>BFEA01000361.1:956386-972819 GCA_003427395.1 Chara braunii | reverse complement strand
TGCGGTGGACAGTCGTGAGCTGTGGTGTGCCCGGTGATTGACGGGTGGTGGACTCTCGACGCCTCAACGCTACCACAAAGAACGCTCAGATTAGTATCTTGCTTCCTCTACCTCCTCTCCGGCCTCCGTTCACCCTCCGCGCCTCTTCCATCACCCGACTCCGCTATCCTGCCCCCTCACTCCCTTGCACCCGTCCCCGAGGACACAACCGGCCCATTCCACACAGAGAGAGAGAGAGAGAGAGAGAGAGAGAGCCGTCCCACTCCGCTCAGCCACTCCCTCCCCCGCTCGTACCTCTCCTCCGCTGCTCTTCCGTTCCTCCGCCCCTCCTCCGCTCATCCTCCGGGCCTTCTCCACAGCTTCTACGCGCCTCCTCCGCCCATCCTCCGCTACTTCCCTCCTCTCCTGCTCATCCTCCGCTGCTCCTCCCCTCTTCCCCCTTCCTCCTCCACAGCTTCTCTGCTCCCCTCCGCCCCTCCTCCCCCTCCTCCATTGCTCCTCCCCTCTTCCTCCGCTCCTTCTCCACAACCTCTCCGCCCCTCTGCTCCTCATCCGCTCATCCGCTGCGCCGCCTCTGCAGCTTCTCCGCTCCTCCGTCCCACCTCCTTTGCTCATCCTCCTCGTCTCCTCTCATCCTCCGCAGCTTCTCCGCATCTCTCCTTCGCTGTGCCTCCCCTTCTCTGTTCCTCCCCTCCTGCCCCGCCCATCCTCTGCATCTCCTCCGCTGCTCCTGCTCTCCCCCTCCACTCCTCTGCCCCGCCTCCTCCGCTAATCCTCCGCCCCCCCTCCTCTGCTCCTCCGGCCCTCTCTGCCCCTTCTCCGGACATTCTCCGCTCCTCTTCTCCTCCTCTGCTTCTCCTCCGCTCCCCCTCTGCACCTTCCCTGCGGCTCCTCTGCTCCTCCTTCACCCCGCCTTCCCCCCACTCCTCCGTGCCTCCTCTGCTCCTCCTGACCACCTCCTCCGCTCCTCCCACGCTCCTCCTCCACGCCGCCTCCACTCTTTCAGTGGCAAGAGCAGGAGAAGACAGTTCCAATTACTGCCAGTAACAATTCTACTGAGAAATTTAGGATGGTACTGATGCAACCAATGCTATCTTGTAAGTTGGTGACTGAATCAGACTGATTATGCAAGTTGGGATGCTGGGCTGGGTTTCCAGTGGGACGCTGGACCCAATATCCAGCACCTGCTGCTCCCCACAAATAGAATGGACTTGACGACAAGTTAATGTGGCCAGCTCAGTTGGTACACCAATGAACTGTTGAATTACAGACCTAAGTTTGAATCCAGATGCAGACGCATGAACAGATTCTGAATTACCTAGGGCAGGTCTGTTCAATGATGATATCTGGAGACCATCACCTTTTTTGAAAGAGAAGGAGAATGGACTCAATGGAGCTATCCGCATGCCGCCTTCTACCATAGAGGTGCTCCTATCACCTCCCTGGTAGAGGGATGACAGTTGATATTCAAGGGGGCGGGGGGGGCTGGGGGAAGAAAAGCAGATACCTGTTCAGGGCAAAAAAAAAAAAGAGAAAAGAAGATGCCTGTTCCAAAAAAAAGGGAAGGCAGATACCATTTCAGCGGCAGTGGTTCCACAAAAGTCCAGTCCAAGATTGGGAACTGCAGAAGTCCAGCGGCAGCAAGGCATCAACACAATTTCCAAGAAGATGCCTGTTCCAAAAAAAAGGGAAGGCAGATACCATTTCAGCGGCAGTGGTTCCACAAAAGTCCAGTCCAAGATTGGGAACTGCAGAAGTCCAGCGGCAGCAAGGCATCAACACAATTTCCAAGAAGATGCCTGTTCCAAAAAAAAGGGAAGGCAGATACCATTTCAGCGGCAGTGGTTCCACAAAAGTCCAGTCCAAGATTGGGAACTGCAGAAGTCCAGCGGCAGCAAGGCATCAACACAATTTCCAAGAAGATGCCTGTTCCAAAAAAAAGGGAAGGCAGATACCATTTCAGCGGCAGTGGTTCCACAAAAGTCCAGTCCAAGATTGGGAACTGCAGAAGTCCAGCGGCAGCAAGGCATCAACACAATTTCCAAGAAGATGCCTGTTCCAAAAAAAAGGGAAGGCAGATACCATTTCAGCGGCAGTGGTTCCACAAAAGTCCAGTCCAAGATTGGGAACTGCAGAAGTCCAGCGGCAGCAAGGCATCAACACAATTTCCAAGAAGATGCCTGTTCCAAAAAAAAGGGAAGGCAGATACCATTTCAGCGGCAGTGGTTCCACAAAAGTCCAGTCCAAGATTGGGAACTGCAGAAGTCCAGCGGCAGCAAGGCATCAACACAATTTCCAAGAAGATGCCTGTTCCAAAAAAAAGGGAAGGCAGATACCATTTCAGCGGCAGTGGTTCCACAAAAGTCCAGTCCAAGATTGGGAACTGCAGAAGTCCAGCGGCAGCAAGGCATCAACACAATTTCCAAGAAGATGCCTGTTCCAAAAAAAAGGGAAGGCAGATACCATTTCAGCGGCAGTGGTTCCACAAAAGTCCAGTCCAAGATTGGGAACTGCAGAAGTCCAGCGGCAGCAAGGCATCAACACAATTTCCAAGAAGATGCCTGTTCCAAAAAAAAGGGAAGGCAGATACCATTTCAGCGGCAGTGGTTCCACAAAAGTCCAGTCCAAGATTGGGAACTGCAGAAGTCCAGCGGCAGCAAGGCATCAACACAATTTCCAAGAAGATGCCTGTTCCAAAAAAAAGGGAAGGCAGATACCATTTCAGCGGCAGTGGTTCCACAAAAGTCCAGTCCAAGATTGGGAACTGCAGAAGTCCAGCGGCAGCAAGGCATCAACACAATTTCCAAGAAGATGCCTGTTCCAAAAAAAAGGGAAGGCAGATACCATTTCAGCGGCAGTGGTTCCACAAAAGTCCAGTCCAAGATTGGGAACTGCAGAAGTCCAGCGGCAGCAAGGCATCAACACAATTTCCAAGAAGATGCCTGTTCCAAAAAAAAGGGAAGGCAGATACCATTTCAGCGGCAGTGGTTCCACAAAAGTCCAGTCCAAGATTGGGAACTGCAGAAGTCCAGCGGCAGCAAGGCATCAACACAATTTCCAAGAAGATGCCTGTTCCAAAAAAAAGGGAAGGCAGATACCATTTCAGCGGCAGTGGTTCCACAAAAGTCCAGTCCAAGATTGGGAACTGCAGAAGTCCAGCGGCAGCAAGGCATCAACACAATTTCCAAGAAGATGCCTGTTCCAAAAAAAAGGGAAGGCAGATACCATTTCAGCGGCAGTGGTTCCACAAAAGTCCAGTCCAAGATTGGGAACTGCAGAAGTCCAGCGGCAGCAAGGCATCAACACAATTTCCAAGAAGATGCCTGTTCCAAAAAAAAGGGAAGGCAGATACCATTTCAGCGGCAGTGGTTCCACAAAAGTCCAGTCCAAGATTGGGAACTGCAGAAGTCCAGCGGCAGCAAGGCATCAACACAATTTCCAAGAAGATGCCTGTTCCAAAAAAAAGGGAAGGCAGATACCATTTCAGCGGCAGTGGTTCCACAAAAGTCCAGTCCAAGATTGGGAACTGCAGAAGTCCAGCGGCAGCAAGGCATCAACACAATTTCCAAGAAGATGCCTGTTCCAAAAAAAAGGGAAGGCAGATACCATTTCAGCGGCAGTGGTTCCACAAAAGTCCAGTCCAAGATTGGGAACTGCAGAAGTCCAGCGGCAGCAAGGCATCAACACAATTTCCAAGAAGATGCCTGTTCCAAAAAAAAGGGAAGGCAGATACCATTTCAGCGGCAGTGGTTCCACAAAAGTCCAGTCCAAGATTGGGAACTGCAGAAGTCCAGCGGCAGCAAGGCATCAACACAATTTCCAAGAAGATGCCTGTTCCAAAAAAAAGGGAAGGCAGATACCATTTCAGCGGCAGTGGTTCCACAAAAGTCCAGTCCAAGATTGGGAACTGCAGAAGTCCAGCGGCAGCAAGGCATCAACACAATTTCCAAGAAGATGCCTGTTCCAAAAAAAAGGGAAGGCAGATACCATTTCAGCGGCAGTGGTTCCACAAAAGTCCAGTCCAAGATTGGGAACTGCAGAAGTCCAGCGGCAGCAAGGCATCAACACAATTTCCAAGAAGATGCCTGTTCCAAAAAAAAGGGAAGGCAGATACCATTTCAGCGGCAGTGGTTCCACAAAAGTCCAGTCCAAGATTGGGAACTGCAGAAGTCCAGCGGCAGCAAGGCATCAACACAATTTCCAAGAAGATGCCTGTTCCAAAAAAAAGGGAAGGCAGATACCATTTCAGCGGCAGTGGTTCCACAAAAGTCCAGTCCAAGATTGGGAACTGCAGAAGTCCAGCGGCAGCAAGGCATCAACACAATTTCCAAGAAGATGCCTGTTCCAAAAAAAAGGGAAGGCAGATACCATTTCAGCGGCAGTGGTTCCACAAAAGTCCAGTCCAAGATTGGGAACTGCAGAAGTCCAGCGGCAGCAAGGCATCAACACAATTTCCAAGAAGATGCCTGTTCCAAAAAAAAGGGAAGGCAGATACCATTTCAGCGGCAGTGGTTCCACAAAAGTCCAGTCCAAGATTGGGAACTGCAGAAGTCCAGCGGCAGCAAGGCATCAACACAATTTCCAAGAAGATGCCTGTTCCAAAAAAAAGGGAAGGCAGATACCATTTCAGCGGCAGTGGTTCCACAAAAGTCCAGTCCAAGATTGGGAACTGCAGAAGTCCAGCGGCAGCAAGGCATCAACACAATTTCCAAGAAGATGCCTGTTCCAAAAAAAAGGGAAGGCAGATACCATTTCAGCGGCAGTGGTTCCACAAAAGTCCAGTCCAAGATTGGGAACTGCAGAAGTCCAGCGGCAGCAAGGCATCAACACAATTTCCAAGAAGATGCCTGTTCCAAAAAAAAGGGAAGGCAGATACCATTTCAGCGGCAGTGGTTCCACAAAAGTCCAGTCCAAGATTGGGAACTGCAGAAGTCCAGCGGCAGCAAGGCATCAACACAATTTCCAAGAAGATGCCTGTTCCAAAAAAAAGGGAAGGCAGATACCATTTCAGCGGCAGTGGTTCCACAAAAGTCCAGTCCAAGATTGGGAACTGCAGAAGTCCAGCGGCAGCAAGGCATCAACACAATTTCCAAGAAGATGCCTGTTCCAAAAAAAAGGGAAGGCAGATACCATTTCAGCGGCAGTGGTTCCACAAAAGTCCAGTCCAAGATTGGGAACTGCAGAAGTCCAGCGGCAGCAAGGCATCAACACAATTTCCAAGAAGATGCCTGTTCCAAAAAAAAGGGAAGGCAGATACCATTTCAGCGGCAGTGGTTCCACAAAAGTCCAGTCCAAGATTGGGAACTGCAGAAGTCCAGCGGCAGCAAGGCATCAACACAATTTCCAAGAAGATGCCTGTTCCAAAAAAAAGGGAAGGCAGATACCATTTCAGCGGCAGTGGTTCCACAAAAGTCCAGTCCAAGATTGGGAACTGCAGAAGTCCAGCGGCAGCAAGGCATCAACACAATTTCCAAGAAGATGCCTGTTCCAAAAAAAAGGGAAGGCAGATACCATTTCAGCGGCAGTGGTTCCACAAAAGTCCAGTCCAAGATTGGGAACTGCAGAAGTCCAGCGGCAGCAAGGCATCAACACAATTTCCAAGAAGATGCCTGTTCCAAAAAAAAGGGAAGGCAGATACCATTTCAGCGGCAGTGGTTCCACAAAAGTCCAGTCCAAGATTGGGAACTGCAGAAGTCCAGCGGCAGCAAGGCATCAACACAATTTCCAAGAAGATGCCTGTTCCAAAAAAAAGGGAAGGCAGATACCATTTCAGCGGCAGTGGTTCCACAAAAGTCCAGTCCAAGATTGGGAACTGCAGAAGTCCAGCGGCAGCAAGGCATCAACACAATTTCCAAGAAGATGCCTGTTCCAAAAAAAAGGGAAGGCAGATACCATTTCAGCGGCAGTGGTTCCACAAAAGTCCAGTCCAAGATTGGGAACTGCAGAAGTCCAGCGGCAGCAAGGCATCAACACAATTTCCAAGAAGATGCCTGTTCCAAAAAAAAGGGAAGGCAGATACCATTTCAGCGGCAGTGGTTCCACAAAAGTCCAGTCCAAGATTGGGAACTGCAGAAGTCCAGCGGCAGCAAGGCATCAACACAATTTCCAAGAAGATGCCTGTTCCAAAAAAAAGGGAAGGCAGATACCATTTCAGCGGCAGTGGTTCCACAAAAGTCCAGTCCAAGATTGGGAACTGCAGAAGTCCAGCGGCAGCAAGGCATCAACACAATTTCCAAGAAGATGCCTGTTCCAAAAAAAAGGGAAGGCAGATACCATTTCAGCGGCAGTGGTTCCACAAAAGTCCAGTCCAAGATTGGGAACTGCAGAAGTCCAGCGGCAGCAAGGCATCAACACAATTTCCAAGAAGATGCCTGTTCCAAAAAAAAGGGAAGGCAGATACCATTTCAGCGGCAGTGGTTCCACAAAAGTCCAGTCCAAGATTGGGAACTGCAGAAGTCCAGCGGCAGCAAGGCATCAACACAATTTCCAAGAAGATGCCTGTTCCAAAAAAAAGGGAAGGCAGATACCATTTCAGCGGCAGTGGTTCCACAAAAGTCCAGTCCAAGATTGGGAACTGCAGAAGTCCAGCGGCAGCAAGGCATCAACACAATTTCCAAGAAGATGCCTGTTCCAAAAAAAAGGGAAGGCAGATACCATTTCAGCGGCAGTGGTTCCACAAAAGTCCAGTCCAAGATTGGGAACTGCAGAAGTCCAGCGGCAGCAAGGCATCAACACAATTTCCAAGAAGATGCCTGTTCCAAAAAAAAGGGAAGGCAGATACCATTTCAGCGGCAGTGGTTCCACAAAAGTCCAGTCCAAGATTGGGAACTGCAGAAGTCCAGCGGCAGCAAGGCATCAACACAATTTCCAAGAAGATGCCTGTTCCAAAAAAAAGGGAAGGCAGATACCATTTCAGCGGCAGTGGTTCCACAAAAGTCCAGTCCAAGATTGGGAACTGCAGAAGTCCAGCGGCAGCAAGGCATCAACACAATTTCCAAGAAGATGCCTGTTCCAAAAAAAAGGGAAGGCAGATACCATTTCAGCGGCAGTGGTTCCACAAAAGTCCAGTCCAAGATTGGGAACTGCAGAAGTCCAGCGGCAGCAAGGCATCAACACAATTTCCAAGAAGATGCCTGTTCCAAAAAAAAGGGAAGGCAGATACCATTTCAGCGGCAGTGGTTCCACAAAAGTCCAGTCCAAGATTGGGAACTGCAGAAGTCCAGCGGCAGCAAGGCATCAACACAATTTCCAAGAAGATGCCTGTTCCAAAAAAAAGGGAAGGCAGATACCATTTCAGCGGCAGTGGTTCCACAAAAGTCCAGTCCAAGATTGGGAACTGCAGAAGTCCAGCGGCAGCAAGGCATCAACACAATTTCCAAGAAGATGCCTGTTCCAAAAAAAAGGGAAGGCAGATACCATTTCAGCGGCAGTGGTTCCACAAAAGTCCAGTCCAAGATTGGGAACTGCAGAAGTCCAGCGGCAGCAAGGCATCAACACAATTTCCAAGAAGATGCCTGTTCCAAAAAAAAGGGAAGGCAGATACCATTTCAGCGGCAGTGGTTCCACAAAAGTCCAGTCCAAGATTGGGAACTGCAGAAGTCCAGCGGCAGCAAGGCATCAACACAATTTCCAAGAAGATGCCTGTTCCAAAAAAAAGGGAAGGCAGATACCATTTCAGCGGCAGTGGTTCCACAAAAGTCCAGTCCAAGATTGGGAACTGCAGAAGTCCAGCGGCAGCAAGGCATCAACACAATTTCCAAGAAGATGCCTGTTCCAAAAAAAAGGGAAGGCAGATACCATTTCAGCGGCAGTGGTTCCACAAAAGTCCAGTCCAAGATTGGGAACTGCAGAAGTCCAGCGGCAGCAAGGCATCAACACAATTTCCAAGAAGATGCCTGTTCCAAAAAAAAGGGAAGGCAGATACCATTTCAGCGGCAGTGGTTCCACAAAAGTCCAGTCCAAGATTGGGAACTGCAGAAGTCCAGCGGCAGCAAGGCATCAACACAATTTCCAAGAAGATGCCTGTTCCAAAAAAAAGGGAAGGCAGATACCATTTCAGCGGCAGTGGTTCCACAAAAGTCCAGTCCAAGATTGGGAACTGCAGAAGTCCAGCGGCAGCAAGGCATCAACACAATTTCCAAGAAGATGCCTGTTCCAAAAAAAAGGGAAGGCAGATACCATTTCAGCGGCAGTGGTTCCACAAAAGTCCAGTCCAAGATTGGGAACTGCAGAAGTCCAGCGGCAGCAAGGCATCAACACAATTTCCAAGAAGATGCCTGTTCCAAAAAAAAGGGAAGGCAGATACCATTTCAGCGGCAGTGGTTCCACAAAAGTCCAGTCCAAGATTGGGAACTGCAGAAGTCCAGCGGCAGCAAGGCATCAACACAATTTCCAAGAAGATGCCTGTTCCAAAAAAAAGGGAAGGCAGATACCATTTCAGCGGCAGTGGTTCCACAAAAGTCCAGTCCAAGATTGGGAACTGCAGAAGTCCAGCGGCAGCAAGGCATCAACACAATTTCCAAGAAGATGCCTGTTCCAAAAAAAAGGGAAGGCAGATACCATTTCAGCGGCAGTGGTTCCACAAAAGTCCAGTCCAAGATTGGGAACTGCAGAAGTCCAGCGGCAGCAAGGCATCAACACAATTTCCAAGAAGATGCCTGTTCCAAAAAAAAGGGAAGGCAGATACCATTTCAGCGGCAGTGGTTCCACAAAAGTCCAGTCCAAGATTGGGAACTGCAGAAGTCCAGCGGCAGCAAGGCATCAACACAATTTCCAAGAAGATGCCTGTTCCAAAAAAAAGGGAAGGCAGATACCATTTCAGCGGCAGTGGTTCCACAAAAGTCCAGTCCAAGATTGGGAACTGCAGAAGTCCAGCGGCAGCAAGGCATCAACACAATTTCCAAGAAGATGCCTGTTCCAAAAAAAAGGGAAGGCAGATACCATTTCAGCGGCAGTGGTTCCACAAAAGTCCAGTCCAAGATTGGGAACTGCAGAAGTCCAGCGGCAGCAAGGCATCAACACAATTTCCAAGAAGATGCCTGTTCCAAAAAAAAGGGAAGGCAGATACCATTTCAGCGGCAGTGGTTCCACAAAAGTCCAGTCCAAGATTGGGAACTGCAGAAGTCCAGCGGCAGCAAGGCATCAACACAATTTCCAAGAAGATGCCTGTTCCAAAAAAAAGGGAAGGCAGATACCATTTCAGCGGCAGTGGTTCCACAAAAGTCCAGTCCAAGATTGGGAACTGCAGAAGTCCAGCGGCAGCAAGGCATCAACACAATTTCCAAGAAGATGCCTGTTCCAAAAAAAAGGGAAGGCAGATACCATTTCAGCGGCAGTGGTTCCACAAAAGTCCAGTCCAAGATTGGGAACTGCAGAAGTCCAGCGGCAGCAAGGCATCAACACAATTTCCAAGAAGATGCCTGTTCCAAAAAAAAGGGAAGGCAGATACCATTTCAGCGGCAGTGGTTCCACAAAAGTCCAGTCCAAGATTGGGAACTGCAGAAGTCCAGCGGCAGCAAGGCATCAACACAATTTCCAAGAAGATGCCTGTTCCAAAAAAAAGGGAAGGCAGATACCATTTCAGCGGCAGTGGTTCCACAAAAGTCCAGTCCAAGATTGGGAACTGCAGAAGTCCAGCGGCAGCAAGGCATCAACACAATTTCCAAGAAGATGCCTGTTCCAAAAAAAAGGGAAGGCAGATACCATTTCAGCGGCAGTGGTTCCACAAAAGTCCAGTCCAAGATTGGGAACTGCAGAAGTCCAGCGGCAGCAAGGCATCAACACAATTTCCAAGAAGATGCCTGTTCCAAAAAAAAGGGAAGGCAGATACCATTTCAGCGGCAGTGGTTCCACAAAAGTCCAGTCCAAGATTGGGAACTGCAGAAGTCCAGCGGCAGCAAGGCATCAACACAATTTCCAAGAAGATGCCTGTTCCAAAAAAAAGGGAAGGCAGATACCATTTCAGCGGCAGTGGTTCCACAAAAGTCCAGTCCAAGATTGGGAACTGCAGAAGTCCAGCGGCAGCAAGGCATCAACACAATTTCCAAGAAGATGCCTGTTCCAAAAAAAAGGGAAGGCAGATACCATTTCAGCGGCAGTGGTTCCACAAAAGTCCAGTCCAAGATTGGGAACTGCAGAAGTCCAGCGGCAGCAAGGCATCAACACAATTTCCAAGAAGATGCCTGTTCCAAAAAAAAGGGAAGGCAGATACCATTTCAGCGGCAGTGGTTCCACAAAAGTCCAGTCCAAGATTGGGAACTGCAGAAGTCCAGCGGCAGCAAGGCATCAACACAATTTCCAAGAAGATGCCTGTTCCAAAAAAAAGGGAAGGCAGATACCATTTCAGCGGCAGTGGTTCCACAAAAGTCCAGTCCAAGATTGGGAACTGCAGAAGTCCAGCGGCAGCAAGGCATCAACACAATTTCCAAGAAGATGCCTGTTCCAAAAAAAAGGGAAGGCAGATACCATTTCAGCGGCAGTGGTTCCACAAAAGTCCAGTCCAAGATTGGGAACTGCAGAAGTCCAGCGGCAGCAAGGCATCAACACAATTTCCAAGAAGATGCCTGTTCCAAAAAAAAGGGAAGGCAGATACCATTTCAGCGGCAGTGGTTCCACAAAAGTCCAGTCCAAGATTGGGAACTGCAGAAGTCCAGCGGCAGCAAGGCATCAACACAATTTCCAAGAAGATGCCTGTTCCAAAAAAAAGGGAAGGCAGATACCATTTCAGCGGCAGTGGTTCCACAAAAGTCCAGTCCAAGATTGGGAACTGCAGAAGTCCAGCGGCAGCAAGGCATCAACACAATTTCCAAGAAGATGCCTGTTCCAAAAAAAAGGGAAGGCAGATACCATTTCAGCGGCAGTGGTTCCACAAAAGTCCAGTCCAAGATTGGGAACTGCAGAAGTCCAGCGGCAGCAAGGCATCAACACAATTTCCAAGAAGATGCCTGTTCCAAAAAAAAGGGAAGGCAGATACCATTTCAGCGGCAGTGGTTCCACAAAAGTCCAGTCCAAGATTGGGAACTGCAGAAGTCCAGCGGCAGCAAGGCATCAACACAATTTCCAAGAAGATGCCTGTTCCAAAAAAAAGGGAAGGCAGATACCATTTCAGCGGCAGTGGTTCCACAAAAGTCCAGTCCAAGATTGGGAACTGCAGAAGTCCAGCGGCAGCAAGGCATCAACACAATTTCCAAGAAGATGCCTGTTCCAAAAAAAAGGGAAGGCAGATACCATTTCAGCGGCAGTGGTTCCACAAAAGTCCAGTCCAAGATTGGGAACTGCAGAAGTCCAGCGGCAGCAAGGCATCAACACAATTTCCAAGAAGATGCCTGTTCCAAAAAAAAGGGAAGGCAGATACCATTTCAGCGGCAGTGGTTCCACAAAAGTCCAGTCCAAGATTGGGAACTGCAGAAGTCCAGCGGCAGCAAGGCATCAACACAATTTCCAAGAAGATGCCTGTTCCAAAAAAAAGGGAAGGCAGATACCATTTCAGCGGCAGTGGTTCCACAAAAGTCCAGTCCAAGATTGGGAACTGCAGAAGTCCAGCGGCAGCAAGGCATCAACACAATTTCCAAGAAGATGCCTGTTCCAAAAAAAAGGGAAGGCAGATACCATTTCAGCGGCAGTGGTTCCACAAAAGTCCAGTCCAAGATTGGGAACTGCAGAAGTCCAGCGGCAGCAAGGCATCAACACAATTTCCAAGAAGATGCCTGTTCCAAAAAAAAGGGAAGGCAGATACCATTTCAGCGGCAGTGGTTCCACAAAAGTCCAGTCCAAGATTGGGAACTGCAGAAGTCCAGCGGCAGCAAGGCATCAACACAATTTCCAAGAAGATGCCTGTTCCAAAAAAAAGGGAAGGCAGATACCATTTCAGCGGCAGTGGTTCCACAAAAGTCCAGTCCAAGATTGGGAACTGCAGAAGTCCAGCGGCAGCAAGGCATCAACACAATTTCCAAGAAGATGCCTGTTCCAAAAAAAAGGGAAGGCAGATACCATTTCAGCGGCAGTGGTTCCACAAAAGTCCAGTCCAAGATTGGGAACTGCAGAAGTCCAGCGGCAGCAAGGCATCAACACAATTTCCAAGAAGATGCCTGTTCCAAAAAAAAGGGAAGGCAGATACCATTTCAGCGGCAGTGGTTCCACAAAAGTCCAGTCCAAGATTGGGAACTGCAGAAGTCCAGCGGCAGCAAGGCATCAACACAATTTCCAAGAAGATGCCTGTTCCAAAAAAAAGGGAAGGCAGATACCATTTCAGCGGCAGTGGTTCCACAAAAGTCCAGTCCAAGATTGGGAACTGCAGAAGTCCAGCGGCAGCAAGGCATCAACACAATTTCCAAGAAGATGCCTGTTCCAAAAAAAAGGGAAGGCAGATACCATTTCAGCGGCAGTGGTTCCACAAAAGTCCAGTCCAAGATTGGGAACTGCAGAAGTCCAGCGGCAGCAAGGCATCAACACAATTTCCAAGAAGATGCCTGTTCCAAAAAAAAGGGAAGGCAGATACCATTTCAGCGGCAGTGGTTCCACAAAAGTCCAGTCCAAGATTGGGAACTGCAGAAGTCCAGCGGCAGCAAGGCATCAACACAATTTCCAAGAAGATGCCTGTTCCAAAAAAAAGGGAAGGCAGATACCATTTCAGCGGCAGTGGTTCCACAAAAGTCCAGTCCAAGATTGGGAACTGCAGAAGTCCAGCGGCAGCAAGGCATCAACACAATTTCCAAGAAGATGCCTGTTCCAAAAAAAAGGGAAGGCAGATACCATTTCAGCGGCAGTGGTTCCACAAAAGTCCAGTCCAAGATTGGGAACTGCAGAAGTCCAGCGGCAGCAAGGCATCAACACAATTTCCAAGAAGATGCCTGTTCCAAAAAAAAGGGAAGGCAGATACCATTTCAGCGGCAGTGGTTCCACAAAAGTCCAGTCCAAGATTGGGAACTGCAGAAGTCCAGCGGCAGCAAGGCATCAACACAATTTCCAAGAAGATGCCTGTTCCAAAAAAAAGGGAAGGCAGATACCATTTCAGCGGCAGTGGTTCCACAAAAGTCCAGTCCAAGATTGGGAACTGCAGAAGTCCAGCGGCAGCAAGGCATCAACACAATTTCCAAGAAGATGCCTGTTCCAAAAAAAAGGGAAGGCAGATACCATTTCAGCGGCAGTGGTTCCACAAAAGTCCAGTCCAAGATTGGGAACTGCAGAAGTCCAGCGGCAGCAAGGCATCAACACAATTTCCAAGAAGATGCCTGTTCCAAAAAAAAGGGAAGGCAGATACCATTTCAGCGGCAGTGGTTCCACAAAAGTCCAGTCCAAGATTGGGAACTGCAGAAGTCCAGCGGCAGCAAGGCATCAACACAATTTCCAAGAAGATGCCTGTTCCAAAAAAAAGGGAAGGCAGATACCATTTCAGCGGCAGTGGTTCCACAAAAGTCCAGTCCAAGATTGGGAACTGCAGAAGTCCAGCGGCAGCAAGGCATCAACACAATTTCCAAGAAGATGCCTGTTCCAAAAAAAAGGGAAGGCAGATACCATTTCAGCGGCAGTGGTTCCACAAAAGTCCAGTCCAAGATTGGGAACTGCAGAAGTCCAGCGGCAGCAAGGCATCAACACAATTTCCAAGAAGATGCCTGTTCCAAAAAAAAGGGAAGGCAGATACCATTTCAGCGGCAGTGGTTCCACAAAAGTCCAGTCCAAGATTGGGAACTGCAGAAGTCCAGCGGCAGCAAGGCATCAACACAATTTCCAAGAAGATGCCTGTTCCAAAAAAAAGGGAAGGCAGATACCATTTCAGCGGCAGTGGTTCCACAAAAGTCCAGTCCAAGATTGGGAACTGCAGAAGTCCAGCGGCAGCAAGGCATCAACACAATTTCCAAGAAGATGCCTGTTCCAAAAAAAAGGGAAGGCAGATACCATTTCAGCGGCAGTGGTTCCACAAAAGTCCAGTCCAAGATTGGGAACTGCAGAAGTCCAGCGGCAGCAAGGCATCAACACAATTTCCAAGAAGATGCCTGTTCCAAAAAAAAGGGAAGGCAGATACCATTTCAGCGGCAGTGGTTCCACAAAAGTCCAGTCCAAGATTGGGAACTGCAGAAGTCCAGCGGCAGCAAGGCATCAACACAATTTCCAAGAAGATGCCTGTTCCAAAAAAAAGGGAAGGCAGATACCATTTCAGCGGCAGTGGTTCCACAAAAGTCCAGTCCAAGATTGGGAACTGCAGAAGTCCAGCGGCAGCAAGGCATCAACACAATTTCCAAGAAGATGCCTGTTCCAAAAAAAAGGGAAGGCAGATACCATTTCAGCGGCAGTGGTTCCACAAAAGTCCAGTCCAAGATTGGGAACTGCAGAAGTCCAGCGGCAGCAAGGCATCAACACAATTTCCAAGAAGATGCCTGTTCCAAAAAAAAGGGAAGGCAGATACCATTTCAGCGGCAGTGGTTCCACAAAAGTCCAGTCCAAGATTGGGAACTGCAGAAGTCCAGCGGCAGCAAGGCATCAACACAATTTCCAAGAAGATGCCTGTTCCAAAAAAAAGGGAAGGCAGATACCATTTCAGCGGCAGTGGTTCCACAAAAGTCCAGTCCAAGATTGGGAACTGCAGAAGTCCAGCGGCAGCAAGGCATCAACACAATTTCCAAGAAGATGCCTGTTCCAAAAAAAAGGGAAGGCAGATACCATTTCAGCGGCAGTGGTTCCACAAAAGTCCAGTCCAAGATTGGGAACTGCAGAAGTCCAGCGGCAGCAAGGCATCAACACAATTTCCAAGAAGATGCCTGTTCCAAAAAAAAGGGAAGGCAGATACCATTTCAGCGGCAGTGGTTCCACAAAAGTCCAGTCCAAGATTGGGAACTGCAGAAGTCCAGCGGCAGCAAGGCATCAACACAATTTCCAAGAAGATGCCTGTTCCAAAAAAAAGGGAAGGCAGATACCATTTCAGCGGCAGTGGTTCCACAAAAGTCCAGTCCAAGATTGGGAACTGCAGAAGTCCAGCGGCAGCAAGGCATCAACACAATTTCCAAGAAGATGCCTGTTCCAAAAAAAAGGGAAGGCAGATACCATTTCAGCGGCAGTGGTTCCACAAAAGTCCAGTCCAAGATTGGGAACTGCAGAAGTCCAGCGGCAGCAAGGCATCAACACAATTTCCAAGAAGATGCCTGTTCCAAAAAAAAGGGAAGGCAGATACCATTTCAGCGGCAGTGGTTCCACAAAAGTCCAGTCCAAGATTGGGAACTGCAGAAGTCCAGCGGCAGCAAGGCATCAACACAATTTCCAAGAAGATGCCTGTTCCAAAAAAAAGGGAAGGCAGATACCATTTCAGCGGCAGTGGTTCCACAAAAGTCCAGTCCAAGATTGGGAACTGCAGAAGTCCAGCGGCAGCAAGGCATCAACACAATTTCCAAGAAGATGCCTGTTCCAAAAAAAAGGGAAGGCAGATACCATTTCAGCGGCAGTGGTTCCACAAAAGTCCAGTCCAAGATTGGGAACTGCAGAAGTCCAGCGGCAGCAAGGCATCAACACAATTTCCAAGAAGATGCCTGTTCCAAAAAAAAGGGAAGGCAGATACCATTTCAGCGGCAGTGGTTCCACAAAAGTCCAGTCCAAGATTGGGAACTGCAGAAGTCCAGCGGCAGCAAGGCATCAACACAATTTCCAAGAAGATGCCTGTTCCAAAAAAAAGGGAAGGCAGATACCATTTCAGCGGCAGTGGTTCCACAAAAGTCCAGTCCAAGATTGGGAACTGCAGAAGTCCAGCGGCAGCAAGGCATCAACACAATTTCCAAGAAGATGCCTGTTCCAAAAAAAAGGGAAGGCAGATACCATTTCAGCGGCAGTGGTTCCACAAAAGTCCAGTCCAAGATTGGGAACTGCAGAAGTCCAGCGGCAGCAAGGCATCAACACAATTTCCAAGAAGATGCCTGTTCCAAAAAAAAGGGAAGGCAGATACCATTTCAGCGGCAGTGGTTCCACAAAAGTCCAGTCCAAGATTGGGAACTGCAGAAGTCCAGCGGCAGCAAGGCATCAACACAATTTCCAAGAAGATGCCTGTTCCAAAAAAAAGGGAAGGCAGATACCATTTCAGCGGCAGTGGTTCCACAAAAGTCCAGTCCAAGATTGGGAACTGCAGAAGTCCAGCGGCAGCAAGGCATCAACACAATTTCCAAGAAGATGCCTGTTCCAAAAAAAAGGGAAGGCAGATACCATTTCAGCGGCAGTGGTTCCACAAAAGTCCAGTCCAAGATTGGGAACTGCAGAAGTCCAGCGGCAGCAAGGCATCAACACAATTTGCATTCGAGCTTGCTGCGGGAGCGCTGTAGCAGTCTTGTGCTACAAAGCTACAGCACTATAGAGCGCAAATCGAAGTTGAGTGGCAGCCGTGTAGATTAGTCAATGACGCCGGGCGTCATAGCTTGAGAAAGAGAGACTTCGGCAGGAGAAAGACGTTCAGAGAGTGG
>BFEA01000361.1:923162-941258 GCA_003427395.1 Chara braunii | reverse complement strand
GGATCAGCAACCTGTTTCTTTGTCTGCCCCGATTCCTTCTGTGTCGCCTCCACAGGTTGTTGCGGTTCCTTTGTTTCAAACGGCAATATCCGCTCCTATGCCTCCTGCATACATTCCAGCTGCTTGCAGGCAGCCACCAGTTCCTACTTAGGATGCAGCCGCTGCCCAGAGTACACTCCCGACTGCAGGTACAGTCCCTACTCAGGATGCAGCCCTAAACGTTGAGGGATTGGGACATGATCTGCCCGGATTGCAGTTGACCCCGCAAGGCGTAGACCTGCAAATGGCTGAACAGCATTGTTCTGATGATAATCGCATGGGTGATCTGCAAATGACTGACCAGCAAACAACCCAACACAGTTTGGGCTTGCAACGCTATCTGGATGATCTGCAAATTGTCGGCCAGCATCCAACAAACCAGTTTGAGAACCTCAACAATCTCTATGGTTTGACAGCAACTAATATATGTCTTCACATTCTCCACCGCCCTTTTTATACACCATCAGACTTCCTTGCAATCGCCCTGCAGCTTGATGCTGATCTTCCCCAACGACAGCCAGAGGATTGTAATTATACCAGCGAAGGAGGCTTTACCATTGTTGTCCTACAAGTAGCAATGAGGGACCGTCAACTTGAACTACGCAATGCGCGAGCAGGTGAGTGGTTTAATCTTCCATCCCACATCTCTGCCTGCATTGTGCACGGCCCTGGCCATTACATGGCCATTGTGCATGCCTCGGACCACTGGGAGCTGTGGGACAACGGCACCATGGTCCATGCCATGATTGATGTAACCGATTTCTTACAAAACGATGTTGTTTTCTTGCCACAACAAACCGTCCGCAATCTCTTTTATGTCGAAGATCATTCCTCTGGCCCCGTGCTGCAGCAAGATAATGTACCAACACTTTGCGACCTTCTCCTTTGCACAACCACAAACACTGTTACATTCGGCTGTAGCCGCCATCGTCTCTGTCACAATCACTACAATGACATGGTTTCTGTATCGATGTGTGCAGAGGACTGTCCCACCGTTCCTGACTGCAGGCACCCTCCGCATCCCGAGACTATATGTCCATTTTGCGGCCATGGGCGCTATACTGAATGCGTGCTCTTTTGTGGTGACCGTTCTTCTTTCATTTTGGCCAGCAATCAACATGCCATTTGTCGGGGGTGTATGGTGGGCATGCTCAATGCCACCCGCCGTGGCAATTGTTGCACTGAGAATGCTCAGCTAGGTCTTCCATGTGTTCATCCACCTCATCCTTACAATGTATGTCCTCTCTGTCGTCAAGGACAGACTCTGTCCTCTCTGTCGTCAAGGACAGACTCATTCTTGAGCCTTTTCTTATCCTCTTTTGCCTTCATCTTCACTCCACACTACATACTTTCCCTTACTTTCCCTTTATCGTGCTTTGTTTGTCTGCTCTCCATCTCTCCTCCCTGCGTTTATCCCCTCCCCCTTCACTCTGCCTCTTTCTCACAGCGTACAAGTGGGCTGTTATGGCACACGGGGATGGGGGCAGCTCGCGCTCAACTTCATCAACGTGGCGAGCCTTGTACGTTAGAGGCACGGTGAAAGGGGATTCAAAAGAAGAATGAGAAAAATGAATGGTTTCACTGTGCCCTTCATGTTTGTCTTGTTTTTTTAATTTTTTATTTTTGCCATTTGTTTCGCAAATTGCGCAGACTCATTCCTGTGGGACTGGAACCTTGAGGGTCGTGGACGAGTTCGCCTAGCTCAGTTGGTACATCACTGAACTTATGAAGGATGGGCGCTGACTAGTGCCCAAGCGTTTTCTTTATAATAAATAAACAAAAATAACAAACAGTGGAAGGATGTGCAGGGACTAGTGCCCAAGCCTCCTCCTTGCTACCAGCAACACATGAAGCCTGCCATAGCCAGGTCAGCACCAGGCTCGAGGGCCTGCCAAGCATGCATGTGCCCTGGTGGGTCACACGCACACACAAACACACCCAAGCAACACTCAGACAACGCATGGGAAACCAGGAGGTGTACGCACACAGACTCGGAGATCTTGTCTGGCGCGGGAGTCTCAGCAAGGCATGCATTGCAGCGGCAAAACTCATAAAAACAGCAGAGTTCTTTGTCTGTGATTTTGTGGGTCATTGCATCCAATAAAATTTTGAAGCAATGCAGGGAAGACTGGCTTGACCCCTGCATGAAAATGGCACCCGCGATCTGAGGAGACGTTTCAAATTTGTCCTTTTTCTTTCTTTTGTCTTCCACACGTTTCTCCTTCCGGCAATGTCCTGCTGCTTTCTCCTTCCGGCAATGTCCTGCTGCTTGCAGGGCAGGTGTTGTTAGAAACCCAAAGCAGCTCCATAGCCGGGCTGTGAATAGCCTTGCCCTTGATTAAAACAGGCAGGTGCTGCTGCTGAACCTGCGGGCGTGTACCAGGGGGAGTTTGAGCTCCGTGGGATCCGAAGGCTCTGATGAAACGGTTAGGATCCAGTTCCCGACAGGGTGGGCCGAATGAGAGTTGTTCTCAGCATCAACGGGCCTATCTCAGTTAATTCACCTGTGGCGAATGAGAGTTGTTCTCAGCATGAACGGGCCTATCTCAGTTAATCCGTATGCAATCGGATGACCAGAATGAAATCATTCTGAATTACCAGGACCAATCGGCTCTATACCCACACTGGAGAATAAAACTTCTGTTATAATGTGATATTAGCATTTCGTTTTCACGCAACAAATATGATATATCTGAAAATTTCTGACAGTAGCATTTCGTTTCTCTGATATTAGCATCCAAGAACTTCTGATATTAGCATTTATAGCCGAGAATTTCTGATGTTAGCATCTCGTTTTTCTAGGCATATTAGGATAACGACAGAGGTGGTCATATTCTGGGAAACTGGATTTATTCTTTTCTGAAAATCGAATCTCCATTCTATTTCACAAAAGTTTGGTTTCGGAAAACCAAAATTTTGCGAAGCCTATCAGCATTTCGTTTGCTAGGCATAATAGGAGGTGGTCGTCTTTTCTGGAAATCGAATCTCTAGCCTATTTTCGCTTTTTTTCAAAATCGCAATTTTTTTTGAAAGCCGAAATTTTGCGAAGCCTTGCCTAGATCTTACTCTCAGCGCTCCTCCATTAAATGCCTCACTGATAGCAGATCGACAGATATACGGAAAAAAAAAGCAAAAAGGGGTGCCACGGCAGCAGCAGTGCCACGTCAGCAGTGCCATGACAGCAGCAGTGCCATGTCAGCAGTGCCACATCAGCAGTGCCACGTCAGCAGCAGGGCCACGTCAGCAGTACCTTGTCAGCTGACACCGTACAGGTAACTGCAGCTTATGCTCCGGTGCAGGAAACGCATCGCAGCACCTGAAGGGCGGGCAGCCGCAGCGGAACAGCGGCTACCCCTGCCCCACCCCTCTGGAATGGACGCCCAGGGCAACCCCACGGTGGACAACGCTGCATCCGGCAGTCCATGCGAGGCGTGCAGCTCGAACCCCCTGGTCCCACAGGTCCAGCAGGTGGGTTCCACTGCGACACCTGCGGAGCCCTCGATGCTGCGCCAGTCCGGCAGCAAGGAGAGACCATGATGGCCTTCCCGGGCACGTACATGCACCAAGTACGCTGCGCCAGTCCGGCAGCAAGGAGAGACCATGATGGCCTTCCCGGGCACGTACATGCACCAAGTACGAGAGGAACAACAACGCGAGGCGGCAGCCGAAACGGCACGCCTCAACGCCATTGCACGTGACACAGAGCAACGGCGCCGGCAGCACACTGAAGCAGCTGCCAACCATAACAAAGCTCGAAAAGATGCTGCATCTGTCCTCATGCAGCAGGAAGCCAACGCCATTGCACGCGACACGGAGCTACGGCGCCGGCAGCACGCTGAAGCAGCTGCCAACCATAACAAAGCTCGAAAAGATGCCGCATCTGTCCTCGTGCAGCAGGAAGCCGCTCATACCGCCGCACTCCAAGCATGGAAGGTTGATTCGGCAGAGACGACAGAACCAACTGCGGAGGAGCAGACCAAGTCAGCCCTCGCCAACATGATGGACCGAGTCATCCTCACTTGTAATTGGCAACAAGTGGAGCCGTCGAAAATTTGAACACTTTCCGACAACTGGCGACCGTCAGCCAGCAAATAGCCGCCCTACAACTGGATCTGCGTCAGCTGCAGTACCAACTAACTGGGACGTGCAACAGCCTGACGTCTAAACAATTCAAGATGCCGAAGTTCAGCATCGACAGATTTGATGACTACCACAAGGCGGACCCCATAAGTTGGTGGCAAGGGTTTACCAACGAGCTCTCCATCCACTTGGTCTGGCCAGAGTCGAAGATCTCAGCGCTTTACCTCTGCAGCAGCGGTGCCAGCCAAGTGTGGCTCAACCACCTGGCTCAAACCGAAGGCGTCGATGTCGCTAAGCTTTACACCAAGATCACTTCGGAGGCCACAACCGAGAAGTGGCGGGAACGCTTCATCGTCGACGACGCTCAAGGCAAAGGCGTGAACCGGATCTTCAGCATGCACGAAGGCAGCCAGCCAACACACAAGGCAAAGGCTTGAACCGGATCTCCGGATCTTCAGCATGCACCAAGGCAGCCAGCCAACACACAAATTGCTAAGCGAATGACAGAAACTAGTGACGATTCCGAATTTGGACATATCATTCGTATATCTTCGTCGCGAATTCTTCCAGCGGTCGGTTGATGCATTGAGCATGGCCCTTGGGGAGCGCAGCCTGTACACAGGCTTTGACCAGATCGTGGACAAGGCGCGTGAAGTAATCCAAACAAATCGGTGGGCCGCCAACGAGCGGCGAGCCAACCAAATTTCGTGGAAAAGGGCAAAGGCCTGCGGCCGCAGCAAGTCGTTGTGGTCCAATGCAATGGACAAAAGGATGACCAAGCGCTGACTCACGAGTCTAGTGAAGGGAACGTAGTCAACGCCCTTCCACCACGATCCAACAACAAGAAGAAAAAGGCGAAATATGCGTACACAACGGAAGTCGGACAACCGAACGAGCCATGGAAGAAGTTCAGCCTCGCGGAGGAGCAATACAAGCTCCGCCAGAGGTAGAACTTTTGCTACTGGTGTAACAGCACCAAGCACACGTCGTCGCAATGCCCTGACAAAGGCGAAGAAGACGTCCGTCCACAGCAAAGCTCGGGAAACTGAGCTCCGCGGGAAGTGAGGCGGCTCCACTTCCTACGCTCTTCACGAAGCTTATGAAGACTATGTTGTCCAGCTGATCCCGCCGTTGGACCAACCTCTCCACGTGCAAGAGTCATATGTGTGCGCGACTTCAGCATCATCGCTAAGCGAACCAGAATCCTCGCCGACATTACTCGGGGACTCGTCGGTGTGGTCTAGACTTGAGGACCTCGACCCATTGACAATGGAGGACTTCCAATGGTTGCCTCTTCCCCCATCTGGTTCCTTGCCGAAGCCACATTGTAACGCCCTAATGGCGGAACTATGCAACTACTTGCACGCTGCTGTACCAGCTCCGTTGATGGAAGATGGAGTAGCGGTTGTTGACCTTCGCGAGTACATTGCAGAGATTGACCGCAAGTATGCCACACAACCGTACAATCACATCGGCGCACCGTTACTCTACGTCGGCATTCAGATCGGGAAGGCGACCTGCAGCGCCTTGATTGATTGTGGAGCTACTCGCAACTACATCAGCCAAGACTTCATGACGCGCACCGGCCTTGGGCCGCGCGTTCGAAGGAAATCGCAACCCACGTAAGTCACATTGGCCGATGGTCGTACGGACAAGTCCATTGACCGGTGCATTGACTCCGTCCCCGTGTACTTCGCCCCACATGCATGCGAGGCAGTGTCCTTTGACATATTGGACACACAGTTCGACATGATTTTGGACATGTCATGGCTGCGCAGCGAGGACCACCCGGTGAACTTCTACAACCGCACCGTCTATGTTCGTGACCGGACCGGGGTACTTGTGCCATGCATAAACCCCCCACCTCACCCTTCGATTGGTTGTCGAGCATTCGCAACTTCATCGCACGGAACGACCTGGAGGAAATGGGCATTTGTTTTTTACACGCTCTCCCTCCTCCCGACGAGCCAGCCGCGTAACAGCCACCAAATCCACGCATTGTACAGCTTTTTAACTCCTATGGCGACGTCTTTGAAGCCCCCGCCGGAATCGTACCGAATCGGCCAATTCGTCACGAGATCATCCTCAAAGACGGGGCTGTACCTTCGTGCGAATGTATTTACCGCATGAGCGAGGAGGAACTCGAAGTGCTTCAAACGCAACTCGATGACCTTATTGACAAGGTTTGGATTCGCCCTAGCTGCTCGCCCTACGGTGCACCCGTTCTTCCACGCCTCCAAGCTACCCACATACACATCAGCCAAGATCAACGACTTCCTAGGCCGACGATGGCAGGACCCTCTTTCCATGGATGGTCATCAGGAAGTCGACCACGTCATCACGCATTGCAAGCACGACTATAAGCCAATGCAGTACAACTTCACATTCAAGTGGTGCGACCGCGACGACACGCGATGGATTTCCCGGGCGGCTTTGCAAGCCTCCGCACCAGATATTTATGCTGATTGTGAGAAAAAACGGCTAGCCACGGAAGCTGCACAACCTCCCACCCGGACTTCAGTCCCTCCCTCCAACAGACAACTTCGCCCTCGCAGGTAAGCTCGGTCTTTCAAGGAAGGGGGAGCGCGGCATACTCAGTACCACACAGGCCCAACAGGGCCCGACCAGGTAGATTAGGGGTCCGTAGGTGTAGGGCTTGTTTCGTTTCAGCCTAAAAGCCTAAAAACGAGGGCCTACAAACCTTGTGTCGTTTCAACCTAAAACGGACCCTCCTGACCCTGATTCTTTTCAGCCTGAAACGGAGGGCCATTTTTAGGCCCTCGTAAGATCGACCTGCCCTGAAACTTAGGCACCAGACCAGGGTTTTAGCACATACCATTTTGGGCTTGTTTTCAAGACAGCCTTCATGTGAACTTCAACACCAGGGTATGGCACGTTTTGGCATTGGCAAGAGCAGCCTCCTTGACGGGCCAGCACTATATAAGACTGGCCCGCCCTACAGGTTGCAGGGAGTTACGAGGTAGTTCATAAGAACTTCCTAGGCACTTCACGTGTAGGAGGCAGGAGGTAGTCTTCAGGATTCGGCAGCAGCACTCTGAAGGAGCATTGCAGGAGTAGTAGTAGCGTTTGCAGTAGTCTTCAGCGTTGGACGCTAGTAGGAGCTAGAGTAGCGTTGGAGAGAGAGAGAGAGCGATGGCTGGTGGAGACCAGGGAGACCTACTTGTGGTGCCATAGCTCCAGCTTTGTCTTCGATGCGAGTTTTTGGGTGTGACCACTATGAAGTTCTTGCCGTCTTATTTGCTCTGCGGTTGTTGTTGCATTGCATTGGGACCTATCATAGGTTGTTGTAGCCTTTGACTCTTATTGATGCAAGCTACTAGCAAGACCTCGTCCTAGTTAGCTTATGTACGGATTGGCCGATCTTTACTTTGTAGGACCTTAGGCTACCCACGCGATTGCGAGGCCTTGGAGGCAGGGAACTCAAAGATGGTGGTGGTCTCACTCATGCGCCCCCAAGCTCCTATCGAGTTACTTACTCGATTTTGAGGTTTTGGGTGTAACCGCGTGCAGTCCTTGTGGTCTTATTTGCGTTGCGGCTGTTGTTGGATTGCACCGAGACATGTCATAGGTTGTTGTAGCCTTACAATCTTGTTGATGTAGGCTGCCAGCAAAACCTCGCCGAGCGAGCATTTGTACGGGTTTATCGATTTTCACTTTGTGGGACCTCAGGGTACACACACGATTGCAAGCCTCCATAGCCAGGGAACTCAGAGGTAGGCAATAGTCTCATGCATGTGTCCCAAAGCTCATAAATCACATCTAAACAGAATGAACTGGAAGGAACTATAGGTGTTAAGGGCGTGATTGTATGAACGAAGTAGGAGTAGACACTAGGAGATAAACGATGGTTTTGCGTACACTGAAGGCTACACACACGATTGCAAGGCTCCAGAGCCCGGGAACTCAGAGGTAGGCAATGGTCTTATGCATGTGTCCCAAAGCTCATAAATCATATCTAGACAGAATGAATTGGAAGGAACTATGGATGTTAAGGGCATGATTGTCTGAACGAAGTAGGAGTAGACACTGGGAGATAAACGATGGTTTTGCCTGCACTGAAGGCTACACACACGCAAGGCTCCAGAGCCAGGGAACGCGGAGGTAGGCAATGGTCTCATGCATGTGTCCCAAAGCTCATAAATCACATCTAAACAGAATGAACTGGAAGGAACTATGGTTGGTAAAGGCATGATTGTCTGAACGAAGTAAGAGTAGACATTGGGAGATAATTGATGGTTTTGCCTGCACTGAAGGCTACACACACGATTGCAAGGCTCTAGAGCCAAGGAACTTAGAGGTAGGCAATGGTCTAATGCATGTGTTCCAAAGCTCATAAATCACATCTAAACAAAATGAACTAGAAGAAACTAAAAGGCATGATTGTCTGAACAAAGTAGGAGTAGACACTGGGAGATAAACGATGGTTTTTCCTGCACTGAAATGGTCCCCAAAGTGTCGAACATGTCCTCTCTATGTAAGGTGGTCAGGGCGCATGTTTTCTGACTTTTTTTTTGAAGAGTTGGAACAGTCTTTCATGTGAGCTGGTCCAGTTGCATGTGCATTTTATGTGTTACTTGTTGGGCTGATTTCCATTATTAGATACGTCCTCCGTGTTAGGTGGTCCAGTCGGTCGGATATGTCCCCCGTTTCGGGTGGTGCATGTCAGCTCTTTCCACCAATTATCCCCTTCCTCGGGCCTCAATAAATGAATGCACTGCTTGCTTCCACACAACAATGATGAGAATGAACCCAAACCCAACATGGGCTCATTTCCACACAACAAACATGGTAGGTGGTCCAGTCGTTCGGATATGTACCCCGTGTCGGGTGGTCGGGTTGCGTGCTTTATTTCGGTGGTTTTGAAGGGTGGAGCATGTTCTCTGTGTCAGGTGGCTCGAATGCATATTTTAGGGTGGAGCATGTTCTCTGTGTCAGGTGGCTCGAGTGCATACTTTATTTTGGTTGCTTAGTAGACCGAACGTGTCCTCCGTATTAGGTGCTTCTGTCTTTTAATTTTGAGGGGAAAACTTGGTAGATTCATCTGTCGGCACTAGGAATTGAGGGGAAAACTTGGCAGATTCATCTGTGGGCACTAGGAAAGAACCTAAGTACTAATTTAGGTACTAAAAATGAATTGAAGAGGCAAGTTAGACACCTCCGTGTCGGGTGGTCCAGGAGCCTAAACATGTCTTCCATGTTGGGTGGTTTTAAATTAGTCGTATGTCGTTAATTGAAGAGAGTAAAATCGGTTATTTATGCTTAACACTAAATGTAATTTTTCATTAAAACAGGCTAGACATGTACCCCATGCTGGATGGTCGAGCTGTATAGTGGGCAGACTGGACATGTCCTTCGTGATAGGGGGTTCAGTTACATGTCACTTACAAAAAAAAAAAGTAAAATGGCAATTAACACCTTAAAACATCACTCTACCCGTTGTTGGAAATTCGGGGGATTGCCTCTGCCTCCATAGTGTCAACGGCCACAAGACATTGGGGGGGAGACTAAAAAAAGCAAAAAAAAGAAAAAAGAAAGAAAGAAAAAAAAAACGAATTTACCTCAGCGTTGGTACACTCACCAACTGTCGAAGTGCGACCTCGAGTTCGAATCCAAATGGAATGGCATAACGTTCCACTGCCTTCAAGGAGTGGATCACCGCGGGAGGGAATTAACGGAGTCCGTTTCCCTCCCCTCCCGCAAAGACAACAAGCCGCGTTACTTGGCGCTTTAACTTCAATCCACGTGTGGTTTCCTTTTTTTTTTTTTTTGTAGAACCGTTGGCACAAGCCAAAGACCCTGCTCAATGCTCATCCCCATGCCTCGCTTGCACAGCAGTAGACTGTCGAAATACAGACCTGGGTTCGATTATCGTCGGGAATTGGAAGAAATTTTCAAAAAAAAAACATTTCGCAATTTATGCGTGTCATCCTTGCGCAGTGGCCATGTTAATCTTAGCATGACACAAGAGATCTCAACCATTTGATCCCAGCAATTGTGCGGTCGAGATTCTTCCCGCCGCGTTCGAGTACTGAGATGCTCCTTACCAAAAAGGAGCTAGCTCAGCATATATTGTCAGATTAGATCCCAATGTCTGTTGGGTGGAAGTTCGATGTTATATCTCGCATAATACGATAGGACGCAGGCCTTCTATTACGTTGGCACCAGTTCGAGCCGCGGGGCGAACAATACTTGAGACCGATGGCTTAGGACTTTCCCGCTTCTACGTCGCGACCATACTTATAATGCGGCCTCCATGTTTTGGCCACTTAAACCCTGAATCGTGGGGCTTAACAAGTGAGCACCACAATTTTAAGTATAATAAATGCAGGTCTAATATTTCCACGACCACCTGCCTTTGCGACCTCGTTGAAAGCAGGGTCGGTCGGTCACACCACCGATCCTCGTCGTCACTTTAGTAGATCGCAGACGTTTGAATTTAGGTGAAAACATTTTAGCCCACTCGGTTGTAGGTTAGACAGCAAGTCACATAATTCAAACAAAATTTTGTCGACAGTCGAACAACACCCAACATTGAAAATCTCGAGCAGGTATCTTTGTAAGGGTTTCTGCCGACACCAGTACTTTCCAAGTTTGCAGCTCCTCCCGTGGTGTGTGGATGGAAGTTGAAATAAATGCACACGTGGCAATTGGTCTGCGACCCGAGACAAAAGAGAACTAACTAAAAGCAAAAGAATGCAATCCTTGTCCCTGCCCCTGAAAAGAAGGCAGTATTTTGGTACCTCATCCTCGTCAAGTCAAATAATTCAAACAAAATCTTATGGACAACTTGACAACGCCCAACATTGAAAATCCTGAGCAAAGGACTCTATCTTAGTTAAATTCTGGCTAGAAGAAAATAAAAGAAAAGAAAGAGTGAGTGCCAAAGAGTGAGTATCATACGTAGTGTTAGTTTATTAATTCTTATAATGGCTCCAGTCATTATATTATGTTAAGCTTAGTTGTTTGAGCAATAATACCTTTTGATTATGGTATGGTACTGTCAGGTTTAAATGTAGGTATACTTAAAGCTCAACATTGAAAATCCTGAGCAGATACCCTTGTAATGGTTTCTGCCGACACCAATCCTTTTTGAGTTTGCAGCTCCTCCCGTGACGTGTGGACAGAAGTGTAAACAAATGCATACATGGCAATCGGTCCGCGACCCGTGGCAAAAGAGAACTACCTAACAACAAAAGAAGGCAACTCCCGTCCCTGCCTCTGAAAAAAAAGTAGTATTTTAGGTACCTCGTCCTATTAAGTCAAATAAATCAAACAAAATTTTATCACAGTCTGACAACGTGCAACATTGAAAACCCCGAGCAAATATTCTTGTAAGGGTGTCTGCCAACCCCAGTACTTTTCGAGTTTCACCGTGGTGTGTGGACGGAAGGGGAAACAAATGCATACATGGCAATTGGTCTGCGGCCCATGGGAAAAGAGAACTACCTAAAAGCAAAAGAAGTCAACGCCTGTCCCTGCCCTTAAAAGAAGGTAGTATTTTTGTTTTTGTTTTTTTTCGTTGTCATATTCGTTGGGCCGTAGATCATCACTCATGCTCTAATTGCCAACAAAGACCTCCCGAGCAGATCAGATCACTTTACTCGTTGATATGCGGAAAGTGATTCACCGCCTGGCGGCTTTAGTTTTTTTGTGACAAATCGGGGAACCTTAAACCTAACTTCTTTTATTTCTAAGATCCGCAGAGAAACTTTGTGTCACGTATCTTCGGACTTCTTCGCGGTCTCGCCAATTACTATCACATAGCAGACTCGCTTTAGAAAAAGTCTCGCTCCTAGCGAGGTAGTGGATGCCATTCCTTTTTTTGGAATCGACCGGCCCAGGTCCGCCCAACACGGTTTCTTTTTGTTCTCCCCAAAAGAAAAGTAATGGGATAAGACCCTTAGCCATTAGTCGTGTTATGGGGGTATCCATGTGTCCGTGCTTGATTGTTTGTGTGTTGATGTCATGATCTACTCAGTATGATGCTATGACTGTCTTGTCGTGCGATCTTCATAATGGTTATTCTTTATTCCACTCTCACCTATATGTATGTTATTCAATTGCTCAATAGTTGAGGTCCGGGCCCGTGCATTTTTGAAGAAAAAAAAAGAAAGATTACGGTCTGAAACGTGGTCTTACGCCTCAATCTTGCACTTGGGGCTTCCGCATTGAGGTTTCCAGAAAGTCAACAAAGAAGGGGCATAGGCCTGAATCGTGGGTCTGTTTCTTGGACCTGAATCTGGCCTAGGGTCAGGGACTTGGGTATTACAGAGAGGTGGCAACGATGAGCAAAAAATATAGTTTTATGCGATAATGTTTTTGATTTTTCACGCTCAAGATAATGCACACGGCAATTTGGGCCCGTGCATTTCCGAAGAAAAGAAAAGAAAGATTACGGTCTAAAACGAGGCCTTACGCCTCAATCTTGCATTTGGGGCTTCCGCATTGAGGTTTTCAGAAAGTCAACCAAAAAAAGGGGCATAGGCCTGAATCGTGAGTTTGTGTCCTGGATCTGAATCTAGCCTAGGGTCAGGAACTTGGGTATTACGGAGAGGTGGGCAACGGTGAGCAAAAAATATAGCTTTATACGGTAATTTTTGTGATTTTTCGCGCTCAAAATAAAACACAATCTGAAAATTTGAGATAATGTAGATTAGGTTATAATTCCCTCATGGGATTGAATCGTGGATCTGTGTCCTGGACCTGAATCTGGCCTAGGGTCAGGGACTTGGGTATTACAGAGAGGTGGGCGACGGTGAGCAAAAAATATAGTCTTATGTGGCAATTTTGGCGATTTTTCATGCTTATATCCCCTCACGGGCCTGAATTGTGGGTCTGTGTTCCGAACCTCAATCTGGTCTAGGGTCAGGGACTTGGGTATTACGGAGAGGTGGGCGACGGTGAGCAAACAATATAGCTTTATGTGGTCATTTTAGTGATTATTCGCGCTCAAAATAATGTACACGACAATCTAAAAATTTGAGATCATGTAGATTAGGTTGCGATCTCCGAATAAAAAATATCCCAAAAAATTTTCAAATTCATTTTGACCGTGAAATGACTGTCGTGCGATTTTAGCGTTGTCGAGCACATTGGTCCAAAGTGCATGATTCGAGTAATTTGTATCTTTTTTGTATTGGATAAGATAACACCTGTAATCGAAATACAAACTCCACAAGGGGACCCTCCCTACCTCGTAACGCAGGATTTTGCAGGATTTTTTCGCAGTGAAGCTTTCGTTGCTCCGGTCAAGTGCACCAGTCACACCTCTCGCAAAACCCTGCGACATGATAGGGGTCACGCGAGACACAACTTACCTCTGTCTAAGAGGTTGTCGCCATCCTTGGACAAGCTTCCCCGTCCAGCTACTGAACCGTGTGCGAAAATTGCTTTTAAGTGCAATCGTAAAGGTGGCCCAACTGATGGCGTTGCTCGTATGCTTTATCATAGGGGGTACGTGCAGTTGAGCCCTAATCGGACTCGTATGCGAATCGATGTTCTGGCACCACGGCAGGTGGTCCTCTTTTTTTTTTTTTTTTATCGTTCGGGCGGTGATTACGAAAGAATGGATAACCTTATCTCCATCGTATCATTGTCTTGCTTCCAACACAACCGTTTGAAACTTGAATCGCACAAATCATTTACCCTTTAAACTTCATTAACCCACCCAGCACGTGTCCACGCAATGTCAGCTACCGCGGCGTCATTACCCTTACGCCAGGTCGTTGCCAAAGTGCACGAAAATATCACGTGTTTGACGACTTTCACAAGGCTGGCGTCTTACTCCTACCTTCACTATGTCCTATTTAATGTGATTGTCTGGCGTCGCAGTGTTCGTAAGACCCTATACTAATATAAAATTGTCGCGACTGCCTGTCAAGATAATGATCGTGTCAGTGATCTTCAATTACCGTTTTTTCTGGTATCGACTACTGTCCAAATGCAATCTAATAGAAAGTCTTCAATCCTTATAGGGTTGGTCTGAATCACTTTTTGCAGATACATCAGTATGTCAAGTCACTTAACTCAAAATAATTCTCGGATAGCGTCCGCGGTTAGGAACACCAAGCAGATGCTCATGTAAAGGTTTCTGCTCCGACACCGCAAACATCCAAATTCAGTCGTTGAGATTACACCATGATGATAGGTGCGGCTACAGGTTGTGTGACCTGCGAAAGCTAGGGGAAATTCACACTTGAATGCAAGTGGTTCATTGTTGCGGGCTCATTGTGAGACTGTTTTTTGTTTGCTTATCTTTTTATGATGTACACTCATTATCACGAATCATTTTGTTTTCACTTTCTTCTTTTTGGCGTCGTGTTATTTCGTTTTCCTTTCATTTTTGTTTTCATACGGTTTCGTTGCGGCGATATTTTATTCATATTTTTCTGGTTTCATTTCTTTGCGTTTTGACACTCGTTATTTGACAAGTAACCTGATTTGGTTGGTCGGTTTTTTTTTTCCTTTTTTTACTACGTCTTTATTTTTTTTCCTCTTGCTTGTTTTCCCCTTGTATACAGGTTTTGGCGTGTCACGTCTAACTTTGGTTGTGCGACCTTTTTCATTTTGCATTTAAAATTTTATTTATGATAAAAAAAAGTTTGTCCAAGCAGGGCATGTTCGACTTCAATGTCTGCAGCTAAGACGTGTAAGACAATCGTGTTTCTATTGGGCCAGTTCCTATTTCATAAGAAGTGGCGTGTCGTGTCGAGGTTTGGTTGTGCGACCTTTTTCATTTTACATTTAAAATTTTGCTTATGGCAAAAGAAAGTTTGTTTGAGCAGGGAATATTCGATTTCAATGTTTGTTCCTTCAACATGTAAGACAAGCGTGTTTCAATTGGGTCAGTTCCTATCTCGGAAGAAGTGGGAATAACTCTGCTATATCAATGAGTTGGTTGTGCATGACTTTGATTCGTCATCGTTTTTATTCGTTTTTCTTATTCGACGTATGAGATTGTTGTTGATGAAAAAGACTTAGCCCTACCAGGGTATGCGTAGCTTCGATGCCTACATCGAATTGATGTCTATGGTGCAAATAGTAAGCAATGTGTTGGGTGTTGTAAGACATTCAATATTTTTTTTCTTCGATGCCTACATCGAACTGATGTCTATGGTGCAAATAGTAAGCAATGTGTTGGGTGCTGTAAGACATTCAATATTTTTTTTCTTTGGATCTTAAAAGTCTCCAGTTACTTATCTGACTTTGCAAAGAGGTGGTAGAAACTTGTTCGACGTCATGCACAATTGCGGTGTTTTTTTGTTGTTGGCTGGATAATATCATAACGACGTTGGCCGGTGTTGGGGCATAGCCCGGTAACCTGTTTGTAGCAGAAGCATGAGACCTGACAGAGAAATTTGGGGAATGACAAATTGGGAGAGTATATCATAACAACCTAAGGGTTGGTTTAGTCTTTACAGTGAAAGCACGACAACTATAGTTGGTATTGGTTAGGTTGATATTGCCTTTTGAGTTGTGTGTCTAGCAGGGGCGAGGGTAGGCGTTGCTCATGTATTGTGAGGTCAGGTTTTGCTGATGTAGTTCATAGCATTATAATGGATTATTATCTTCGATTTTTTTTTTTTTAAGGATGCTATGCCAGTTTTTCAACAATTCTAATATATATAAAAAATTAAAAAATAAGAAATAAAAGTTTGGCGCCTACCGTAGAAATTCGAGCTATTGGGTCTCCATAAGCTATTGATGTTGATTGGAAAGGAACGTTGGACTAGGGTTTTCCAAGATGTGCAACTCGTCATCAATAGATTATAGTCAGCAAAACAAGCGGATCCCATTTACCGAAAGATGCTCATATCACCTTCAGTTAATTAACCCTCATGAAATATATTTGTTGCAGAAGAGAAGGACGAGCAAAGATCGCGCCACTAGCCTCGGTTAAGTGTAGCAGCGGCGCATAACATCAGTAATAGCGCTCGGCCAACAGCGGCTCACCAACCTCTTAACGATGACGCACAGAGGCCTGCAACAGTCCGTACGCAGTCAAATGACCCAGCAGTCAGCGCCCAGCAGCCTATAGCAGCCCGTGTGCTGCCGGCCGGCAGCAGCCTCACCCGCCGTGAAACGAGCCGAGTGGGCACAGACATCGACCCCCTGCCTCGTCCTCACTTCTCAAGTTGGGTCGGGCCAGTCGAGAAAATGAAGGTGAGTCCTTTGCCTGAAGTACAGACAGCTACACACGTAGTTAGCCCTCCACCTGCCCTTTTTCTGTTCGGCGCTGTAACCTGACTTTCGGTTCATCCCGCATCGCCCAGTTCAGCCAGTGGGTATTTTCTCTCTTCCCCTCTCTCTCCCACTCTCTCTCTCTCTCGGCTCTGCGCCCTCACTCGTATCAGCCAAGCGTTCAAATTCAGAATAACCCTTCCGCTCAAGCACGGGCGGATGCATCAAGTCTTGGTTCGAGGTAAACGCTCGCCCGTCCCCACTGCCTCTTGGTAAGCGCTTGTACCTGGTCGTTCTTACGGCCGGGATCACTCGAGATCGCGGGGCGAACACCTCAGCCTGATAGGACCCTACGGCAGGCACTTCAGAAGGAGCGCCCGGGCGGCCAACAGGTAAGTTTCCATCCCCGCAGTCGGGCTCACGCTACATCCCCGGTCAGCCTGAGCAAGATCGAAATGAATCTTCCCTTATAACGTGGGAAGATACATAACCACTTCTCAGGCCAGGAAAAATTGCGGTTGCTACCGCGCAGCCCCTACGATCTACACTTCTAAAACTAACCCCTCACAGCTAAAACAAACACCACCATCATACTCACGCCGCCCAAAAACCTCCATTTTGCATTTTATCTCGCTCGAATCCATCGAGGATCGAGCGAGATTCGAGTTACTCACTCCCATGACCTTCCCTTTCCATAGCTCCGCGCGACGTTTTTCATTGCTAACTCATAATCTGCCGACTCTTTACTCAAACTAACACCATATTCTGACTCGCCCGGCCTGGAAACTTTAATCTAGTATCTCAAATCATCAAAAACGATCAAAAGATGAGCGAGTTTCTGCAACTTTACTCCCGTTCGTCCTCCTTCCCGACACCCTCCGCCATCTCTACATACTAACTTTTCTACCTAACTCTTCTAGCACTAACTCTCACACTACTCCGGCTCGAGATACGGGGTCGCCCACCCCCAAACTGGTAGGAACGCCCCTCTCCCCGATTGATTCCATCGGGAATCGTGCATGTTGCCCCCTGCTCGTCTCTTCCGCCATCGTCCTTTCTCTTGGCATGCATGCACCCGGTGAGCTTTCGCGCCCGAGTTCATTCGGATTCCCTCCGCCTTCCTTCCTGTCATATCCACGGACAAACCTCTCTACCAATCTCTCCCTCTACCCCCTAATCACTAAAACTAACATCGTCATTGAACTCGCCCGCTCCCAAAACCCCAAATTTCACTCCTTCCTCGCTCGATTCCGTTAAGAATCGAGCATACTACACGTTCCTAGCTGCGCTCTGTCTCCCCTCCGCCATATCCCGCGCAATCCTTTTTCCACTAACCTCCTGACCTACTAATTTTCTACTAATTCTAACCTTAAATTTGGGTCCGCCATAGCCCAAAACTCCTATTCTAACTCTTCCCCCGCTTAATTCCGTTGTAAATCCCACGAACTGTCCTTTCTTCACTGCGCCTCACCTGCCATCCCCGCTTCTCCTGTCTCGAATGTACACGGCGCAGTCGCCCGTCCGGGTTCATTTGCCCCCACATGCTGCACGCTGCCTCCGTGCCTGTCGCCCCGCTGACTGTCACTCGGCAACCGCTGCGTTAGCCGCCCGCTGCTCCGCTCGCCCTTTCCCCCAGCACACCTCCCTCCTCCCGATTGCACTAGGAGCGGAAGAGCGCCGAGATCCACCCTCCGCTACAACTCCGCCCATTCGCCCGTCTCTATCCACTGCCGGCCTCCCCTACCTCTGTTACCGTCACCCCGGCCTCCCGATACT
>BFEA01000361.1:855803-877139 GCA_003427395.1 Chara braunii | reverse complement strand
CCCCCGAAAAACAAAACAAAACAAAACAAAAACACATGATGATAGATTGTTTCGTAGGAATTCCATAACCTCATCAGGAGATTGAATCCTCAACCATCTGCGGAATCCCCTGATTGATGCTTTGGGGCATGAACCCTTTGACCCTTGTTGAAAGCAGACTCCCTGCAGGCAACATCGCAAGCGGGACATAGCCGCAGGCACCGACTCAGCGAAGCACCAGGCAAGGCTGATGGGGCAATGCAACTGCGCAATGCCAAAGCTAACCACATGGAACAACAGCACAACCGGACTGGCAGCAAGGCAACAACACAGCGATGCGCAAAGCACAGTGCTGCGAAGCGGTCGAACTACACGGCACACAAATAAAATGCACAGGACGGCGAGGCACGCGGAGGGGCAGCAGGCAACGAAGGAGCAAAGCACAAGGCAACATGAGCAAGGCAACCAGGGTACACAGCAAACAGACAAGCCACAGCGGAAGACATGGCAGGCGGGTGGGCAGCAAGGCGGCGAAGGAGCGCAGACAAGGCAGTCCGCAAATCCAACAGTGACCAAAGCGATCCATCGCGTACTCAGACGACAAGGCAAACACCGCAGAATGTTGGTTCGCACCACCCACTGAGTAGTCACTCCAACAAATATCCCATCATGACCCGTAGAGAACACGGGACTCTGCCAACTGGGCGATATGGGCCCAGTCCCGCCTACCAAGTTGCTGACCAGGTGGCCTGGCTGAGTGAGGTCTGGGCAAGGTACCAGGTAGTCCCAGTGCCAATACTACTTCCAGTTTGAGTTTCGTTGGATTTTATTTTCTTACTGATTTTTTTGAGAATTTGAGGAGGAGGAGGGGGGGGGGGGGGGGGGAGATTGTTTTTTTGCAAGCAGGTGACCGTTCTACGGTTTGGGATGAAGAGCTGGGAGGGGAATTTTCGGTTGACATCAGCAAGCATGTCACTGCAGCCATTCTTCCGACCACTTACCTGAAGAGCTTGACCATCTGCTGTGAGAAGTACACCCCGGCTGGGGTCCTGAGGTTGTAGAGGCCTGGCTAGCCCATACGAGCCCATAAGTGTCTAGAAGAGTTCTGTTTCAACGACAATGTCGCCGAGGACGACTGCAACTTCAGCCCCGGCGTTGGCAATCCCAAATGTTTTCTCCACCGCCTTCTCTCCTGGTAAGTGACCACTGCGTTAAACTGCGGAAGCTCGAGGTGAGTTTTGCCCGTACGTTTTCAACTGCCTACGTCTGAATACGAGTCAACACGAGTCACTGCGGACGCGAAAGCCGTTTGCTAGTCTGGAGCACTTGGCAGCGAGCGAGGTGGCGGTCTTTGGGTCCGAGTACTTCCAACCGCCCGTCTGCTTGTTCCCAAAACCTTAAGGTATTGCATTTGGACAAGATAACGGGGGTAAGAACGGCCGTTGTGGGGTCGAATAGTCTGAGGGTGTTCAGGCTGGGGACTGGTTTCAGGTCCAGCCTGGACAGACTGACCATCGACACTCCCAATCTGGAGCGTTTGGAGTTGAGGTTTGTTCGAAGCCTGTGTGTCGACAAAGGCACGATGCCAGAGGTCATGGAGTTGGATCACTGTCTGTCTGCAACTCCATTTCTCGGCTACTGCTTGCTGCTTTCGTCGACCCGCTCCCTCCCCTCCTCTTCTTCTTCCGCCTCCTCCGCCTATTCCTCCTCCTCCTCTTTCAACAGGTACAGCAATCCTGGGTGGAAGGCCAAGAGGGTGCCGATCGCTCGACGCTCTCTCCATTTCGCTTGTTTACCGAGCGTGCCGCGAGGAGGACAAGAGCCTCTTCTTCTGGAAAGCTGAGGACTTGGTCTCTCTCATCATGCATCGCAGGTGTCTACTTTCTCATCTCATCTCTCGTTGGAAGTTGACTCCTTCACCGGTCCCGAATCGCTGTCTGACGTGCTGGCCCTGTCAGAGGCTCTGATCAATGCATTGCCTCAGCTGCAGACCTCCTGGAGATTAGGAGAATGGGGGTGGTCACCTGGCTTGAGAATTTTGTGGAAATCAAGCATGGGCTCTCTCGGAAGAGGCTGGGGGGCCTCCTCTATGCTCCCAAGCTGGGAGTTATCAACCTCTACGCCGGATACGGGACTTCCTACACAATTGGAGTTCTGGAGATGTTTTTGTCGTCCTGTCCGCGCCTCAGAACTGTATCAGTGAGGCTTTTCATCCGCAGAATGACTGCCGAGAAGTTTTTCGTTAAGTGGAAGAAGCTGCAGCAAAGACATCTGTCTGTCCAATTTGTGCTGTTGCAGAGACCAGCCGAGTAGATTGGTCGATGGCACTCGATTTACCTCCCATGCCGTTCGAACTACGACGCCACGGTGGAGTACAAAGAAAAGGTACGGAAGCCATTAGAAACCTCGGGGAGGTGGTATAGCCAAACAGGTCGCCGCGTTTTCATCGAAGAAAGGAGTGTTTTTAACTGTTTTATAGTTTTTCAACTGATGTACAAACACACTCTCATTGCTGTTTAGTTCACCAAATTATGCGTCATCATTAGCTGTCGCACTTAGTCCCTTGGCCATAATAGGAACTGGCACTAGGGAAATAGAGCATGGCCACTCTTGGTGGGGTGGTATTCATTCATGCTAATGGACCACGAATCTGCCCGTGGAAATGGGCCAAATTCGTGCTAAAATAGCACAGAACACCAGGTGGTTTCATAGCACAGCACATACAGGGACTCACTGTCGGCCACACACTCTTAGGCCAAGCTACATATAGCACAGAATAGCTTGCAGTGCCGCATGCACACGCCAACCCATCCTTGGAGGAATCCTAGCCATCCATTCCATCTTTTTCTTTTTTTTTTTTCCTTTTTTCAAAAAAGTGGCCATTACATCAAATTCTCTAGGGAGGATGCTTAGAAGAAGTAATGCACAGTTAATTCGATTGGATTCGTTTTCCGATTTCCTCGGAAGTGAGAAAATAGAAGATTAGTTTAAATAAATCCCCCCTTGTTTTGGCCTTTGTTTGTGTTGTTGTTGTTGTTGTTGTTGTTGTTGTTTTCTTTTTTTGTTGCTGATGTATAGTGTGTGTATAGCTCTCATTGTTTTTTGGATCAGGTGTGAAAATTTGGTGCAGATTAATATTATTTTAATAACATGGCTGGTTTTGAAGGTTGGGTGCGAGATTATGCCTTTTCTGAATACAGTTCTGATAAATGTTCTCTCTTTTTTTTCCCCTTTTTCTTTTCTTATTTAATTGAAGCACCAGTACAGCATACATTGGCCCACGAGTGTCAGCATTAAACCCGCACCACTTCTGAGGCCGCCGACTTTTTTTTCCAATGACGCCCCGCGCCGGGCGGCCCCTCCTAGTTTTGCTTTTGGCGACAAAAAACTTTCTGCAAGGCTGGGGCCGTGTACTTAATGTTAAAAGGGGCATCACTTTATGGTCATGAGTAAACCAGTGGCTGTGCCTCCCTTTTGGTCTCCTCCCCTCTCACTGTGCCTCCCCTCCGGTCCCAAGGCATGGCTTTATGGTCATCGATAAACCAGTGGCTGTGCCTCCTCTCTGGTCTCCTCCCCCTACAAAGATCGGCAGTTTCTGCTCGGTGCCAATCGGGGGAACCAACGGGCTATCTCTAGGTGGCGGGTGCCAAACATGCCAAGGAAAGTACATGAGGCCAATGGGAATTGAGCCCGTGACCTCCTGAATGCCAATTGCGTGCCTTGCTAACTGAGGCAGGCCGCTGGATCACTGCTGTTTCCTACCTTGCTCCGCAATATCAAATTTGGATCACTGCTGTTTCCTACCTTGCTCCGCAATATCAAATTTGGATCACTGCTGTTTCCTACCTTGCTCCGCAATATCAAATTTTATGTGCTGCCAGTCGCTATTGATCTGGAAATGGATGTCCATAGTTGCAGAGGGACATCAGTAGACACGACCGAAACAAACAGACGATGGATGACACATGGGAGATACTCTCAACACCCATCGATACGTTCTCCACGAGGTAGTCCATCGCATTCACAAAGGACATCTGCTTTTTTACTTCTGTTTGCCATTCGCGATTCCATTTCCTGCCAATGTTCTCGATCGCAGATTACATTTCCGGTCACCTCTTCCGTTCCTCTTTCAATTTGTTCCATTTTTGTAATTGTCGCCCTTGCGATTCCTTGCGTAAAGCATTCAGAAAAGTGACGAAAACGAACGCAGATCGTAGACACGAAATAGAACGTAATCGCTGCAAACAATAGCCCTGTCGCATTGAGATTCATAAGAGAAACAACAGATGCGTCACACGAAAACCTGGTAAGTGTTTGTGTTCGCGCTTCACGTTTTAGGGTTGTCAAATTCAGATCCGTCACTTTCGCTTGCGTCTCCTGTTCCTTGGTCGGATTTATGGTTGGCATCTTCTATGCACCTCGAAAGGATTCCCATTGTAGCACATATCATACATACAATCAGTGGTGTAACACCCAATGGAGTCGTCTGTCCTTTCTGTGTTCTCTTCTCGCCGATACCTCCGCCCCGGTACTCTGCTCTTTTCCGTTGGTTGCGTAATCACCGGTGCTCCTCTTCTTACGCACGTGGAGCTGCACCCATCCTTCTTGTACTGCAATCGTTTACATAATAGACACAATACTTACGGTGCCAAATTCTACTCTCGCAGTTGCAGTCACTGTGTCAAATAGTGCTACACAGCCAGATGTCACAGGCAGTGTGGCTCCCACATTCTAGGAAGCAGACGCACGGCGACTGCAATTGTATAGGAACTGCCTTTCCAGCCCGCTGAGCCCGTGTAGGAATACGAGATGCCATGTGAGGGTGCCGTACCTGAGTACAATGTGGATTGTGATCAGAGCTATGACGCCAAACAATTTCATGGGCTATACCCTTGTAATGCTCACGACACAAAGAATGTCGATCGCATGCTAGCCATATGTGGTTGGCAATCACTATAGCAACCCCTTGTACCCAGATACTTTGTGTGTGTGTGTTGTCGTGTTCCCTATACACCACAAAAAGAATGAAAAAAAGCATGACTGTGCTAGAGTTTGTGTGTGTGTGTGTGTGTGGTGGTGACGGGGGGGGGGCGGTTAGGGGGTTGTCTGTTTATGCTTGCGTGTTTTGTAAAATCACCTAATATCGACACCATAACCACCCAAAATAAATGCACGTTAAGAACAGTGCAAGGCTGGCCACGTTTGCGTGGTGAAATGCCAGGTTCCCCACACTTGTTTGCCTAGGACACACACCTGTACATTATCAAAACGGGGTGCGGGCAGGAAAAAAACAACCTGCACAGCAGCAGGAGTCATAGAAAAACAGTAATTATGACCATTCTGAGAAAAACATTCAACAATAAGCATCCCAAAACAGAGGTCTGGCCGTCTTACCATGGTAACATGCAAGCTTTGTGTCGGTCTGAATGTGTTGTAGGGGCCGCGTTCAAACGCGGTACGCGCCACGTGGCGCAAAAAAATTGAACGCGACCCCACTATCCGCGTGCGGTTAGGGGTGGGGGACCTTGTTGATAAAAAAAGATACATGTAAAAAAATCGGCTACCAAGGCCCCCCGACCCCGCCCCACCACACCCTGACCCAATGACCCCCAACTCCCTCCTGGCCCCCCACTTAAACCAGTCCACCGTACCGGCCTCCCCCACGCCCCCCCAACTGGTGGTACCCCGGGCCATGGGCCCCCCAACAACCCGCCACCAACCAGACGGGACCAGGACTCCCCCGCCTCCCCTGGCCACCCCCCGCCCGACTCTGGCCTTTGCCGGCAGACCCAAATGCACCAACCCCCACCAACCCGCACCAACCCAAGTGCACCAACCCCCACCAACCCGCTCCTGAAATTGGCGCTGCGCGGGTGCATAGCATCACCAAACAATCCCAAATATAAAGCACACCCTGTGCCTGTTTGCCATATTCGGGATTGTTGGGGGTTCCGATCGCCCCCGACGATGCTATGCACCCACATAGAGCCAGTTTGGGGAGTGCTCTGGTGGGGTTGGGTGTTGTATGGGAGGATTGGGCAGGGGGGGGGGGGGGGGGGGGCAGGGGAGGGAGGGCATAAGACGGTTTCTCAAGTTTTCTGAGGGGTATCACTTGGGTGGTGTAGGGTTGATTTTTTTTTAATTATTTTTGTAACGGTTGATTTATTTGTTTTTGTGGGGTTGTACATTTCGAGCATTCTCCCATTCATCAGTTATTCATTTATTCATCAATTCAACCAGTCATGCAAGTCGCAGTGCGATTTGTGAGAGAGCAGGAATTCGTCCATGCACACATCCATCCAGTTGTCCCTCCATTCATGCGGACAGAAGCAAATTGACACATTGTTTGTATCAAGCATAGCAACGGACCACACAAGAAGTAAGGAAAAGCATGATAAAGGCACATGCAACACATCATCCAAAACACAGAAACACCATAAATACCAGGACATTATGGAGCGCAAATATGAATGTGGCGTGGATAATGGAAAAGTTCACTGACACACAATGTCGACGACCCGCCCTACTGCCCATCTCTTTGTGTCGCATGAAATCATGTGTAAACTGTACAAAAAGTATTGACTAACCAGTATATTAGAATACAACATCACGAAGCACTATGCCAATGATGGAGAACTAAAAAGTAAAGAAGAAAAAGAAAGAAAAGAAAACGTAACTCGATAGACAGTCGACGATCCGCGTCTGGAGTCGAATGCTGTCTGGGTCGATGCGAAGCTCGTCCATGTGTACGAGCAGTGCCATGTGGTCGGCCACTCCTGTGCTGGTCGGGAGGGTCGTCGACTCATCGCCCAAAATAACAAAATAACTTCCATGCCTGAGGTTGTCACAAATGCTGCGACTGCTACATCAACGTGCTGGCGGGAATTGCGACACATGGGCAATACTTGAACAAAAATGGTACGCATAACTTTTATTTCAACTTATGATTCAAAATGGATAGGCATAAATATATATATTAGTTGAGGCATGTGTAGCACGGTGAATGTGTTTGTGCCCCTTCATGTTCGTGCGAATGTGTTGGCGTGTTCGCGGGAACAGCTCGCAAACATGTTCGGGCGAACATTAAAAAAAAAAAAAAAATTGTTTTCGGTTTTTGATTTATTACTCATGATTAGTTAGGAATTTGAACACGACTCCAAAGCAAAAGTTGCTTGTATTGTTATTTTACATAACATATATTTTTTTCAGATCTTTTCGATAATTTTGTTTTCTTTTATGCGTCCACATGGTTGTCGACCGTTGTTCACCCTCGGGCGAACATGTTCGCGTTTGCCTCCGAATGCGAATACAGTGCTACATACTTTGGCCTAACCTCAAACATTATACATCTAATAAACTTTAAGTGATTTCTAACATGGAGACTGTTCACGAAACTTTTTTACCTGTAACTAAACATGGACCCTTGAACAAGGGGGATTCATTTAATCACGAGGATTGTAAGGCTTCCCTTTTTTACAATTCATGCCGAAAAGGCAAAACCAGACTTTTAGAGAGATCCTTGCGAACCGGAAAAAAATAAACGACTGCAGGGTTTTTCACTAAATAAAATTCGAATACACCTATTGCGAACGTAACTGTTCAGTTGAATAACCTTAACAAGCAACACAATATTTAAATGAATATTGAAAATGCGCATTCTATCACTGTTTCAGTGCACATATCTGTGATATATGACAAATATTAATAACAAATATTTTGACATAGGACCATACAACGACAATGAAATGGGTAATATTTGTGAAAACAATTTTCACTTTTATAATTGCAAGGTGTCCACATCTCATAACATTTCTATTTTTTTCTGAGACTCACGAGCCCAACCCTCGCACTTTACTTGGAAGGACCCTTGAGAGCGACTATGACTATTCAGGCATGAACAAAAAAAAAAAACTTACTACAGAAAATGGTCCGTCTTCAAGTGTGGGTATCAAGCCATGAGAAATAGTTGAATTGGTAAAAATGGACGTGTCACTGAATGATAACAGACAATGTTGTTCGTGCGGATCTCTCTGTGGATCCTTTCTCAAGCATAATTTCAACAATAAGGATTTGACATATACAACATGATAAAAGTGATTAAGACTTCAACACCCTCATTTTCTTGCACTCATTGTTTCTGAGGGTCGAGTCTTCAAATCAAATACTGTAAGCTCCAGAAATAACATCATAAAGCGTAATTTCGAGTTTTATTTCATAAACCCTCTTATGTAGTCTGTTCCTTAACCTTTGTCGTATGTTGTGAAGAAAAATTATATTTTAGTATCTTTCGGTCCTCGCATTCTCTCCTCGGAACCAAACACATTTTTTTGTGCTCACACAACTATAGCTTAATAACCTAACGCAAATCACAATCATGTCGCCCTTGATGTCCACAAGCGAAGTTGGTCTATGCGGGCCACTCTTATTCAAATATATTTTTTTTCGCCGGCTTCATTGTTTTTTGCCCTTTTTATGACGTGTAGAGCTACTCCCACTGAAAAATCTTTTTTTCTTTAAAAAAAAAAAAAACAAAAAAAAAAAAACGCATGCATGCAACAAATGGATTCATAGTGTAACCTTATCCCACGTAATAAATACCAAACAATCTATAACTCACACTGGAGTATCCAACTACCATTTCAATACCATCCAATCTACACGCAAACAAATTGTAAGGTAACAATAGACTGTACTGAATAATTCATACATGTAGTAAGATAACTTACACCGAAGTATCCCACTACCATCCAATATAAGACAAACATTACGATAACTCACACTGGAGAATGTAACTATTTTCTTTAACGTTCCGCAAACAACCCACATTACATTGCATAATAAATAAGTAAAGGTTTGAAGCTAGTAATAGGTTGACCCTCGCTGTAGCCCCGTACTACCCCTTAGATAGTTAGAACTTATAAGTTTAAATTCAAACGTGTAATAGGATGACTCACATTGGAGTATCTTACTACCCGTTCAATGTTAAATGATAAAATTTTATGTACACATATAAGAAACAAGCAGTAGGGTGACTTTCACTCGAGCATCCCACTACTTTTTAGTACTTACTAAACGATAGGGCAACTTACACTTGAGCATCTCATTACTTGTTTATTGTTCAACGATCTCTTTATAGTTTAGTTTGAATTGACTTAGGTTTCAAAATAATAATAAGATAACAAGATGGTCCTTACTGGAGTCTCCTAGTATTGTTTGGAAAACCGTGCTTTCTAACTTTCAAATAGACAATAAGGTGATTCGTACTGGATTAACCTACCACTAGTTTGAGGTTAAATTGGCAGATCATATGTAAATATATAGTGGATAAAAAATTATATGGCTATATTTTCTTATACTGAAAAGCATATCTGATCAAGTAGTATGTTAACTCGCACTGGAGTACCCTACCACCTTCCAATACTATTTAAACTAGGGTTAAACAAGTAACTAGGGCGACTCATGTTGAAATCCCGTACTCTTTATTTGACATGTAAACGAGCTATGAAAGGACTTAGTCTGGATCCATGATTCGAACTATTCTCCTACCCTAAAGTACATACAAACAATCTACAACCACGCAAGTGATAATACGACTCACATTGGAGCTTCCTACTAATTTTCCAATACCAATCAAACTATTAATTCAAACAAGAATATAGTAAATCACACTGGCGTACCCTACTACTTATCTTTTAATACTAATTACTTTATATTCAAGTTGATAATAGGATGACCTTCACTGGAGTCCCCTACTATCACTTCAATATCACTCGTTTTATCTTCAAACAAATAATAGGGTGACTCACACTAGACTACCTTACCATTGATTCGATGTTAGAAAAAAAAAATATGTATAGACAATTAGGCCTGATATATATATTTACATATACTTGTTAAACTACTAAAACAAGTAGTAGGATGTCTCACACTGCAGTATCCTACTGCTTTCCAATGTTAAACAAAGAGTAGGATAACTCACACTCGAGCATCCCACCATTTGTTTAGAGTCCAGCGGAGAAGTAACATCTCATTATTTTTAGCATAGGTTCGTTATTTTTAGCAAAAGTTAGTGTCGACTTCAAGCTAGTAAATAGGATGCCCCTCATTGGAGTCACCCACTATCATAGTAAAATTGCCAAACTATATGGGAAGAAGCAGAAAACAAGTACTAGGATAACTCACACTGGACTGAAGTATCCCAGTACCTTTTTTTCATCATTAATTTGTTTAGATTCAACTTGATAACATGATGACCCTCACTAGATCCCCTTACTATAATTCAAATATCGTTCAGTCTATCTTCAAACAAGTAATAGGATGATCCGCACTCGAGTATCCTACTACCAGTTTGATATCAGACAAAAAAATATATATATAACGTTATAAAAAATCAGTAAACAATTAGATCTCATATATGTTAGTTAAATATATATGAGCAAGAAGTAAGATAACTCGCACTGAAATATTTCACTATCATTTAATCACATGCAGTTATAGATGGTGCACCTATAGTGAGTCAGCCCCACAAGCCAGCATGATTGAGATAACATGCCTGACTCAATCTCGGCTTCAAACTTCAGTTAAACTTCCCTCAATGCACACCCTGTCACTTGCTACTACAAAGATGCAATTTCAATAGGCGTACTTACTGTATGAGCGGTACTAAGCATTGACTCTATGTATACATATGAGCAGATCTCAAGTTTCACCAACACAGTTCATGCCTACAACATAGTATAGGTAAAGGCATAAGTATGCTCAATTTTTTTTCAGGAGATCGAACTCGGTAAAGGTAAACCAAGTTACTTTTACCTCCTCATCAAAGGCACGCAGGTGGACGTAAAAAAAAATTAATCGAAATGGAACTAAATAAATAAATAAATAAAGTAAAAAACATACTTGCTATTTTTTTGTATGATTTAGTCATGAAAACAATTCAGTTCACTCGACTCCAAATCTGCTCAACTTTACATTGCAGCAGGGATAAGTCATATTCGGTCTCCTATCTCTCTTTATCTCTCCCTCCCTCTTCGATGTGCTCGCAATCTCTCACTCTCTAGCCCAGTCGTACTTACTCTATAACTTATCTCTTTAACTTTGTTTTGATTCTCCTTCATTTCTTTGCAACATTCGACAGAAAATCTGATATTCCCTAACATATGCGATCCTTATTCCTTGCTAAGTCACAAATAAACCTACAGTCTTCCCTCGAACAAAACGCCCATGTGTTGTATATGAATACAATGCATGACATGTGTTGTATTCGTATACAACGCACATGTGTTATTATACGAGTTTTGGGCACCAACTTCAAAAAATGGGCTCTCAAGAAAAATCTGGTATACGCCCTTGTAGCCACGGGCTTGTCCTTGGGGCATCCGTCACACACACATAAATTGAGAATGGTCCTAATTGCAAAACTTTCCCTAGAAAACGAAAGTATACATCCTGAATGTGTCGAGGGGTGGAGTGAGGCTGTACGTAGACATATATACCTTCATGTCAGACGGCGATAGGGAAGCCAGAGAGAGAGAGAGAGAGAGAGAGAGAGAGAGAGAGAGAGAGAGAGAGATGCATACTGTTCGAATAGTACATACGTGCATACTATTTGAACGTTCGTACTATTCGGATTTTCAGGAGCTATTTCGAAAAATTGAGTTTTCCAGGGAAAGTTAAATAGTACATACGTGCGTTTTGTTCGGAGGAAGACTGTACTCGGACTCAACACCTAAGTACAAAAATGATATGGCATCTCCATAGTAATTTTTCTTCGTTGCCGAACACGTATTTGGAGGAATGCACCTGACTTCCACATATTCCATACATTTCCAATACTTGTATTGAACTCTCTCACTTGTTTTGCATAAATCTGGCTTGTTCCTTCGGGTGGATACATAACATATATGAAAAATATAAAAATAGATTGAAAATAATAAGAAAAAAAAGAGATAGCAAAAATAAACAAGAAAAGAGGAATGCAAACGAACTTTGTTTTTGACTGATTCGTTTGTAGTGTGAATCTAGCACGACGTGACGGTTATGCTTGCTCGTTCTTACGAGCGGAAAGCCATCGAAACAAGTATAAAGAGTTGCCTAGTAACTTGAGTACAAGGTTCCTAAATTCACGCTCGAAAAGTCACCTCGTCGACTTCAAGATGGTCGTGTGACATCATGATGTGAGTCTTCCTCCCCCTTTATTACTTCATTACTTCTTTCCTTCCTCTCCTTTTGCCGTCGTGATTTTGTCCCTATCGCCTCACCTCGATCTGTCCCCAAATGCATTTATGTTATATTTTTGACCAGGTACAACCAAAATGAGGGTGCATTGTGTTTACGGGAAAGACAAATGCCGTTGTTTCGTGATCACTTTTTTTTCTTTCCTCGATGTGATCCCGCTTGGCTTCCTCCATCCTTCCTCTTTCCCTTCATTATTTCCCTTCCCCTTCTCTCTCCCTCTTTGTCCCATTTGGTTACGCCTTTCACTCCTTTTACTGCTTTCAGGCTCCTATCCCCCTTCCACCACATGCTACTTTACTCGCCACATGCTACTTTACTCTCACGCCTTTGCTTCCGGTGACCTCTCTTCTTCAATGTGTTCCTGCTTGTGACCCTAATCTCATGAACACTCACCTTTCTGACTGATTTTAAGAACACACTTCGAGATCGCGCGCGTTTCGTTTCTCCTATGCCTGACACCCCCATTTGTTCCCTTGCCTCACGATCGTTGTTCCTTTTACGACCACGTTCCGTTTGTGATAGGAACTCTCGTTCTTTCCTCATTCCTGTTGTATTACTCGTGCCCAAACAGTGATCCCGCTTACTTCCTCGCAGACGTACTGCTTGCGCTTGCTGTTTGATAGCGCTCACCTCTTTTCGTTTGCTTCAACCCACATACTCACTTCTCTTGCCTGCTACTCCATATCTACTCACACTTGCGCTATCATTCAGGTTCGTGCTCGCTTGATTTTGTGCTCCTACTATCGCTTGTTTCCACGATATAGTTTGTTTGTTGCTTGTCTCAATTTGCCACTCTTTAGCGTTCGCACTAACCTTCAAATTCATATATTTCGCTAGTGCATGCTTCACTGCTCATGTTCGCTCTCTTTCTTTCGCCTCATCTACTTGCTTACCGCTGTGTTGGCCTACTCACGATCATGCTCATGTTAGCCCGCGTTTTGCCCATGTGTTGATACCGGTTTGCTCACACACATTTTCACACTTGTGCTCGGGATTTAACGCTCGTGTTATTTCGCTCGAATTCACACATATGCTAGCTCTCAAGTTCAAGATTGTGCACGTCATTGCTATCGTGCTACTTTGCTCGCGCTTGCACTCGCGTTTACTTGCAGTCTCACGCACGCTTCTTGCTCGCCTGCCAACGCTTGTTTTCGTTTGCGTCAGTATTTGTCTTTCCTTCTCGTTCCTCCCAATAGTGCTCGTACTCCCTTCATCCACACCCCGGTCGGCCTAGCTACACCGCTTGTCTTGTTGCTCGTAGAACGATCGATTGTGACCCGTTGATTCTACCGGATTCAAGGATCGGATTGAGCGCTTGAATACGGCCGTAGACTTCCACTTTTATTAAAAAGAATATTCTTGGAATCTCGTCAAAGCTGAAAATAATAATACACTAATATTAATAATAATAATATTTTAAAATCATAAAAAAAAGATTATTCACCTGTAGTGCAATTCGTTTTTTGCTTGTCATAAAATTGATGAATCCAGACGTGTCATTGATCCATATTCATAAACACTATTATATGCACGTCCAGGTTTAATAGTTTAAACTCATTTCTAGTTTATTTTATTTTAGGGACACTTTCAATAGAGTCACAAAACGAGTTATAATTGCAGTATGGGGCAAGATACAGTTTGCAATTGCACTTCGGGTACCCTACCTGACAAAAACATTAGGTTGTATACATTGCCCAAACTGCAATTCGAAACTGTATGTTGGCCCATAGTGCAATTATAACTCATTTTGTGACTCTCGCGTTGTTCTCTTTATTCTATTTTATTCTTATTTCTGCTGCTTTTTACAATAGTAGTTGTTCAGGTTATACACACGACAGGGTTGCCAATGTAGTTTTCCATGTTTTAACAAAACTTCACTGCCTTCTTTGTATGATAGATTGGTTGGGGAATAAAACCCTTTGTTTTAAGTACCACCGAAGTTCATGGTTGATAGCAACGACGTTTCTTCTCCTACTATCAGTGAATCTCCTGTATAACTTGAGTGGGATTCAAAATGGTAGCTAAAAAGCCCCGTGGAAATTCAAAAACATAAAAAATAAAATTAATAACATTAATAAAAAAGAAACTGCACTAACTCTAACGTGCCCCTACCCTCTTCCTCTGAACATAGGGCATATGTGTTGTAAACGAATACAGCGCATACCGTGCGTTGTATTCGTTTACAACGCATATGCGTTATGTTCAAGTGGACGAGACCAACGTTGCCTGCACAAGGGGGTCAGGCCCAGGCTGAGTAGGCTCAGTTCTGAACCACGACTGGGGGGCTTAGAGCCTTGGCAAAAAGGTAAAAGTAAAGTAGCAACATACCTTCCCATGTTCTGGGTTGAGTTTCTCCTTCCCTTCCCCTACCTGGGCCCTTGCTCCACTCCTCAGCAAATGTGCAAAATGTGAATGAATCTTCCACTACACTGTGGACAAATACAACCCCTTCTTTTTTTGTCTCGGTGACCACGGTAGTATAGCAAGACTTTGGTGAGTGGCTATCTTATTTTTCCACTTTCTTGTGTCTGTGTGTTGGTCGCGCCACATTCTTGGCTGTGAGAAGCAGCGTCGGGCACGGAGAGAGAGAGAGAGAGAGAGAGAGAGAGAGAGAGAGAGAGAGAGAGAGAGAGAGAGAGAGAGAGAGAGAGAGAGAGGGCAGTGATATGCGATTGCGGGCCTGCACGGGCCTGTCCCGTTCACCAGCGCAAAAATGGAGCAGGTGTTGACCTTGAGGGGAAAAAAGGTTATATTCGAATACAACAATTTCTCTTCGTGAAATTCAAATATAACGCATGTGCGTATTATTTGAATAGAACGCATATGCGTTATATTCGAAGTGCCCTTGTATTCGAAGAAAAGGGTCTAACTTTCCGAAAACTGGTTTGGAAAACTCGAATACAACACATAGTGACCAATTGTCGGGCTTCTGCCACAGGAGGAACTTATGATATTTATTACTAACTGTCTAAGTCCCGATATAGTGGTTGTGGGTTCAAACCTTGGTTAACTACGGGCGGGGTCAAGTAGTGATCCCTATAGGGATGACCTCGACTCCTTATCAAAAAGAGTTGGCTCAGAGGCTAGGATGAATTCAATTCGTGTACCTTTAGTCTATCAATTTGCACCTAACCTACTAGGCTGGCTCCTACTTGGGGTAAAAGAAGAGCACTTGTGTTATAAGTAGTGTATCAGGCTAGAGGTCCTAGCCCAAGTTTCGTTTGAAAGCAAAATTAGGCCGAGTTAGCTCGTTGTAGCCTCGTTGTGGTAGCCTATAGGCATTCAAGTCGTTTAGACGCCCTGACCGCATGATCGGGGTTTATATTAATTTTTAACTCCCATTTTTGTAGGCCGGAGTGAGCCGCCGATCCCGTATACCGGTGTGGTCGCCGTTCGTGGACTCGAGCCGATTAACCTATCCGGTCACATGGCAATGGTTCCGACGAACTAGGAATATCGTCGTCGGATTTTTCGTGCGACTCCTTCCATTTGAATAACCCTCCGACCACTGGGGTCAGAGGTTACTACTACTATCCTTCACTGTCTCTGCACGCGTCGCGATAACGTGCATAGTTATTTGTCCAATTTTTGTTTATCCGTACACCTCGACCACAATGGTCGGTGCGTATGCCAAGGTGTTGCGTTTCGTCTCTCATTTCTGCTTCAGTTCAGACCGGCTCCGTCATAGTAGCCCATGTCGTTGCCATATCGTCTGCAAAAACATGGGCAAACACCCTTGTAAGGGCATTTGCTCAGACAACGGGCGGCCACTCAACAATGGGGTATAAGGGGGATGAAAGTTGCGTGGTGATTGGTCCCTCCAACTGTTGTTGTGAATCGATAGTTAATTGGTGGCAATACCAATACTTTCAAAAACGTAGGACCGGGCCTACATTGTGACTGGAGTCCAAAACAAACGGAAACAGTAAGCTCCGGTTGAGGCTTAGGTTCACAACTTCATTTGATCAAATCATGTGTGTTTAGTAGACTGTCCCCAATTGGTACCTCAAAGAGGTTTTCTCACACACTCGATCTTTGAGATTGAGTAGCTTAGCTCGCCCTTGCTCTTCCAAAACTTAGGCTGCACGGACCTTGTTTTTTGAGATGGCCTAATGTGTTAAATGTAACGGGTTTCGGCGCTACTTCCAAAAACCGGTGGGCTGCATTTCACAACATGGGAATTGAAACGCGTGCAGCGGAACCAAGGTATATCAAATCGGTTGCCGCAATTGTGTCAAGGTGGCGCAAATTCGCATGGCGGACGACAGCCCAAAAATGGGGTATAAGTGGGGTGGTGGTGGTGCAATGATTAGTCCTTTGCATTTTGCCTAGGACAGATAGCTATTGCCGAAAGAACCGTGACCTTCGAAAACTATAGGACTTGTCCTACCTTGTGACTGAAGGCCAAAAAAGGAGCCCAAAAATCTTTCAAGGGTGGGATTTTTTAAGGCCGCATTATCTTAAACATCTGAGACTGGCCAGTTGGTTTGGCCGTGGGCGGTCAGCAGATTGTTGCAAAATGTTGAACCACCAGTACCTCGCCCAGCTATTGATGCTGACCTTAAAAAACCACCAGTACTTGGCCCAGCTATCGATGCCGAGCCGGGGTACCCCCTGCGTGTCAAGTTTTGCGGAGCCGCCGGGGCACCGTTTCATTTTCATTTTGGCTGGCGCTTCCAGCCATTGTGGTTCGGTGCCATGAAGCCCGCAACTAATGGCGCATTAACGTCAAACTCACGTGACCGATAGCTGGGCCAAGTACTGGTGGTTTAACATCGCCTTGCGAGCCAAACATCAATGGGCGTGGTCCGCCTTTTAGTTGGCGCTGCCAGCCATCTCAGTCTGGTACCTGACCCCAAAAAGATGCGGCCATATATGAGCCCGTCGAGCCGCATATTTGTTTTTTAAGTCAGCTGACTTTGGCGATTTATTGTGATGAGAATTATGGATGAAAAACTATGAAAAAATTTCAAAAAAACTCAGGTGCATAGATTGAGTAATGAACCTAATGATCTTTCAAAAATAAAAGAAAAGGAAAGAAAGAAACCGAAATGTCTTCACGGCAATTCATCTTTTTCTCTCTTCAGAAAGATAAGCCCCCATTGTTTTGGCTTGGTAGGCCAGGCTCAGAATAAAGGATCATTAAAGGTAGCGTATCATTAAAGTAATGTTGGGGCCAGTAATGGTTTAACGTACCGTGCAGAACTAAGCCCTTCTGACGCACCTGTTAATGCACCACGTCTGCGGGGCTCGGCCTACTGAAACAAAAAGATTGGCAGTACCAGCCAAAATAGATTCAAATTTGATCCGACACCAGTTGTTGTGCATCATGTCTGCAAGGTTGGCCTTTGCGGGTTGAGGTTGTCCTAGGACCGGTTATTGTTTTGTTTTAGCAAATGAGCGCCGAGCAGCGAAAGTGTAGGACCGGTCCTCTGGCCTTCGGAAACACAAAGGAACCAGTAAGCTGGTGTTGAGGCTTAGGCCAACACATGCATTTCATCAAAACATTTGTGTCGGACCGAGTATGCCCAATCAATACCTAAAAGAGTTTTTTTTTTTTTTTTTTTTTTTTTTTTTTTTTTGCAGAAACAGCCCGAACTGATGCTAGGGGTGCTGGTAAGAGCAGACACCACTAGCGCCGTCAGGAAGGCTCCATCTATTTGTGGGGAGCAGCACCTGCTCGAAAGCCGGTCCAGCGTCCCTTGACATGGTAATCATTCAATTATGCAAACAGAAGTTTGTGAATCACCCGCTCGATCTTCGAGATCGGGCAGCTTAGATCTTCCCTGCGAAAAACGACATGCATCTCCTTCCTGGCCCCCTCCCCCACCGTCCCCTCCTCTCTTTCTCTCACAACCTCTCACTCCCTTCCTCTCTGTCTCTCTACAAAGGGGAAAAAAATCCCCCTCAGGTCTGCGTTCCCCGCACTCCCGCGGTTAGCAATATGACTGCAATTATCCGCACAAACTGGCAGAGAAAGTCCTAGTGTAGTAGAGCAAAGCTGACATTGTGGGGGGGGGGGGAGAGGGGGGGGGGGGGGGGGGTGTTTTGGGGCAGGCGGGGTTTAGTAAGTGATCAGTGATGGAAGGGATGGCCAAATGCCCTCACTCCACCAGTGTGCAAAATGTTATGTGAATGAATGAATGTGCCCCTTTGTTGATTGTCTGGACATTGAGACGGGGCGGGGTCAGGACCTGCCGCTTTGCTGAGAGAGGGGACATTAGGGGGGGGGGGGGGGGGGGGGGGGGGGGGGGGGGGGGGGGGGGGGGGGGGGGGGGGGGGGGGGGAGGACCTGCCCCTTGACTGACTATATCAGACAGATCCGAACTCGTCTGCATGTGAAAAGTCCGCGGGTCGAACTCAGGTCTAGACTAGCTCACCCCTGCCACATTTTGAAAAAAATTGCCGCAAATCAAAAGCGCAACCTGCACCATATGGAAACGACTCAACCACTATGCCTAAACGTCAAACATGCAACCGCACCCCATCTCACTCTCGGGGCTGAGCCACCGCGTTTGAGCGATATATATCAGCTCATTTTTCAGCAAACCTTCACTCCTTTTTTGTCTGTTCTCTTAATGATGTTCATTGGTATGCCTTTAGTAGTTCTAAACAAGGAGAGGGAAGAAGGAAAAGGGGAAGGGGAGGGAGAAGTCCTACATGAGGGGAGGGAGGAAGGAGAAGAGGAAGATGAGGGAAGTGGAAGGACAAATAATAATAGAACTCAGGGAAGACAAACTTCACAGGGCTAGTATCAGTACTCACCGCCACCACAGACTACTGTGAAATGGCACAAGAGGCCAGTCACTGCTTGGGTTTGCAGAGAGAATTGAGTCGAGGAGATGGCATTGCCCGTGGTAAGTGGTCGTCCCTGCAGACCGGACAGGACGGCCTGGACGGGTGCGGGTGTGGACTGTGGAAGCACCGCATCCCACTCCCGCAGGTGCAGTTGCTGCCTACGTGACACCCTCGGCCATAGATCTTGCGACCTCGGCCGCGGCCGAGGAGGCTGGTCGCACGGCCGAGTTTGTGTGCGGCTGCACCGCGGCCAGGCGGAGCCACGCGCCGGCGATCGGGGCGCGCGCGCCGCCTGCGCATGTCGGCCCCTGTCTCCCCCACCAAAATAATAATAATAATAATGAAAAATGGGAGGGGGTCATATATTTTGGTTTTAGAGGGGTTTTAGAAAAAATATAACTCCCCCCAAATCGCAAATTTGAAATTGTGGGGGGGGTGGAACGTGTTGCGCACCCCGGGTTTGGCAAATAAAAAACACAAAAATTTGGTAAGGTGGGTCTCTCTCTCTCTCTCTCTCTATATATATATATATATATAGCCTCCTGATGAGTCGGTGAAACTCCGACGAACCAGTTTGTCACAGCCCCTCGTTTGTTGTCCTCTTCTCTCTCTCTGCCTACGGTTTACCGGTCAGTTCTATTTGTGACGATATCTCTCTCTCTGCCTACGGTTTACCGGGCAGTTCTATTTGTGACGATATATATTATATATATCGTCACGATATATATTATATATATCGTCACAAATAGAACTGCCCGGTAAACCGTAGGCAGAGAGAGAGAAGAGGACAACAAACGAGGGGCTGTGACAAACTGGTTCGTCGGAGTTTCACCGACTCATCATACATCTGTGTCTGACCACCACTGCCAAATTGCCCGAAGAAGAAGAAGAAGAACAATAAAAAAAGAGAATGAAACAGCAAAGAAGGAAAAGAAGAGCATTTAATCCAGCGGCCTAGCTCAGTTGGTTAGGCACGCAAGTGGCATTCCGGAGGTTGTGGGTTCGAGCCCCACAACCGCCTGGGGTGCACTTAGTGCCAACCAGCGTTGATAGTCCACTTGATACCTCTGATCGGTATTAGCAGGGTCCTTGGCCAACACGGGTGTGAATGTGAGTGTGAGTAGGTTGTGTGTGGTGTGTGGTGTGTGGGAGAGTGTTGGCCTCAGACACTACTGTTATTCGGTTGGGGGTGGGGGACTATGAAAAGGGAGGCGCAGCTACTGGAAAAATGCTCAGTCTTTGCGTTAGCCGGATCCCCACTGGCGGCCCCACCCCATCCTTGACCACCATGGTTGGGGCGGGGCCAACATGCATCCCCTCTGATGGCTAGAGGGAGAGAACAAAGCTATGTTTGCGGGGGTCCCCTGTATAAGCATTAGGAGTAGTGGTAGGTAGGTACGTCGTGAAGGTGAATTGAAAGAATTATTTGAAAGATGATGAAAGATTTGAGAGAAGAATATAGTGTAGGTAAAGAAGAAGAAGAAGAAGAAGAACATTCAGACGAAGAAGATGAAGAAGCAAAGAAGAAAAAAAAGAACAAAAAGAAGAAGAAGATGAAGTGAAAAAAAAGCAACAAGGAAGAAGAAGAAGAAGAAGAATGAGAAGAGGGGTAAGTACGTTCATGTCACCTTTGAGTACGGAATGGGCAAAAAAAAACATGCGTCGCCAAAAAGAACCGCGCCGAGTTCAAAAAGGCAACGGACGTACTGACTGCCATGGTGTCAGACCGGGTGTCGTATTTATTTACAGGGGTCGCCCCACCCGTGGTGTCAGAGGGGAAAACAAAAAAAAAAGAAAATGGCCAACAGATACTTTTGGACCGCAATCGCTCATTTCAAGTTGGCATGTGGTTTCTTTGCCGGCGCGAGTTCTTTTTGCCTTTAGGGTTTCAAAACATGCCGTGTCCGCTGTTATTTCATAAGAAGAAGAAAAAAAACAGCAAAGAAGAAGGGAAAAAAAAAAAAACCCTGCTTTTCTTTTTAGGAGGACTGTAGCTCCACATCAGTCGTGAAGAACATGAAAAAAAGAAAATCCTGCTTTTCTTTTTTTCTTTTTAATCGAGTTTCGTTTTTCATTTTTTTTTTAATCGTAAATCAAGTCAAATTCGAAAAAAAAAGTTACATGTAGGGTTTTGCAAACCCTACAACCCCATATACATACATATATCTAAATCTATATATCTGTTTGTGACGATATATATATATAATATATATCTGTAGAGTTTTCCTGCTGGTGTGGGTGAGTGATAGTCCTGTCTCTTATACACATCTAGATGTGTATAAGAGACAGGGCCTGTCCCGTTCACCAGCGCAAAAATGGAGC
>BFEA01000361.1:784477-794580 GCA_003427395.1 Chara braunii | reverse complement strand
GAGAGAGAGAGAGAGAGAGAGAGAGAGAGAGAGGGGGGAGGGAGGAGGGAACGGGATCGGGATAGGAGGGATTCGGGATCGAAGTCGGGACGGGCGAAGTCGGTACGGGTACATTGCAAAGATGGGGTCCAGCTGATGGCTGGGGTTTTTCGCAAAATGTTTTCGTCATCAACCTTCACCGCAGCGTAGCTGCGGCGGGTCCACTTGTACTATATACTAATATAGTGTAGTTTTTTTTTTTCTTAAAAAGAAAAAAGAAAAAAAAAATCTCTAGGCCGTTGCCATCTTCTTAAAAAAAAAAAAAAAAAAGATTCTGAAGTGGAAAAAAAAGAAATAAGAAACACCTACTATGCAGACAAACAGAGCCAACAACAGAGACCCCCGGTTGACTTTGCAGTCCACTCCGTCCAAGACACAATATGGTCGTTCCCTCAAAGACTGATGCAGACAGGCTGCAGAAGAGTGTGACAGGGTGCAGCAAGCGGCATGACCACCAGATATGCGGCAGAGGATGCGGCAGGTTGCCGGACTGCAGCAACGCGGATTAGGCTTCAGGTGGTGGACTGCAGCGAAGTCTGTCAGAGGCTGCAGGATGTCGAATACAGCAGATTGCAGCAAAGCGTGATCGGTTATAGAGTGCAGCATACTGTGTACTGTGTCAAGGCTGCAGCCTGTAGACTGCAGAGGAGTGCAGAAAAGCGTGTCAGAGCCGGCAGGCTGGCCATAGACTGTTTGGGGATTCTTCCCAAACAGTTTGGTAGATTCCCACGTGGAGGCTGCTCGTATCCCCCCCCCTAGTGACGCTGGTCGGGCTTTCCACATTAAAAAAAAAAGGATTCCCACACGTTACGCACCTGTTCGCCACTTTGTTTTCAACTGAGAAAGCAATGTTTGACTTGCCGGGTCCAGTTGGGGGGGGGAGGGGGAGGACCAGCCTTGATCTTTGGGCCCTAAAGCCACACCGGCCCACACGCCCCTCATTTTGGGCGGTCTTAGGGCTGTGGTTCAGTTTCTGGGCCGTGGCTCTTTTTGTCTTTTTGAATAGGGAAAAGAAAGGCAATGCAAACCCAACGTCTTCATAGACACGTTTGAAACGTTGAACAAAACATAATTTAACCACCAGTACGATTCCCAGACGACGTGCCATGCATGCTGCCACAGCTTTTGTCGCCTGGCAGCCGGGGGCAAAATGGCTGGTAGAGCCAGCCGAAACAAGGCCCGCACCCGTTTGTGCTTTTCTAGCACACACGGCGTTTGGAGTGCCGGGCAAAAGTGGATCGCAAGTACTGGTCTTTTAAGAAAAGATAACTAGGAATTCTAGACCAGGTATGTGCACTCACATGCATGTGTTTCAACTTTAAACACTGTTCTTTTTTTTTTTTAATAGGGAAAAAATGCTTCAGGGGGGCTTCTCTACTCTGGCAGGTGATGTGCGAGCACGCTGCCAGAGTAGATTCACCCCAGTTGTGATGGCTCCAGTCTATTGGTGGGGAGAAGCACCTGCTGGAAACTGGGGCACTCTTCTCACTGTTTGAAAGAGAAGGAGAACATCGGTGATTCAGAGTGACAGCACAGGCATGCGCATGCGCATGCACATGCATTCTTCTCCCTGTTTAAGAGAGAGAACAAGAAAAAAGAAAAGAGAGAGAGAATAAAAGGTGTAGCCCCTGGCATGATTGAATTAGTCTTTTTTTTGTTTTTTTCGTTGGGATATCCAACTCGACGTAGAGAAGAAAAAAAAAGCTTGGATTTTTTTTCTGTTCCTGTTTCTGCCATGGAGTGCACTGACGTCTAAGTTCTAACTCACTGCAGACTGCAACACTGTATGGCAGGCTGCAGAGGGCAGGAAACTGTGGCAGAGGTGCAGACTGCAGTACTCCTACATTCCGTAGACTGCAGCAGTGTGACAGACTCAGGACAGTGTGACAGGCTGCAGATTGCAGTGAAGTCTCTTTTTTTTTTCTTTTTTCTTTTTTTTTCTTTCCTATATATACTCTTACTAAAGTGTAAGCTGGATCTCACGTGACGCTCCCGCGAGGCCCGGCTGCCACAGTCGGGAAAATGACCTTTCCCTGCAGGCCCCGTGGCAATGTCCCGGCCGCGCAAAGTTTCTGGCCGCTTGTTATTTTAAAGGGTGACGGCCTTGAGATGTAATCATTGAACTGACCGGCCCTACCGTCTTCACCCGCATAGAACGCCCGATCATTATAGCTGTATTTGGCGCAACTGTCGGTCCAGATGCAGCGATAATGACCGGGCGTTCTATTCGGGTGACGACGGTAGGTAACTCAGAATTATAATATGCCACTCAACTGCTTCCAGTGGAGTTCGAACTCACCACCTGGTCTGTATTTCATCAACAATTCAGTCCAGGGGGGGTGTACCGACTAAGCTAGGCCAGTTGGTGTGAATCTTTTTGTACCATTACGCAGCAGCACACTGCAGACTACAGCAGTGCGACAATCGACAAACTCAGGCTAGAGTGCAGCATGACAGGCTGCAGACTAACATCAGACCAGAGCAACCCTCTGACAAGTTGCAGGATCCAGGTCAGGCACTGCTGCGGCACGTGCATCAGTCTGCACAATCTGCGCTGGGGGTCTGGTCAAGGAAGAGAAATAGGTCAAGATCATAGTCCTTAATTATTTTTATTTTTATTTTTGGAAACTAAAACAAATTTAAACAATGCTTCCTGGGTGATAGATAGTTTAAACCGCCAGTTCACACGAGGCCGAAGTTGACGAAGCTACCTCCAAGGCTCGCAAGCCTGCAACTGCGGCTTTTTCAAAGTGGCCTGCCACTTTCACCACCGGCCCATGCCCGAATTGAAATGCTGCTTTTTTTTTTTTTTTGGTTTTGTTTTGTTTTGTTTTTTCATGCTAATCTTCTCTGTATTGTTCCAATTTTAACGGATTTTGTTTGAGAATAAGAGTGCGTGACAAGTGAGAAAACTCAGCACATCATGCACAAGTACACAGTCCACTCGAGCGTAATCATTTACACACAAGTAGTCCAGTACAAACAGACGCGATATACGCGTTTCATCAACAACAATTGAAAAGATCACACTCCGGTGGGTATGGCTCCCCGACCGGTTTCGACCGCAGCCACGCGGTCGTCCTCAGGGGGCTTTTTACCACCTCGTCTTCTCCCTTGACTATGTCGTCACTTCCACCAACCTACCAGCGTCGTCCAAACTACCACCATTTCAGCGGAGGCTGCACGATACTGGTCCCGAAAAGGATTGCGAACTACACAATCATTGCTGATATAGGTACGGAAAAATCTCAGGGTCCTGTCAGGCTGCGTCCTTTCAAAACAGATAAACCTAGTTCCTCGGCCTCCGTTGCCGGACCGACACGAACCGGTTTGTTCCAGTGGTAATACCGGAACCACAAAACCAGTGACAGCCCGTCTTGGACAAAAACCAACCCAGACAAACCACAAACAACAAACACTAAAACCCAATCCTACCGAATTCCCCCGGGACCCACCCTGTCCCTGTTCACACTAAACAACGAGATGCCGGAATCAGAAACACATACAATACGTCTGGGACAAAAAACAAAACAAACTAGACGACGAAAACAAGAACTAAGAAACTTTTCCTTCAGTATTCCCCAGGACACGCCCTGTTCCTATCCATCACTGTTACTTCTTCAAAATCTAAAACCATATCCTGCGGACTGGCCTAAAAAACAACTCCTACAGAAATCACAGAAACAACCCTGTCCCTATCCGTCACTGTTACTGCTACAGCCACTGTGTCGTACTTTGCTTGTGAGCAAGACTGTAATCACACCAAATCAGTTCATCAAAAAAAATGCAACAGCAAATGAAAAACACAAACATCCTACTTCCTATCGAGTTAACACTACGAAATGCACGGTACATCATTGGACAACCATGTCCAAATGTGGTGCCAGGTCGGCTCTCTGCCAGTTCCGAATCTCTTCAGCACACGTAAGAAGAAGTCGGTAGGGAAGTCCATGAGTCTCAACTCCCGGCTCAAAGGTGAGTACCCTGTCAGGTAACTCACTCCTCTCCGTTCCTCTCCGTTGTGTTTCTGTCAATTCTATGTAGACGGCTCACGATGGCCGCGCTCTTGTGTGCTTTGCTACCCCAGGATCTGAAGTTCTGTCCGTTTTTGAACTCAAGTCCCTCGTCAGTCCACACTGACTGTTCGTTCTTGGACATCTGCACACACCCTACATACGGAAAAACATTCCGTTGCCGCATCTCTAATCCCAAAAAATCCCACTTCCCACTGTTATCGTCTGTCCTTTTGAGGGTTAGATTGCTGGGGTAACAATGTTCGAACGACTCCCGTATTAGAGTTCCACTTCCCTCATCTCCCTTCTTCGTCAGGATAATCAAACTGACATCATCAATCAACCGCGTACCGAACACGTTAGCTCTTTCCTTCCCCACCCCTGTAAAAACTTCCACTCAGCGTGTGCGCACATGATGCACGCCAAAGGCAGGCTCGTGCTCTTTCCCATAGGAATCCCGATCAACTGCTTCAAAATCACCCCTGTTGCCTTGATATATGTGTGCTTCAAGTCGAATTCCACGAACCGCCTCAGTGTCTCTAACTCGATCGTACGCCAATGGTCAGCTCCGGTGGTCCTTCCAAAACTGCTGCCTCGTCCACGTGGATTCACTCTGACAGCTGTCTTGCCTTTCGAAATGAAGTGTCGGATGATCCAATCGACTGCCTCTATAATTTTTTCGTGTGGCAGTTTGCTGAACATGTCCTTGATGTCATATGACATCGATGAGACATGACAGCCTTCACTCCTTCGTTGTTGAATCTTCTTGTTCATCTTGTTGATCCGAGGTACGATATCCGAGACCGCCTTCATGTTGAAATGCCACGCTTCTGGTAAGGCGAAAAGCAGGTGATTAAGTGCTTTAGCCACCAACCTTGATGTCTTAACTATAGGTTCGCAGTACGAAGGACAGATCGGTCGGAACCGATCTAAGTCTTTGTGCTTGGGTTGGACATACGCATTGCCGATAACTCCTTGCTTCTCCATCTTTACAAACCGCTTCAGACCGAAACCAACCAAATCGACCTTCATTTCAGCGAAAATGGCTGCTTCATCCTTGTCCATGATCCGGTAGCCAGTGTTACACACAAAAGTCGTCATCATGGCTTCGTGGTACACCAAAGGGCAAAGAACAAAGGTTTCCCCCGTATTCCTATCCAAAGGTGTACAAACCAGGCCACTCATCCGTTCTTTCACCTCCCTCACATCGTCCACCTCCAACCAATTCGTCTCAGTGTCACTTCCGCTCATCATGCAACCTTCAGCTTCACTACGAAGGATATGAACTCTCTTCTCACCTCGATTCGGCCATTTATCGAACGCTTCCTCGATCTCCTTTTTCAGTAACATCGATATATCAGGACAAGACACTCGTGGCACGTTCTTAGCATTACACAGCATAGGATGGATATCCCCCAATTCCTGTAATTGAAACCGCACATGATCTCCTATCCTTGGATAGGGTAATCCTGCACATGTGCAGGTGCAGACATCCGCTCGTGCGAACATCTTCTGATTGTGTAACAAGTCAGAAACCGCCGGATTGCTTGTCCAAACGATTTTCAACTTGCTACGTGCGCGTCTCGTCATGCAGGTAGGTAACTCCAATCCCATAAGCTTGTCATTAGCCAGTTTCCGTACTTCCCCCAGCTTCACTCGGTCGTCAAATCTCATCTTTACACAGACATCTGCTCCCATAATCCATCCTGTGGTTTCCTTGATTGTTCGTGAGAGCAATCTTCGTAGATAGCATCTGGTTGACTTCTTCTGAAAACCTTTGGCACCTCGGTAAAGTCGAAACAACACAGTTGCGTCCTTCCCTCTCAATACCTCAGTCTTGGCCGGATTACGTAAGATTTTGATAAGTTCGTGCTTGTCCTGTTTCCCTTTCGGATGCCACCGTCTCAGGTATTGCACCGTGCACGTCCCTCCATCTTCTAATTCCTTCTTAGACTTCGATAGAGTCTTCACTGTACCCTCCCATTTCACAGGTGTCGTACCAAAAGCCCTACAGATCTTCTTCCATCCGTCTGTCCACGTGTTACCTCCGGCTGATCTTAATGTGAACTTCCGTGTACGTCGCTTCTCCAACTCGGTCAAAGCGTTGAAAACATTCACATTCTCCGCTCCCTCGTTGACTTGGATCTTAACTGGTATTTGGCTTCGCCCCTTCTGCTCGCTGATCAACCCGTGTTGACCACGTTGCCTCTCACGCTTCCCGCGCTGCTTTTTGTTCCGTCTATTCCGCTTGCGTCGCAAACCATTTGTGTTCAACGCCGGATTCCAACGATGTATGTACAGTTGCTTGAATGCGATCAGCTCCTCATCCCGACAAGTCTCAACCGATAACAGAACGTAGGACTCCTTTCCGAAACACTGCCACCAGCGGTACAAGTGCGTGTCTTTGCTACGCCGGTCACAGCGTGAGATATGTTCGCGCCACCGCACGTCAACATCCTTGCACGTCTTACCTACATATAGAGCTTTACACGTCGGTGAGGCCAAAATATACACCACACTACCCGCGTCCACGAAACCTACACCAAAGATCTCAAACATGCGATACCACGACTCAATACATTTCGTCAACCATTTAATCTGACCAGAGATAGTCAACAAAATCACAGTCAAACGATACAACCTCTCGATTCTCTTATGAAAACCCAGTACTCTTCGGTACTCAACCAGCGCTCTACAAAGTTCCCACAACCTGCCGATATCCCTCCCGGTTCATGCTTCCTCTCCCGATTCCGTACCTTCGTCGATATCCTCTTGATCGATACCCTCCGCTTCTCTTTCTCTTTCGGCAATTTCCTGGTTCGAGGTATCGTAAGCTTCCGCGGCTCTTTTCTCCGCTATGTTTGTCGCTGCTACAGTCTTATTACCATACTCAACATCCTCCTTCCGGCAGATCTCCTTGAGTTCATCAGCTCCGAACTCGGCCAATACACGAATGTTCTCGCAGATAAATTTGGCCTTCCCGACGGTGCCCAATGTTGCCGCAATCTTTGTTCGTGGTGTACCCCGACGTGGGGTGTAACGTGGAGGCGACGTCTTCTTCTTGTCTGTCTTCGTTGTATGTTGCAGTTTAGCCGCAAGCTTCACTGGTTTAACATGCGTAGTGTGTGGCATCTGTTTTGCAAGTTGCGTCACCGGTGGACTGCTTCTGACCGCCTTCTCCGAACTTCACTTGCGCTTCTCAGATATTGCCAGTTTCCTCGTATGGCGTCGGAGCGATTCTATGTGACTTGCACTGCTGCTGTCTGATGCCGATTTCCCAGTGGAAGGTGGAAACTGTACTTTAGCTTTTCCTTTCCCGCTCGACAATATCGAAGTCACGACACGTCTTAGTTCCTCTTTAATCTGAGCCCGCCAATCCTCGCAAACGACATCTCGCAGTTCTCTTGCCACTTGGGCCGCTTCCATGCGCATCTCTTTCCTCATCTGCATGCGAAATTCCTCGGCCTTCCTGAGCTTGGCTTGCTTTTTAGCTGCTTTCTTCTCTCTCGCCCTTTGTTCATCTTCGGCTTGTTTCAACTGTTCGGCCTTCTTCAAGTTCTCCGCTTTGATGTGTCCCTGCATGGAAGCAATGGATGCTCCCAAATCTTGAATCTGCCGTTTCAGTTTCACTCGTTCTGGCGATGCCTCGCCCGCTGCGTTCCTCGGTTGTAAACACGCTTCTCCCTGTCGCGAGCTTCCTTCGCCTGTTAACCTCCAACACTGATTGCGATAATGACCAACCTGTCCGCATTCGAAATAGGTTGGTGGTGCTCGTCGCCGATGTTCCCCTGATCCGTAACCTCGATCACGTATCGATTCACGTACGTCCTCTTGATGGTACTCCCTCCCAGCGCTATGGTAGCCATCGCGCCTCTCCTCACGTCTCCCGTCATATCTTACATCACGCCGCTCCCGCTCACCTTCCCGTCCTGTATCCCAATTTCCTCGATTAGCCATTCTTCGCGCCACGTAGTGGTGTGAGTACCCTCTGCTGTTTCACTCCTCAACTGAAGCACTCCAGCAGTCTCGTAACCTATTGACTCGTAACAGTAGAGTAAAGTAACATAAACATGCTCACACGAACTCGGGCAGATCGTAATCCGAGTAGGTTCACACGAGCCACAGTAGGTTTGTTTGAGAATAAGAATGTGTGACAAGTGAGAAAACTCGGCACATCATGCACAAGTACACAGTCCACTCGAGCATAATCATTTACACACAAGTAGTCCAGTACAAACAGACGCGATATACGCGTTTCATCAACAACAACTGAAAAGATCACACTCCGGTGGGTATGGCTACCCCGACCGGTTTCGACCGCAGCCACGCGGTCGTCCTCAGGGGGGGCTTTTTACCACCTCGTCTTCTCCCTTGACTATGTCGTCACTTCCACCAACCTACCAGCGTCGTCCAAACTACCACCATTTCAGCGGAGGCTGCACGATACTGGTCCSGAAAAGGATTGCGAACTACACAATCATTGTTGATATAGGTCCGGAAAAATCTCACGGTCCTGTCAGGCTGCGTCCTTTCAAAACACATAAACCTAGTTCCTCAGCCTTCGTTGCCGGACCGACGCGAACCGGTTTGTTCCAGTGGTAATACCGGAACCACAAAACCCGTGACAACTCGCCTTGGACAAAAACCAACCCAGACAAACCACAAACAACAAACACTAAAACCAAATCCTACCGAATTCCCCCGGGACCCACCCTGTCCCTGTTCGGGTGAAATGCTCTTATCCCGTATACGGGTAAGAGAAGATCTTAGGTCCGCGTGAACTACGAGTGGTTTAAGAGAACTACAATGAATTTTCTGAGGCAAGACAATGTAGGATCATCCATCTCATGAAGAGCAGCCTTGATACATCTACTTATCAGAAAGGAAAATTTAATATGCACTGCCAGCATAGAGCACATTAATTATGACCACTGGTAAAGGGGAAGCATGATGTTGACGTGTTAAAAAAAAAACAGTCCATTCGAAGCTAAACTAACGAATTAAAAAATGCATGTTGTCGAGCCTACAATCTACAGTGCAGGCCTTTGGAAAAAATGAAGGTGCCAGCCCATCCCCACCGCACCTCTACTGGACGTCGGGACCATAGTTTTGGGCCCGGTACAGTGCACTGAGTGCAGGTGCCATTGGGACTGGTGGTTTAACCGTGCGGACTACCGTCTTCACCCGAATAGAACGCCCGTCGCCCGGTTATTTTAGCTGTATTTGGCACAACTTCCGGTCCAAATGTGGCGATAAGGACCTGGCGTTCTATTCGGGTGAAGACGGCAGTTGTGTGACTGCACAATGTATTCGGGGGAAGAAGGTAACTCTGCAGAGAAACATTCCATGTGTTTTGGAATACCGTAGAAGACAAGAAGTGTTAAAAAAAAAAAAAAAAAAAAAAGGAGTGAGCAGAGTTGCAGACTAACTTTTGCAGACCGAATGAGCAGACCAACTGTGCAGAGTGACTGTGCAACTACCTTCTTTTCCCGAATACAATGTACGGCCATTCTAGCTGTATCTAGACTGAAAGATGCGCCAAAAACAGCTGTAATGACCGTACGTTGTATTCGGGGGAAAAAGGTAGCTCTGCAGACAAACATTCCTTTTTCTTTTGACATGCTGCATATGAACTGCGCATTCTGCAAGATGAATGGCATTTCATTTCTTTTCTTTTTTCTACATTTGGACCATTTCTCTATTTACGCGTGTCATCCTACAGTCTTCCCCCGAACAAACGCACGTATGTACTATGCAACTTTCCCTGGAAAAGTCGATTTCTGAAAGTCGCCCCCGGAAATCCGAATAGTACGCACGCTCAAATAGTACGCACTCGCATTCTATTCGAATAATACGCACATACATTCTATTCAAATTAGAATAGTACAAGGAAAATCGGAGACCAATTGTTCCGTTATATCAACAAGTGGACCCCGCCACGGCGTAGGGCAACAGTCACCGATGGCGTCTTATGACGTCTGCTCTGCCTGTTTCTCTCTCTCTCTCTCTCTCTCTCTCTCTCTCTCTCTCTCTCTCTCTCTCTCTCTCTCT
>BFEA01000361.1:655252-672186 GCA_003427395.1 Chara braunii | reverse complement strand
TTTTTTTTTTTTTTTCTTATTAGTTTTGCTTAGATTTTGGTTAGATTTTTTTTTTCTTCTCTCTTCTTCTTTTTTTGTTGGTGCCCGTTCGTTTTGAATGAACGGGCAGACACGATGGGGCCGACTGTTTCGTCGGGCTTCCACGACTCATCTGGGGGCTTTGCCCGAACGGCCCATCTGCGGATGGGCGAATGAATCTGCTGCCTACAGGCGGCTAAGTGCGAAGTATGTGTGTGTGTGTGAGAGAGAGAGAGAGAGAGAGAGAGAGAGAGAAAGCCACTTACCTGCGCCCGTTGGTTGAGCAGCGGGCTGCAGACCGACGCCTGCACCTGGCGCCGTAGGCGTCCGGGTACGGGCGCGTGGGGGCAGTAGGAAAGAAGACCCTGTTGGGCTTGACTCTAGTTCGACTCTGTGAAATGAAAGGGCGGCCGTTCGTTTTGAATGGCGGGCTGCCCCCATACACAAAAAAAAAACGAGGAAGAAAAAAGGGGAAAAGAGAAGGAGAAGAAGAAGAAGTTGGGTAAAAGGCTTTGTACAACCTTTGGTAAGCTGCGTCTGGCCGCGGGTGAAGGCCAGATGCATTACCAAAGGTCTGAACTTAGTTTCCTTAGGGGAACATCAGACTTTCTGGCCCTTGATCGCGATCTAGATCAAGGGCCAGGCGCAGATCCGAGTTCTGGTTGTGGGCAAAGCAGCTGCCCACATGCTCTCGGTTGGCTATTAAAGCCAACATTCCACCCAGCAGCCTCACAAGTAATGGCAATGCTGCTGAGGCATTCACTTAAGTGAATGCTGGCTGGCTGCTGCTGTGAGGCGGTGCTGCTGGTGGAGGGCTGCAAGTGAGGGAGGAGAACTGCTGGAAGTGGCCATAGTTGTGGAACATAGCCATAGTCACCATCTCAGCGAGGTGAAGAAAGAGAGAGAAGCGCTGGAGGTCTGCAGGGAGCATGAAAGTGAGGGCAGCCATAGTTGCCGCTGCACTTGGTGGAGCGCAGGGGAGGTGTTGTTCGCTCGGCACGGCGACGGCAGCGGTTGTTCTTTTTTTGGCGGTAGTGCGGAAGCGCTGCCGAAAATTTGTGGCGGCGGCTATGCTTTTTCGGCGGTGACGTGGAAGCGATGCCGAAATTTTGCGGCAGCAGCTGGATTTATCGGCGGTGACGCGAAAGCGCTGCCGAAATTTTGCGGCGGCAGCTGGGTTTTTCGGCGGTGACGCGGAAGCGTTGTCGAAATTTTGCGGCGGCAGCTGGATTTTTCGGCGATGACGCGGAAGCGCTGCCGAAAATTTGCGGCGGCGGCTATGCTTTTTCAGCGGTGACGCGGAAGCGCTGCCGAAATTTTGCGGCGGCAGCTGATTTTTTTTGTGGTGACTCGGAAGCGCTGCCAAGATCTTGTGGCAACAGCTGTGTTTCTTTTAGTGGTGGTGTGGATGTGCTGTCTGGTTTCTACGGTGCCAACGACAATTTTGAGAAGTGTCGTCAAGAGGTGGTGTGCTTTGAGGTGGTGTTGACGTTGTGCTATCCGCATAGTATTGCGGCGGCGACTCCTCGACACAGTGGTGACATAGTAGTACTGGTCGCAAGTGGTGACAGCGCTGAGGCACTGAGGGGATTGCGTGTCAATGGGCGATCCTTGAGGGAGTGGTGTGGATCACTTTTCTGATAGTTTACTGCGGCGATCTTCTCATTTTTGGAGTGTGGTTTATACGGTTTTCTTGAGTGGGCCGTTTGCTATCCTTGGTTCAACTTCACTCAAGGTCAGTTGAGTGACTCAGATTTCCCTTCACACCTGTGTGAACCCACACTTGTTTGACCCTGTTCTTTGAATGTTCACTGAAAAGGTAGAGGAAGTTGTGTTTTGTTTGCACGTGTGAAAGGGAGTCTGACCTGAGTTTGGGTTTGCATTGTGTTGGTTTTGAATTTGTTTGTCTGATCTAATGTGCAGGTAAGTCGGCGAATGCCTGAAAAAGAAAAAGAAAAAACGAGAGGGAGAGATGTGACCATGGCAGCGGAAGCGAAGGGATGATAATTGTTTTTGTTGTCACTCACTTATGTGTATGCTGAAGGGATGAGAAGACAGTAGACGACGAGAAACGGAGCGATCACACAAAGGAGAAGAAGTGAATCGGACATAGATTTTTTCCGAGGTTACCCATTCTTTCTCGAATGTCCCTCTCTATCTATGCCCGTCTATCTTAATGCCTTCTTCTCTGTGACCTCCTTCTTCGTCTAGGTTCGCTCCTGACGTCAGGCGATAAGGGCTGACCGTCTGCTGTGGAAAGTGCATTTTCTTTCCCTAGGGGGCATCTGGGGCGGGCGTTCGTTGCCTTAGGGGTCGGGCCTGTTAACGACTCGGAGTGGACCGCGTAGGCGGGGGGATATCATGCTGTTGTGGTGGAGCCAGCCCGACTTCTGAGATCCGAGGTTCGCTCGGGCGAGGACGAGGGGTATCTTAGACCACCTCCTAGGGGATGGACGTGTACTATTCTCGGAAGGCGTTAAGCTCTTGGCGGCTCACGTTAAGAAGAACCGCTATAGTTTACCCTTCTAGTGACCATTTTAGGAGCCACAAACGAATGGGGAACTGGAGCCATAAGAAGCCCAGTTCGTGTGTTCACTAGCTATGGACAGAGTGTGACTAGGCACTGCCTTCGCGGACAGGTTTGCGCCATAAGAAGTGCAAGCCTGGGGCAATCTGGCTAGTTGACAAAGAGATGTGACTAGAGCATTGCCTTGAATATCTTTGTGTCGCACACTAATACTTCATCAGTCGTGGAACAGAAAGAGTAATTATTGCCTAGGAGGACAAAGCGACCAACAAAATTTAAAAGTGGATCCTTGACCTTAATGGGGCGTCCAGTGTTCGGTTGTTCAAGTCGAGTACTGACTTGTACAGTGGTAGCCAGATTACTTGCAGATGGCATTCACACCAAAGTTAGAAAAGTAGTGAAGTCATCATTAAAGCAATGACATCCTAGCTCTACTTCAGTATTGGGAATTGTCTGCATTTTTTTCTAATGGTTGATATGGGGTGGAATGAAAAAATTTGGCAACGCATCTCATCAAGGCGAAAGTCGTGACAGCCCAAACGAGTGGTAAGTATGATTGTATCGATTTCAGAAAATAAGTCAACTTACGTTGACATGAGTCCTTTGTCTAAGTAACTTTCGATTGTCTTTTAAAGAAGGGACTAGGATTGTTTGAGATTTTCTTACGCCTAGGTTCTCACGTCCTAGTCGACGGGCGTACGTTCTGATCCCTGGGAGATCAGCGCCCCAAGGACGGACGACGATCGGGTTCACTCTGGCGTTCAACCATGCGTACCTATGCTACAGCGAACGAGCAAACGCCCTCGGCTGGCCTACCTCTGCAATTGCATTATAAAAGCTTTCGCATGTGGGTCGGGAGCTCGGTAAGGATACGCCCCTAAGGGTGGTGACAGCCCCTTAGGGAAGGTAAGTTGTGCCCCGCGGGAACCTATCCTGTCGTAGGGGACCGTGGGATGTACAGCTAGCGCACTCGGCCGGAGCGGCAACGGGTCAACGCGGGTTACCGTGTTGTCCCCGAGTTGTCTGTAATTTGTCCTGCATGACGCGGTCGGGAGGGCCCTCGCTCGCGCGGGGGCCGATGCGGTGGACACCCATTTTCAGGGGACAGAACCAGTAGTACTGGCTGTATGTGGTCATGATTGTCGCCATATTAGGGACCGTCGATCGACCTGGAGCACCACTCTGCACGGTGCTGAGGCACATCCACCCCCCAAGGGTACAAGTGTAACACCCCAACGAATCCACAATAGACGAGAGGGCAGGATACCTGGGGGACATGATGCCAGGGAAAACTTGGGGGATAGCATAGTAATGATGATCCTATGAGCCCCTGAAAAAAAAAAAAAAAACTGAGGGCCTTTGAGCTGCAATTGCCGCCCCCCTCTGTTGGCAAATACATGGTGATCGTATGCACCCCATTACAAATAAAAATGTTGCCCACCAAAGTTTTTCTTTGTGGCAGTTCTCTTTTCTTTTTCAGAGTTCTTTTTATTTATAATTGGGTTTTCCCCCTCGTGAGACCCCACCCACCCACCATACCTTTCTCGGCCTTTTGCCTAAGTAAGATCAAGTGTAGTTTCTGTTCTGATCAGTTTAATATCTGAGTCGTGGTCCATCGGGCCACATAAAAAAAATAGGACCCCAGCCACCGCCCTTAGTCACTTCACTCTGGTGCACATCCATCCCTTGGTCCTACCTCGGTGTCTACTACTGGGGAACATAGGGATTAAAACACTTTCAAAGAACACATAAAAAAATAGAAGATCTAGCATGCAAAACACAACAATCATCAAAGAACGCATAAAAAAATAGAAGATCTAGTAGCATGCAAAACACAACAATCATGAAAGCTTCCAGAACTAAAAAAACTATCATGTACTCTTTCTTGTAATTTTGAATACTAGACCAACCTACTAACATACAAATAGGTATTAGGAACGTAGTCAACACCATAAAGAATAAATGAATCCCATTTAGACCTATATAAAAATTAATATTTGAGTAAGGAAGTCGTCGTATTGTTTCAACAAATTGGAATTTAGATGTAGAATTTTCAAATTGTATCCAAAACAACCGAGAGTATAAAAAAGTGATCAAAGAGGTGCAAGAGAAAATACTTTGTATCAACCACATTTTCGAGTTGACGTGACCATTAGCAGTCGCAAGTACTAGTGCTAAGAAGGATGTTTCATTCAACTCTAGTTGAAACATGTCTGAACTAGCCATGGCGTACACCTACTTCAGACGCTAGACGTCATCCTTTTCTTTATAGGCTCTGTGAGTCGACCGCAAATGTCACCTAAGACGCTAGATGTGATCCTTTTCTCTACAGGCCCCGTGAGTCAACCGCAGATGTCCCCTAAGATTCCATTGCCGATACAATGGGCAATCTCACACTCAGCTCTGCTTTCCAGTCAAAGTGCAGTGTTAGCCTTAAAAATGTGTTGTAAGGGGTTTCGCAAGGATTTGTGGGGATGTTCGGCTGGAGTTTTGGGTCGGAACTAGACTGTTCATGTACAAAGCTTTGGGTTAGTGCCCAATTGGGGCAAAAATAGAATAACCAACAAGGGCAGGGGTACAAGCAAAATTCCATGACGAGAGAAGAAATATGCACGCGTTTAAAAATAAAATACCCCTAGCAGGAACCTTAATTACTTTAGAAAGAGAAGGACGAAGTTGACTGACTTTCATAAGCCTTGTCGAAATTGTCATAACCTCATAATAAGGCAAACATAAAGGAGGTTCGACAATCACAAACCCCTAACCCACATACTCTTAACAAGACGTGTTATCAGGGAAGATACACGACTTGCAGATGAGAGGCGCCATCTCTTGCATCCCACTTATATACTTCAAGTCTATAACAATTTTTATATGGAAACGAGGAGAAAGAGAAATAAGAAACAGATTCTTCTGGGGTTTAATCATAGTATCAAAGACATATAACTGCGCTAAATATGCAATAATTTTATCACACTCATGTACTCGCACAATATTTCAACATGCTCATTCGAACAAAAGGAAAAGACACGCTGGACAAAACCAAGCATTACAATAATATTCATGCTTACTCAAATGACAAAAAAAAAAAAATCATGAAGCATCACAATCAGGCTCGTGCACCAGAAAAAAATAGTAAAATCGTTGTCACCGAAGACAGAAAAAAATGTGTTATGCTGCTCTCTTTACACCTAGCCCGAGTCAAAGCACCGAGTCATACCTTAATTGCAAAGAAGTTGGTAGGCCATCGTCATGCACACCATAAATCTACAACCAATCGTCACCCTAGATAGCTCGATCAACGTGTTAGGTCTATGTGAGTCCTCATTGTTTTTCACAATTAATTTCTCAACCTTGCTGGACTTACTCCTACAAGTTAGACATTTCGGACTCGCCCATGAACCAGCAACCACCAAATCTAACTAATCTGGTTGTTTTGCAAAAACAAACATAGAAAGGGACGCAGAGCAATGCTTATGAAATTTAAAGTTAAGTTACAAAGGGGTGGATAAATGTGTTATTCCACCTCACATCAAAGTGTCAAACTCAACATCAGTAGTTCATTGTCGTAGTATAACATTGTGATGCATACGAGGTTGCAAGTTACAAAGATAATGACTTTCTTGTTTGCTTAAAAAACTTATAGTGTATGACTTCATGTAGGAAGTTAAAAAAAAAAAATCAGCACAAGAACAAAACAACACAAGACTCCCATAGCACACACAACAAAAACTTTTGGTTCTCACTCTGAAAACAACTATGTAATCAGCTACAATACGACAAATTTGCAGAATTGTTACTCGCATGAATTAAGTGGCTCAAACAAGCTTGAGACTATACATTGAAGCGTGCACAATTTGTGAAAGGTCCCTTCCGTTGTTACACCTAAGCTAAATTTTATATGTTTTTATGATTATGAATACGGATAAGCAATGAAATATGAAACGGTGAAGAAAGAGAAGAAAAGAGGGATAAATACGAGAAGTAGGCAGAGAAAAACGAAAAATATAATAGCTAGATATAAAAAACATAGGAATCTGCAGATCCTTTTGCAGGTTTTGAAAGTGACGCAAGAAGCGAATGTACGGTTTGCCTCTTGGACATGCATATGACAGCATGACTAACCTTTTTAGTACCTTCTTGATTTTTGCTAAGCATGATCTAATAACATTGACATATTTTTGCTACCCTAAATGCTACCTTCCTTTCTATCCGACAATGGACGTAACAGAAGAAACACCCTTATCGCCCAGTGACGAAGATCCTCGTGTGTGTAGAAGCTTCAATGTCAGTATAGTATGCGAACATGATTGTCACCTGTATAAATAGACTTGTATTAAAAAATAACCCAGATTGAACTTAAGAAAAAATAAAATCTCGACCATTATAATCTCTTAGACTTTGACAATGGGTACATCGGTTCTGACAGGTTATTTGAAAAACAATAAAAAACAGAGGAGAAGGAATTTGGACTACATAAGTGTTAAAAAAACTTGTGTCAGATCATAAGATAAACAAATACGAAATTATTAGAGATCAAAGTAACATTATTGACATCATGTGAATAATATTCATTAACTATAAAGCCCCTTAAAATGAGAATTGATTTTGAAGGACCACCTAGGCTACCAGAGTGGCCCGGGGTCACTTGCCGATCGGGCCAAAAATATATTTTTAAAAATATATATATTTTAAAATTTTACTTTATATTTTAAGTTTGGTAAAAAATTTCGATGTGAGCCTGAGGCAAAAGTTGTTTAGTTTATTTTTCTACATAACATAGTATTTTTTCATATTTTTTGGATTTTTTTTTTTTTGCTGGGACCTTCCCTTGTCCTTGCACGGGCTCGTAACCCGGGACCCGGGCGGCCCGGCTGGTAGCCTAGAGGGCCACACAATTTTTACACATATGTAAAATGTCATGTGTTATAAAAATGCAATGTCATGTGTTATAAAGATGCAATATTTTTTTCACTATCATCTAAGAGGTCATAGTTTCATATTCCCATTGATAATTCAAATCGACGCTTTATCATCTTTTTTAAGTTAATCAAAGATTTATGCGTTTAATCATTTTAGATTTATGGGTCAATCACCGTTAATTGAAAGATAAGTTAATTCAATCATTTTTAGATAATGTTTATCTTATTTTATTGTTAGACCCTAATAGTTGTAACTTTTAGATTCTTTATTATTTCTAACTGTGTAGCACACCAAACATATTTGGAGTTTTTCCACGTCCGAACATTTTAAGGTGCTTGGTCGAACAAAAACAATAATAATAATAATAATAAAATTAGGTTTATTTTTTTGTTTTAGTTGTAACTCAAGTTTGGCTATGAATTTGAGCATAACTCCCGGGAAAAAAATATTTGTATTATTATTTTACATAACATCTGCTAAGATCCAAAGTCAAAAGGGAAATAGCCCAAGCCGTCAGCTAAGGTCCTAAAACAATCACTTAGTCGGAAAGGAAATGATCAAGCAATTACAATCCGGAGGTGGGTTTTGAAGCAGCTGTGTTTTGAAGAAAGCTTAATAGCTCACTGGGCTAGCTTCATCGTGTGAAAAATGGATCGGGGCTCAAGTGGTTCACCGAAGCGACGAGACCAAACATTTTTTTTAGATTTTTTTTTTTTTTTTTTTTTTTTGCTTTCGGAGGATTTTGACTCTTTTTTTGCATGTGGTCACCGAACCCGAACACGATGTTACACAGGTTTCTTATTTAATATGATAGCATTACATGTATGCAGTTCAAAAATAATACCTTGATACTACTTAAACGTTGATCTCGATCTTTCTCGACATCCGTTAAAATTTAAAGAATGTAAATAAAATAAGCATGACTTCGACAAGGATAACTCTGATAACTTTTCTAAGTTGTTAATATATAAATTTCCTAATATATATATTTTTCCTAAATTATATATATATTTTTCCTAAATTATGCAATAGTATTGAATTCTTAATTCGCATTTTTAATCAATCCATCAGTTTGTCGACAATATTTAAAAACAAATTATAACCATGATATAAATTCAAATCATTAATCTGTTATATGAGCCTTCAAATTTTTTATTATTTGTGTATATAAATCTTTTTATGTGCCTTAATAACTTTATGTAAAAAAAATCATTTTGATAAGTTTGATTAGGTACAAGGAAGACTTCGCTCAATTTCAAAAAATAATTTATAAGGAATAAAATTATTGGTTCTCCATAGGGAGTCGAACAATAACATTTATCTTATACAAGTTCGTTTTAGAAAAAGTAACCGACCTCAATCAAAATTGTTATTTATAGTCGTTTAACTGTCATTGTGTCTGTTGAATCAGAATCGAATTGTACTTGTTAGATATCCTCCCCCAATTTATGAGGAAATGTATATGTTCCTTTATATACTATATAGAGTGATTTTGATTGAAAAATAAGTTGCATCAGTCTTGCAGGTCCCTCAAATTCAATTCAAGCACGTTGAAAGCTTTAAAACCGTGAACTAAATTTTTGCTTGGTTATTTTCTCATTCTTGTTTTGAAAGTTGTTTATTTCTCCAACAATAACTTTGCAACCATTTAGTAATATTTTATCGTACTATCTTGGTCAATAACAATACATATATATATATATATATATATTGACCACTATTTAACAGTCATGGTCATAAGTACATATAAACCTTCTTTATTCTCGAAGTAGAGAAACAATCATACACTTTACACTCAATATTTGTCAATGAGAACACAAGTTTTCAAGCACTTAGAACAAGTTGAAGTGTAGTCGCTTTAGTATTGTATGCAACCTGTCTATGTCCAACGCAGACCTTGTAATAACAAATATAAATATAATCCAAACATATATATAAAAAAAAAATTGAAATTGAGAGACAAAACACTTGAGAATGATAAGAAATTGAAAGTTTATAGTCGTATCTCTTCGCATCTCCGTACACATTTTATCACATTTGACATACCTTTTTATGATTTTTTTATCTTTGCAATGCAGCTTGTATGTTGCATTTAGGTTCTTTTATATAAAAATCATTTTTGTGAGAAAACTGAAGTTTTTTTTTAATCATTGGAATTATAGTGTTGTTGCATGAGTTGTTTATGAATGTTTAAATAAACATAAAATATTATGCGTACGATTATGAGTGGTTCATTTTGTACGCTAGCAAGATAATCTCTCTCTGAAAGAAAATTGTTCACTAAGGTGTTTGTTGAAGTCTTGCAGGAATAGTCACTTACTCGCTCACAAACTCCTCGTTTCGCTTCATTAAAATTTTTCATATGAACAGTTTGTAGTTGTTAATCTGTGTTAAGTATGTACAATCAAGTGGGATCAGGTTTAACAAGGACAAAGACAATTGGTGAATTAAGTTTAATTACCTTAAAGTTCATATCAAAAACAACATCGAGCATGAAAAAAACATTTAATGTGCTTAATATAATCCTTTTTCAGCTTAAAAAAATATATATACATATAATTCATATATTCAATTTCATTGAAATTGATCATGTGTTGGGCTAAATGTACTTTCTTCGAATTTTGTATAAGGACTAGATTAATTATTCATAACCAGATTGTATAGACATTACAAATATGCATAAGGTGCCTCGTCCATGACAATATTTCATCATTATCATAAAGACAAATTTCATGTGAATCTTCCTTCCAAATCAGAATCTGGTGGAAAATCCATCAGCGCCACTAACATTAGAGGGAGTGTTTTGTGAAAAATAATAAAAACATGGTAGAAAGTGTGTCAAATATTTGAATTGATAAAAAAACAGCTCACCTCAATTCCATTAAGCAACTCATCAAATCATGAAGCATGATATACATCTTATGCATTGACAGTTTCTAACTAAGTAGCATTATTTGACCGTGAGCATGTTCACCCGAACGCAAACAAGCGCCTAAAACCCTCTGAACGCAATCATAAAAAATATTTTTAAAACAAAAACTAATTAAAAAAAACTAAAAAAATCAATATTATATAAAATAATAATCCAAGAAACTTTTGCCTTGGAGTCATTTTCAAATTCGTAGCCAATTATAAGTTAAAAATGAAAAAAAAAACGAAAAACCAAATATTTATTTTTTTTTGACGAAAAAATATATATTCGTCTGAACATGTCCGCGAGTTGTTCGCGTGAGCGAACGAACACTTTCGCATGAACATGAAGGGGCGCAAACACGTTCGTTGTGCTACGCAAGTTTTTAACTTCAAATAATTATTTTTCTTTGTCATGTCTCTATAATCTTAATGTACAAAAATATCATAAAAAAATAAATAAATCATAGATCATATTGTCCATCATAATGGTCTAAATTCTAAAATTTCAATTGATTAAATACCATGTGCTGTTATTTTTGTGGCTCATGATTTAACTTGCAATAAATCAACTAGAGATGTTTGACTATTATCATATGCTCGATGACATTAAGTAGTTAAACGTGACGATTATAAAGAGTAGCATCCACCTCCTAATTATGAAGGACATTCATGAGTAAGGATAAGAGATAAATCTTCTAAATCTCTCGTATAGGTTCAAATCATTTTCGGATTAATGAAAAAAAGGGTCATACATGATCTATGAGTTTGCAGCTACCTTTTTATATCCTTACCTGTTGGACTGAAAATATGATATTCGCTATGTCAAAATATAATAAAAGTCATTCTTATAAAGAGATCACGCATCAAGAGGAATCAAAGTGAAATTTCACAATAATTTTTCAAATCTCAATTTGGATTAATTCAACGACTGTATACTTCACTAGCAATATTTTCGAAAATAAGTTACTTACGTCAAAAAAATCTATGAAGGACTAAAACATATTTTGACCGTTGAAAGGGTAAGATTATACATGTAGCGAAGGTGGAATGACAAATACAAAGAATCCATAAAAATAGGTACCCTTAACTAGCATGTCAGACAATTATTTGCAAAAACAAACAACCGGATATTGGTAACCTATTTAGCAAACGAAAAACATTTTATCAACTATCTATGGATCGGGGCACTCATGCGCCTTATGATTTCCAAATGTAACCTCAAACGTTTCTATTTGGCTTATTAGATGATAATGTCTATCTATTATTTTTACCAACTAACTCTTGCATACCGACAAGTCCAATTTTTCTACTACTCGGACTGAGATTTACATGAGAAGACTTGATAAAGAAACATGGTTATCAGTTAGAAGCGACTTGGCCCAATCTTGCTCCAACAGTTGTTTGCCACAACATTTTGAGTAGAATGTTATGAGCCTTGATTTTAAAATAATAAAATTTCAAAAATAATTCACACAATCTACCCACACAAGCCCTCTATAACAAGATCAAGTTCATTGTCTGACATTACATTGGTCACAGTTGAGACTCGATCATCGTATGCTTCAAGGAACAAATTACCAAAACATCACAATTCTACTTAATATCATGTTAATTGATGTGGATGATCTTCGTAAGGTTAAAAGAAAATAAGCAAATCCTTGGTAACAGTAATTCGGGCAATATGTTATAGTACGCCATCAATTTAACATTCAGTGTCACTAAGGTTGTCTTATTGGATTAGTCAAAAAAAATTCTCAATTTAGGGGGTAATTCATTAGATGTGCTTGACACTTCCAATAATTCCCGCTTACAGCCTTAGGGGGTTGGCATTCGGAAGGTCCCAAAAGAACAAGCAAATCATCCGTAATCATACTTTGGAGAAGTTTGAATAATTTGTTTCACTATATTTTCAAAAGGTGCATTTAGGTTGTCTTATTGGATGATCCAACAACCTCTTTTCAATTCTTGCTTTGGAGGCAACTGACTGGATTTTTCGAACACTTCCAATGACTTCTGCTTCCCTAGCTTTGCCCGATATGTGAAACCAGTTGTCATTTTTACGATATGGCTATCATAATATGCACTTGTTTTTTACTTTCGGTATTCAAACATGAAAGATTGGAAATGAGATCCATAGTTCTAAAGAAGAGGTATCTTCCAAAACGTTGATCCGATCCTACTTATACAAAGGATCTAGTGAGTTAAGTTTCTCATAATCTAGCTTCCAATATATTGTGCATTGTCCCCAAAGTGACCCACTTTTCGACTCCGCCAAATACAAGTGCTTACCAACAGTCAACAACTTTTGTGTGAGTATGCGCATGATGATGCTACTGTTACCAACTGAAAAACATATCTATAGTATTAGACAAAATTTGAGAAAAAAGAAGAATAGGATCTAAGCGTCATCCTTGAAATATCAAAATTCCTCCACAAAGTAATCCCATGGATGAAAAAATTAAATCATAATCTCTTGAAATAGAAGGTAAATATATTCTTATAAAGTATAGAACAATCACTACAATTAATGATATTATCCCTAAAAGGCTAAAAGTGTGCTTGGAGTTAATTCAAAGTTTATTATATTTTAATTTTCCAATTACTGTTGATATATAGAAAAAAGACATACTATATAGATAAAAAAATATCTTTTATATAGTTTTTTTTTTTTCAATTTGATTTTTACCAACTTGATTTGGTAAGTCCACGTAATAAACAAGCATGAGCCATCTCCTGTAATGTATGACGAGATATTAAGTCTCTAAGTTTAGTTTCTTGGGCGGTAATACCTTTTGATTATGGTATGGTACTATCAAATTTAAATATAGGTATACTTCATATATTTTTTAACTATTAGGTTTGTATGATTTAACCTTTTTGTTTAGTTTCTTGTATTCATTGATAACAGTCACTGTGATTTCTTTCTCATTTTATCACATTGATTTCAATATGTATTTGAGTAGAAAAAATCATGATAATAAGAATTATCATTTTATTTATAAGATGCAAAAATAAATCGTTGATACCAACGAGTAAGATCCTCAGAGGCTATATGCCCAGCAACCATTTTATCTCTCTGCTTGAAGATATTCTCATCAAACTGAGCCACCTTCCAACTTCGTGCCCAGTGAACTGTAGGTAAGAGAGAGAAGAGGATAGCAAGAGGGACTGTGACAAACAGTTTCGTCGGAGGTGAAGAAACCTCTCTTCATGATAAGCCGACTTTCCCAGCATCACGATACCAATATTCTGGTTTGATTCCTGATAAGTTGACCTTACACTAATCGGTTACCTCTCTTACAATCCGAAGAAGAAATCATAAGCGAGGCGATGAAGTACTGTTTTCTAGTGAACGTACACGATTTTGATGACTTGGGATACACTCACAATCTCATTGAACGTACACAATTTTGATTCATAGATTGTAATTCATTAGCATTCAAACTAGTTATGAATTCATCAGACCATGTTGATGCTTCAGACACACTTGCAGTCCTATCTTCATAGGCCACGACAAGGATCAACCAATCACATATAGGCTAGTTTGGCCTTTTCGTCACACGAGAGAGAGAGAGGATACATTGATATCAAACACGGACTATGCGCCCCATGGGTGCCAACCTTCAGGTAGAGCACCATTGAGCTGCCGGACCCAAGCCAATTAACAATTAGTTGATTTTTCATCTAGTTCCACTCAGATTCAAACTCAGGCGTGTATTTCAATAGTACGCACGTGTCCCAACTGGTCCAGGCCCATTCGTACACAACAATTTAGTTAGGCAGGAAGATAAAGCAATTGACCTGTGATTAAACCAGCAGTACCTTTCCCATGTATTGGCCGCAGGCACCTCACTACGACTTTTGGAGGCCGCAAACGCACCAAGGACCGCCGATGAAATTTATCACCGATGGTTCGATCCCGAAAGTCGCAGTGGTTAACGAGCTGCATATGTGTTTTTCAAGCGGGGAAAGGTACTAGTGGTTTAATAATACCTTTGGGTTCAGCTATCACGTGCTGGTCTTCCTCTCTATACACACCTAGTATGGCTTGCACGCAAAACTCCGACGAGTCTAGCTTGAAATTCACTCTTAAATCTTAAAGGTCACAACATTTTTGAGAAGTTTTGACCTTCGGTGCACACACATTCGAAAGTACTAGTCACTGTAATCAGTTACACTTGGGCCTTGACGTTCATGTGCATTTAGCAGCATAAAATGAATGCAATCATGTCCCGTAAAATTCAGAATGATGGAAGGAGGATCAATCCTCTTGATTGTCAAAGGTAGCTATGCTTGTGGGGAGGGGCGGTGCATAGGCTTAGGAATCCCCTTGGTTTTGAGAGGTAGTTATGCTTGCAGGGGTCCCCTGTATAGGCTTAGTAGTAGTGGTAGGTACAGGGCGTCGTTTGACACTCCTCGGGGCATCCTCAGGCTCCGAGGATGAATCCTCGGAAAAGTTTAGGGTTTTTATTGTCTTCGATCCACTCATCCTCGGAGCATCTGTTTTAGGACTCCTCCTCCGAGCAATGTCAGAAAAATAAAAGGAGGAAAAAAAGAAAAAAAGTTGTGCTTCAGGCTTGCAGCCAATAGGGTGCCGCCACGATCAGAATTCACGGTTGTAACGTCTCTCTACGTGCATGCCCTCTCCTCTCCGTGAAACACGGATCCTCGGGAGGTCCCTTGGAGCCGAGGACGATTTGGCTGGGAAATCCTCGGAGCCCAAGGATTTGTCCTCGCAGTGTTTTCACATTTCCGTTCCGAAAATCAGCTCCGAGGACAGGTGGAACAACGACGGAATCCTCGGAATCGCGTCCCCGAGGAGTGTCGAACGACGCCCACATAGTAAAAGTGGATTTGAGAGGAATAATGGAAGGAAAGAAGGAAACAAAAACAAAACACAAAAAAAAAAACATTATGAAAACTTAGGCAGCGTGCGCACTCGAAGGTTACGCAGTGGATAGCTGGTATCACTGGGTGCCAGCATGTCCCACATATAATACAAAAAAAGTTAAACCAATGAATGCACTGGGACCATTGGGACAAATAAGCTAGGGTCTTGCCCCACCGCACAACAAATTTGAAGGTTTTGCCAATTGTATTTGTTCAGTTTTTGGGTTTTCAGTTTCAACCGAAGGACCACCAGGCAATTGTCACATTTGCCCCTGATTTGCAGGGTAGTGAAACGGGTTCCATAATGTGAAGGTCCTTTCATCATTCCTGGAAGCCTCATTTATTGTTTTGGAAAATGGGTTACCCTCTCAAAAAAAAAAGGGTGACCCTCTAGAAATGTTGTGTTCAGCTGGCTTCAAAGTCAGGTTTCAAGCTCGTGATTTTTATTTTCCCAGTTATGGAGTTTGAACCATTGGCCACGCTCGCCAGTTGTCAGCTATGTGGGGGAGTAGTGAAGATTTCGAGCTCATAAAGCCCTTTGTTTAATGTTTTTGGAAAGTGGGTTAGCCCCTACCGTCTTCACCCTAACAGAGCGTCGTTATCGCTGCATTTGGCCCGACTTTCAGTCCAGATGCAGCGATAGTGACCGGGCGTTCTATTCGGGTGAAGACGATAGAATTGTTGTAGTTATGCGATTACATCCGGATTCGATGTCATGATTTGTTTGCTAATAGTGACATTTAAATACAACTCTGCCACCTGGCTTGTACTTGTGCATCCTTCCTCGAGCCCTTTCTATCCACCCTGCGGCCACTTTTTTCTTTTCTTTTCTTTTTCCCAAGGCGGTGACAATTTAAAAAAAGTAAAGAAAAAATGGTGTGTGCGGTTTGCTTTTAGCCCCGTCGACTCAATAAGGCAGTGTGGTTTGCTTGTCGACTCGATAAAGCTAGGGACTAACACTTTTTTAATTCTAAGTTGTGGAAGTCTGGAGTCTGGTAAGCCTGAGAATCACCAGCACGAGCTTGTCTTCGACTAAACGCTTCCAAAGACAGCCATGGAACAGCTTGTGCTAAAATGACGCTTAGTTTCCTGATTGATAAGGTTCATTTCTTTCATCTTCAAGTGAGAAAGCGAAGCAAAGAAAAGCAGGCAGCCGCTTGGAGGTCGTGTTTCTTAACTCCTGATGCATTAGCTGTGTTGCAAAGCCTAACGCTCACGCATGTTGCTACTGTCTGTGGCATGCTCATATTGTGTGTTCATCTTCGCAACACAGCGAATGCAGGGAGCGAGACCACAAGCTTCAACAGCCTGACTACTTTTCTTTGCAACAATTTTTCGGGGGTCCGCCTTCTGGAGCCTAAAACCATTACAATCGGGTGAGCATGCTGCAGACAGTAGCAATTCGGATTAGAACCCTCAGGCATGCATATGGTCAGGCATTAGAGTCCGATGAGCATGCTGCACACCCAACAACAGTGCCTTGGCATTTCTACTTAGGCACAGACACCCACAAGGTGCATCCCTCACAGGTGTACAGGCAAAAACACCTCACACGTTTGATGTAGTTTGCCCATTTCGATGGCCTAGGGGCGTTTAAAAAAAAAACAAAAAAAAGTTGCCAATTTGGATGGCCTAGGGGCGTTTAAAAAAAAAAAAAAAAAAA
>BFEA01000361.1:587281-595708 GCA_003427395.1 Chara braunii | reverse complement strand
GATTTTCAGACTGCCCAAAACTCTCACTTGACCACTTCAGGACACCCTTCACCACTTCAGGATGCAGCCTGCCTAAACAGGTGGTTTTCAGGGTCTTCGGACTTTTCACCACTTCAGAACCATTCAGGATTTTCAGACTGCCGAAAACTCTCACTTCAGGATTTTCATTCCTGAATTTTCAGCTACCCGATAACCGCTTGTGGAAATTGAAAGTCCAAACTATAGCCAAAATTTGATGAAATTTTGGGTAGGGCGTTCTGAAAACGCCCTACCCCCTAGATGTTTTTGGACTCAGCCAGAGTCCAGATATATGCAGGGGGGTACGGCGTTCTGAAAATGCAGTACCCCCCTGCATGTATCTGAACTCTGGATGAGTCCAAAAACATCGAGGGGGTAGGGCGTTTTCAGAACGCCCTACGCAACATTTCATCAAATTTTGGCTGCAATTTAGACTTTCAATTTTGTAAAAAAAATAAAAATGTCCATTTTGACGAAATCGCTGTTTGTGCAAAAGTGACAGCACCCCCTTCCCCACCACATCTCCCATCTCCCCTGCTTCTCATACCCCTTGATAATATTCTCATAAGTCAGCGCTAAGGTCCGTCCACATGCTTTCCCAGAACTCCTTAGGGAGTCCGTCAATTCCGGGTGTTTTCCCCTCCTCCATTTGGAGGAGTGTTATCCAGATCTCTTCCTTGACTAACGATTTTTCCACATCCTTTCTTTATTGTGAGGATAAACGTTTGTTCATAGGACATAATAAATCCTCCAGGTTTTGCTGTCTTTCCACTTCGTCTGGATCTGGAACTTGTGAGGTGTATAAATTCTTAAAAACATTTATGGTGATCAATGTGCAGTGAGGTGTGTCTGTGGCAATAACTACTTCCCCCTTCTCAGGATCGAAGAGGGCGTCGATGATTGTCCGGTGGACCGGTGAGCGTGTGCGGTAGCCATACTAAAGAAATGGGTGTCCATTGTAGCTTCCTTGGTAAGCTTGGTCAATTTCCCTCGGACTCTAACCCCTTGCCATGTATAGTGTGCGAACTGCAGCAATCGGTTCTTTCATCGCCGGATGGTCTCTATTTGGTCTTGTGATGCTGCCTGGTTTTCCAGGCTTAGGAGTTCCATTTGTAAATCCGTTTTCTGTCGGTGTCGCGACGCTGTTTTGTCTTTGGAAAAATCCTGACATTTATTAGCGAGAAAAAGAAAACCACCATTAAACCATTATTGGTGTGAGCCAAAATGGTAATTCTGCTAGCATTAGAACTGCCATGTGTCACAGATAAGTTGTACGAATTGATGATCCTTTAGAAGTGAAGTGTTAACTTGTAGAAACCAGGGCCTTGGTCGGACCTCTTATGCATCGTGAGAATAATTCCACATATCTTATGATTTAATCTTGGGTACGTACTACAAGCGAGAATTGCCACCCACTGTAAAGCGTCTTCCAAGTCTTTGGAAAGCAGAATCAGATCAATACGATATTTTGAGAGTCTCCTAGATTGTTATCCCTTATGCATGTGAAGGTGCGGTCTGTAAGATGGAGTCGGTGAAAGGTGTCAAAAATGGCGAAAGAGTCACACAAATCTGCTATCATGTGCTCGTCTGCCTCTATTGCGAACACAGGAAATGTGTGAGGGCCCCACCTGTCTAACCAGCGATCTGGGGCTGCACTGAAGTCATTGGCCACTACAACGGGGATCCCTTCCGGTACTCGTGGTCCCAGTCCCTCCAAAAAAACCCTCGTCTCCCTGACCATATTCAGGGAGTATATGCATAGGATGCATAGCAGTTCCAGCTCTAGCATCCTAAGGACTGATGCCCATTGCCCCTCATTTTCGTCCACTGCACAGTGTACCATTTGGAATCTGGATTCGGGGGGTATCCAAACCACCACCCTTGCCGACCCGGGTCTCGGGGCGTGGGCCCACATGGCCTGGTGTGGCCAAATCATCCGTCTGACCCTAATATATTCAAGCCGGTTCTACAAATGAGTTTCCTTTATGAAAATCACATTGGGCCGTCGCTGCCCTCCTACTTCCCTAAGTTGATCCCAGATGGTCTGCCGCTTTTGTGGGTTGTAGGTGGCCAGGTCATTCACGTTGAGTGAGCACATGTCTAGATCTGTCGATTTGACACATTTTTGCCAGGATGGGTTTCTGCAGTATAAAGTATGTATGTCCTCCATGCAGTAACAACTAGCATGAATGTTGTGTCTGAGGGGAGGGGTATAGTGAGCTATTTCTTTATGTCCCATCTGTCCAGGGTGAGGGTCTTCTTCCAAAGAATAGTGTACAGGCATTTACACACATCTTCAGCAGACCAAAAATTGCTGCCTATAATCTTATGGTCTTGCAGTTTTAGCAGAGTCTTGTCGTTGAACCATCACAGATTCGCAGTTTTTTTAACTTTGAATAAACATTTTGTGCCATCTGCAACTTGCACCCCTTCATTCTCATGGCCCCCCTTGCATTTGGCGCAAAAAATTGAGGGATGTGGTCTCCCACCTGCCTAGTGAATGTGGCATCTCTCTTTCTCTCTTCCACCACGTGCGCCGGGTATTCCCGTTCGTGCAGTGTAGCCCCCCCCTTATCTACCGTCGGGGAAAGCCCCACCTCCCATAACTCTTCTTCCTTCCTCCGTGGGATTAACAAGACCCCGTCCTTCTTGGCGAGGGGAAACTCACATAGGCCCTGCTCGACGACTCGGAGTTGTCGCAGCTTCAAACTCCGTGATACCAACCCTTCCCCGGTCGGCTCTTGGTGTTGCTGGTTGCACGGTGGGGGGTGGGAGGGCGAAAGCGGTCACTAACAATGCATATGATTCGTATGAAAATTTCTGCCCATGTCAAATGGGGTGGAGGGCCCATCAACAAAGCGGTCCGCACTGCTGAACTATTATTCAATAGAGTGACGAGCTCTACATAGGATGTGTCCCAATATTCCTCTCCCCCCTGAGGATGTTGAAACTTTAAGTGTTGGAGTGTCCGCTCCGTAATCACTTAAATCTTTTGCTCCATTCCCATTTCGCATGGCGGGGCGTCCGGGTCTTGGTTGACATCAACCATGATTTCCTTTGGGGGCAGGGGGGACTGTGAGTCTACCTTCATTGGCTGTGCATCAAAAGTCTATGAAAAACAGTCCTTCCCTTTTGTTTTTTCAATCTGGGGGGGGTGTGAGCCACAATCCTGCATCTTTTTTACTTGGACATGCCCTATCTCTCGCCCCTCCCCCTGTGATCCTTGCTCCTTCCAGTTCTCCTTCCCAGCTACACCCCCCCTTTGTAGTTCTTGCTTGCTCTGTTTTCCTTCTTCAATCACAGGCCGGGGTTGCTTCCTTCTCATGTTGCCTTCCTCCACTGTCCGCCCACCGACTATGCTGTTGTTGGATCTGTTATGTCCCGTCTGTCCTGATTGGTCCACCCACATCAACTATCCTTCCATACTCCCTTCCCCCCCTTGCTCCTCCAGCCCTTGGAGGGTCTCCACCCCTTTTCCCCTTGCTTGTCTCACTTGTCTCTCCATAACCTCTATAGCCCCTTCCACTACTGGGTTTGTTCCTTGTGTTATCCCCCCTCCTCGAGCCTGACTCTCCCCCCCGTGATGTCCCTCTCCAGGTTCTCTCTCGTCCCTAAGGATCCTCCCCTGATCCGGGCACAACAGTCCACTTCCTATCCTCGAATTTCCTGAATCTCTCCCTTTTTGTATTTTGCTGGCCACTTTCGTGCGGACCACCATCTATTGTTCTCTCGTGTGGGGTTTTTTCCTCTTCTCCTGTTCCCCTGGAAGTGGGAGTCCCTTTGATTGTGCCAGATGGGCTTCCAAGGTTTTGAGGGAGGCCCACGTGGCCGGGGGCTTAGTTGCCAACACCGGCCCCCCCTCCCCTCCCAACACCACCCCACTGTGGCTCTGTTGTTCCCTTCTGACTCGTCTATATATACCCATCCCTCATGTCCTGGGTCTACTGTGTGCCATCGTGATTTTTCGAAGGGGTCCCTCCTCAGGCGTTCGATGGGTTTCACTATACGGGAGGGGTGATGAGGGCATTCGCTGTTCGTGTATAAGTAGCCATACGCCTAACAACTGAAGCACCAGGGGCGGAGCTTGGGTGTTGTATGTACGCAATACAACCTGCCTCCTATACAGTATGGTAGAATGTCGTCGATCGCAAAATCTGGCTTTCAGGCAGGTTGATGGCTAGCATGAGATAGTCATCTTTCTTTGCTACATGTGGCAACCGGGGGTCTATGAAGCCAACCACATCATATTTTTCCACGAAATCTTGCACTAGCACAGTCTGGACTTCGATCGGGACATGTCGGAATTCGACCCATAAAAATTCCCTCGTCATTTGTTATCTCCGTTCTTCCAGCTCTTGGTCCATGGATAGATTCTTACCTCCGCTCCCTCGCACCGGAGCAATTTCCAACTGTCCATTATCCTTTTTTCTGAGTCAAACATGCAAATAACAACTATGACGGATGACGAATGCGGCTAAATTAAAAAGAACTCGCGTGCGATTTCTGGAGACCCTTTGAGGGCCGCTAATTGCCCCCTGATGCAATTGACTTTGTCATTCATTGACTTAAATGCTGCGTCATCATGAAAAGTCCAGTTACTTGCATAACGCACGAACAAGTCATCTCTTAGTTTGGCTTTGTGACTGGGGAGGGCCTTCACTATGTGAGATTTGCCCCCCTGGTGCAGTATCCTGCTTTCTGATGGTGACATGAGATATGTCAGGAACCCCCCCCCCCCGGTCGACAAATTGGACAATGGTATTTCCCACTCTTCTCGAACGTTCTTCTCCCCTCCCCTTCCCCCTCCCTTCCTTCTCCCTTCTGTTGGACAGGGATGAAATCCTTGGCAAAAGGTCTCCCCACCCTTTCTGCCCATGTTTTGGGGCTGGATGTTTCTCGCGAGGGGCCTGCTGTGTCCGCTGGTCGCGAGGGGCCTATTGTCTCCACCGGTCGCGAGAGGCTTGTTGTCTCCGCCGGTCCTTTTGCCATGTCCATCTTGTCTCGCTTGTCTGCCCCTTCCTCTCCTTTGTTACCCCCGAGCTCCACCTTTCCATTCTCGTCCCCCCTAATCCTGTGACTACCCATGAAGTCGGCGAGTCGAGTCTGGGCATGCTGCCTCATTGCCCCTTTATACATCACCGTACTGTCCATCTTTCTGTGGGCCCTCTGATATTTTTTATTCCCTTTGAGATCGTTGTTGGTGCGAATACCCTTACAACCCTGATTTTTGCAGATGACAAGAAATAAGTTTAGTTTAAAGTCTAAGTATGTCGCGCGAGGTGTGGCGGTGTCTGAGGTTTTACGTTGACTGGATGGCTGACTAGAGTAGAGAGTGTGTAGGCGTGCAGATTGAAGGCGTGTGATCTCTTTTGCTTCTAATGAACGTGGAAACCGAAGTCGATAGCCGGCTACAGGTTTATTTATGATTAAAGTAGGATAAAAAGATTATGCATCTTGGCTGGTACGTTTGTCTGTGACTTATGTGTACGCGTGGAGGACGACATCGACAACACTGTGGTTCTTGGACGCATCTTGGTACGCCTGCGCGTTGCGCAGGTATCGTTTTATTTAGATATCTGTCAAAGTTAGACCTAGACTTGGGCCTAGCCTTATTGGTTACGGTATTGGACTATTATTTGGGAGACTCAGGGATCGAGACCAAGCTGCGACGGAGTGGGAGCACCGGAGTGGCGCGAAGCAACCCACGGGTTGAAGGTTTGGCGAGGTTATCCCCGTGGTTTTGTCGTCAGCATGATTGCGCGGCGGGGCTAAGGCGGTATTAGTAAACTCCGCTTTTCCCGTCCCCTCGCCGTATGATTTTTTGCTCTAATTTTGTGATGATGATGATATGCGTCGAGATTCTCTTGCCAAGGCTCGCATTGCGGGGCTGTAGTAGGCCGCGCCCTGATTCCTTGGGGTTGTTTGCATGGGGATTGTCTATTGGGAGTCGTGAAGGGGCAGTCAAACGGATGGGCCGGGGCGATAAGCCACAGGGCGTTGTGACAAAGGACCTAAATCGGTGTTGGGGTTGCCTTAGCCGATTTGGCTCAGTTAGCACACCTTGAGGTTGTAGGGGTGCATTCCGATATTGGGCTTTATGACGCCCCCCCCCCCAACTGTCTAAACGACTGATCCACTCCGACGCTTTCCCTTAGGGGTAGTAGAGACCCCTGGTCGGCCAGTCCTTTGGGACATCCTTTAAAAATTGGAACGATATCGAGACAATTAGCACGGTCCCTGCGCAAGAATGACGCGCATAAATCAGAGAAGAGTTTGTGGCGATCAATTCTCTTTTCGAGCGTCCATTTCTATGAGGATCGGGAGTTGTAAAATCGATAGAGAATTGCGCTAGAGTGGGGTGAAAAAAGAAAAATGAACACAAAGGTGGAGTGAGACGGGGCAGTAAAGAAAGCGGATGGACCTGGATGGGGACTAGCACCAGGTGCATTCAGGAAGGATGAAGATGGAGGAAGGACTAAGTGAAGCATAGCGGGAAAGAGGGAGCACAACGTTCCTTGATAGATTTAGATACGAGAGGGGTTAAAACTAGAGTTTGAGGGTGAGGCGAGTTGAATGACGATGTCGGATTGTAGCGCCCTAGATTCGTAACGGATTTCGGCGAGCCAAAAACCGAATCCGAGTTTTTTTGTATAAGCGAGTTGAACGGTGGGGTTGATTTCAGGAGTTGATGCACGGAGACGGTAGTACGATCATCGTGAGTTGTGTGTGGGGAAAGCTACGGGAGTTGGGGGTTGCGCGATGAAGAAGAAAGCAAACGGGCGGCTGTATCTTCTTGGTCTCTTAACGTACGGTTCACTTCGTGTCTGTTCATGTTGGTGATGGGGATAGCGAGATGCACGACTATGGGGTTGGAGACTCACCTGTCGGCCAATGTTTTGCCTATCCTAGGAGATGCACCTGACCACGTTCTAAGCAAAAGTTCGCTTGAGGCAATAGCGGGCAAGGGAGCGAACAACGGGATGGAAGAGTTGCCTGCTGATTGGAGCTCCACTTATTTCGTTTAAACAAGGGCAACGAAGAAGGGGAGCCTTAGGCTTGAAGACTCACTTGCTGGCTGTAGCCTTGCCCATTCTATCACTGATAGACTCGCTGTTTGCGTTGTCGACTGGGTGATCAAGGAGCGAGCCGCGGGACCAGGGGACCTGCTGGCTGGCTGAGGGACTGATCGTTTCGATGTTTGAGAATAGCGAGAAGCAGGCCATGAGGATTGAAGACCTACGTGCAGGAGGGAAGACTGCCGAGCTTATGGAACAGGGGTTGCAAGTGGACTGTGTTTTGAACGCTTACCTGTGTGTAGGGGCACTGCTCTTCCCGATGCTTAGAAGTGGCAGGGAGATGAGCCACTAACCTGTATGGCTGCCTGTTGAAGAAGTGTCGTTCTTCACGTCACACGGGGGAGCGATAAGCAAGTTGTGCGAACTGCAGGCCCACCGCTCCCTCAGCAGCGCCGTCCGTTGCGGAGTGAAGCAGCGGCAGGGCAACTACGTAGACAGATCAGGCCGTCGACTAGTATACTGGGCGTTCTGGCGTACGAGGTGACTGAAGGAATGTTACAGGCTTGTGGGCTTACCGGTGGCCATTGCACCTATAACTATGGAGCGACTGCGATTGCTGAGAAGGAGGTATTGCTGCGAACTTGGAGAGTTGTTAGAAGGTTGTAACTCTCCGAGTTGACCAAAGGGTTGACCAAGCTGCTGCATGTTTCTGGCTGCAATTGTGGGGTCCTCAGGCGAGTCAAGGGACCAAGGCCCTCTCACGTGAGTCTGAGAGCACCTTTCTTGTATCTAAGAGTCTTAATGTTTTTTTCCTCTGCCATTCTTACTCTAAGTCTGATCTATTGGTTCTGAGAGGAAGGCGGCAGGCGGGATTGCAACCTGTAGGACCGCAATAAAACTCTGTGGGGAGTTCACCCACCGATTGCGGGAGCTCTGCCGAAACCTAAGCGAGGTTCTGGAGGCAGGGAACAGTCAGGTATATCATTCTTTATCTTTAAGACCCTCATTATACCCTTGTTTGACTATTCCCCCTTAGTTTGACTGATTGAATGCGTGCAATCCTTTTTTATTTTGTTGTCTTTCAGGATTCAATCAAACTGGATGGAAAAAATGCATGTGTAAAATTTAAGTTTCTCTTTATTTTGACTGAAAGCAGATTAAGGGATGAACTGGGGAAAAGTGAGAGGAAGGCGGTTTGCATGCGTTTGACCGGTTCAACCAAGGACTAGACATTGTTTCTAAGCTGAATGGCCCAAGACTATATTTATTTGACTTTTTTTTTAATGACCAGACATTGTTTCTAAGCTGAATGGTATGGTTGCTGTGTTTATTTTTTAGGGTTTGTCTGACTGATCTCTGGGACCAAGCATTGTTTCTAAGTGAATGGCTTGGT
>BFEA01000361.1:536173-584456 GCA_003427395.1 Chara braunii | reverse complement strand
TCTCTCTCTCTCTCTCTATCTATCTATCTATGTATCTATGTATCTATGTATCTATCTATCTATCTATCTATCCATCCATCTATCTATCTATCTCTCAACTATAGTCTCTCTCTCTCTCTCTTTCTCTCTCTCTCTCTCTTGGTTATGATCTTTGTCTCTGTTTATGTCTCTCTCTCTCTCTCCGCGCGCTGAGGTTGAGCAAGTAAAAACACTCAACTGCAACAAGTCCGCTGCTTGTGCTCAACATGGAACCTCCCCCATCCTGCAAAGTATATATGGCGGAGAGAGGGAGAAATGGGAGGAGGAATGGCGCGAGCCATGAAGAGAGAGAGAGAGAGAGAGAGAGAGAGAGAGAGGGAGAGGAGGAAGGAACAAAAGGAAGAAGGGCGGAAGCACCGAAGCGAGAAGGTGAAGAGGCAGGAAGACAAAAACAGAGGGAGAAGGCGAGAGCGAGCGGGAGAGAGAGAGAGTGAGAGAGAGCGGGAGAGAGAGAGAGTGAAAGAGAGAGAGAGAGAGTGAGAGAGAGAGAGAGACTGAGTCAGAGAGAGAAAACACACCTCCTCAGCAGACAGCACACGCGCGTTGACGCCATGCACAACATTTTTTTTTTTTTTTAATCTCGCAATTTTTTCTTGTGCTTTTTTTCTTTTTTCGAGACACGTGCACCATAGCTTCACAACGCACACTTGTCTCAGTTTGTGCCACAGGCAATGTCAGGACCTTGGTCTGTCTCTCTCTCTAACACACAAACACACACACACCCATTACAACAAAAAAACGACGTCGGAAAACGTAAAAAAAAAGAGAACACAAAACGACACGCAAAAACGTAAAAAAAAAAAAAAAAAAACAAAAAAAACGTCAGTGACACAAAAGGAGGCGCGAAAATGAAAAAGAAAAGAAAAGAAAAAAAACAAAAGACGCCCACGCATATCGGAGGGCTCTCCTCCGACATCGTTTCCCGCACTGACGCCCGCCGTGTGCCGCGGTCCTGGGGTGCGCTCTCTCGTTTAATGGCGAGCTTAACATTTCGGTACTCGCTGTCGGGCGCATCAGTCCCGCAGGGGGACCCTCCTGGCCGCGTCACGCAAGATTTTGCAGGACTTCGTCGTAGAGCGCGGGTCGCCGCTCCGACCGAATGTGCCAGCCGTACCTCTCGCGAGCCCCTACGACAGGATGGGGTCACGTGAGGCACGTCTTACCTCCACCCGCGGGAGTTGTCACCATCCCTTGGGTGGGCGTATCCCCGCCGAGCTACCGAACCAGGTGCGAAAGCTTTTCGTATGCAATCGCAGAGGTAGCCTGACCGAGGGCGTTTCTCATTCGATGTAGCATAGGGGGCACGCGAGGTGAACACCCCTCAATCGGATCCGCGTGTGAATCGACGCATTGGGGGGTTGAGGTCCCAAGCATGACTTGTCGTCGGTCGACTAGGACGCATCCTACATACCACGCGTTACACCACAACACTCACACACACGGAAGAGCACAAAATAAACAACACAACAATACAACAACATTCCTAATCCCTTCAGTGTCCGACCCATAACCTTTTAAAATGAAAGTCGGTTAGGCGTCGCGGGTGAGACTTAAGATAAAATCACGTGGGCGCAGGGCTTTCTCATATCGACGAACCATGCAAGCATACGCAAGCAGTCGTTACGATAGAGTACTGTGTAAGACCCAAAATCATACGACCCTCGATGATCTCGCAGGTCACATTTCGACACTCAAGTGTCGACTGACACGTGCCTTGAGGGGTTAATCTCTCAACGCTAAACAACCGCCAAGGCGGTTGATCACCACACCCTCTTTTGGACCCTGTTGAGAGTGGGTGGTACACAAGTTCATTTTTGTGGTGACAATCGTCTCTTATTGCCCCGGAGACCAGTTCCACCATCAAGGGCGTGGAGAGAACTCAAGGGGTTTGACTTTGACGGTTGTCACGGACTACAACGTCCAACTATAAAATTCTAAAAAGCAAAGGGATAAAAGGGGAATCTCTCTTTTCTCTCAACACAAAATCTGTTTAACCCTTGCATACGGTCACAATAGGTCGCGCGAACACCCAACGCGTATGTATGTACATATATATACAAGGTTATAAATATGTGACGATCACTTCTCACAATCACAATGAGACTCCTCTCAGCCAAATATACTTAAGTGATCGCAGACAGTCAAATTCAAAGTCCGAATCACCAAACATACCTACAATCACAACAAAGATTCAACCAAGAGTTCATGCACTACATGGGGTCAACTTTAACCATTCTTTGCGCTCACACCCCTCGCTTCATCCATACAAGTCTCACTCTTTGTGCAACTCTCAAAATAAAATACTCAGCATCTTTTATTAAATGACCATTCAAATAAAGTCTGGGTAAAAACGCAACGAAATAAATCAAACCACCGGGTTAAAACCTTTAGGTTGAGTGGCAAGAGTGGATTAGAGTTGAGTCGAAAGCCGACGAATCGGCAACCGACCTGTTATCAGTGATGATAGAAGATGATGCTTTGTAGGATCAGGCCGAACAAGTCAAGCCTTCAATCGAATTCGCAGCCCTGCATCACAGTACAGGCCAAAGAGAGTCACTACTACGTTTGAGCAAAATGGAGAACGTGCTCCATCCCATAGCCTAACTCCTCTACTGAGTTTCCTTTCTACCTTCCTTTAACTAGTATCAAGTTGTCGAAACTTTGACATCATATCCTCAAAACAGGGCGAAACTTTAAATTTCTCATAGCAGAAAATAATTTAACTCTCAAAATTCTGCAAAATTTTGGCAGCGCTTCCCGTAGGAAAAGTGTCTTTTCAGAAATTTCAGGTGTTCAAAAATTACCAACTCTTTCACATTTGTAAAATTTCGGCAGCGCTTCCCGTAGGAACATGAGATCGCCAAGATTTATACTAAGCTGAAAATGCAAAGACAAAGTACAACTATACTTGGGACTAACTTCTGACACTTACTTGATAGTTAGAACCGGAGATAATCTGCACGATCCCTTCTTGAAGATGACATCATGAGCTAACTCCGATCCTAACTCCTAGTAGGGTCAGTCCTATCTTATCCCAAGTTTCCCTCCCATTATCCATCTCTCCTACCTATAGCTCCAGCACTTAGCGAGCACCTAAAACAACTAACCTTAAAAAAAGAAGTCCCCAGAGATCGCCCCAAAAGCATACACAGGTCAGTGTAACAACATCTCTCGCCAACCCACAGGTTCCTTCCCAGATCGCATAGTTCGTTCAAAAACCATTGTTATTCTTTTTTATCTTTCCTTCAAGTTACATAAGACACATGATCAACCAACCCAACTTATGGATGTGACCGACCTGCCAATTTATATGACTGGGTCATACCAACTTATGGTGCCCTAGTCTGGTAGCACAAGTATACGTAGGGCATAAGACCAAATCACACCAACTTATGGTGTGACCAGTTTCTGCCTAAACGGTTGACATAAGGCGTATGACCGGACCGCACTAACTTATGGTGAGGCTGGTCAGTATGAAAGCTCGGCATACACAAAGAACTGAACCTCCTCAACTTATGAGGGGCCAGCCTTAGCCCGAAAAAACGACAAAGGCATATGACAAGAACACACTAACTTATGATTTGCCTAGCCAGCCCAAACAGTGACATATGGCGTAGAACCAGGCTACCCAACTTATGAGTAGTCCAACCCAGCCTAGACAAGCAACAAGCGCGTGTGACTGAACAACCCGCAACTTATGCGTTCGTTCAACCTCCGCAACACGACTACATTCTATAAATAGATTCACAATCCTTTTCTGTGTTCAGATGAGTGGTTATGTCACCTCAACTTATGAGGATCTCCACCCAAACATCAGTTATGTCTAGAAAAAAAAATATCCAAGCTTTATATACCTCTCTGCTTTTGTGCTATCAGGGGCATAGGACCAACTACCCAGCTTATGAATGAGTCAACCTGCCCAAAGTTACCACTCAATTTTATACTCTAAATCTTATTTTTTCCTCTGTTTTATTTGCTACCGGCTTATATACCTAGATCTCCCAACTTATGACGTCCAGCCTGCCAATGATATACATAGTATATAGTTGTATCAGATTGTATACTCAGGTTCCACTTATGTTCGCGGCTCATGACTTGGTCATACCAACTTATGGTGTGACTAGTCTGCCAAAACAAGTAAATATAAGGTATAGGACTGGTCCACACCAACTTATGGTGGGGTCAGTTTCTGCTTAGACAATCAACATAAGGCGTATGACCGGACCACACCAACTTATAGTGAGGCTGGTCAGCTTGAACATTTGACATACACAAAGAACTGAATCACCTCAACTTATGAGGGGTCCAGCCTTTGCCTGAACAAACGACAAAAGACATATAACTAGACCACACCAACTTATGGTGTGGCTAGTCAGCCCAAACAATGACCTATAGTGTAAAACCAGACTACTCAACTTATGAGTAGTCTAGCTCCGTCAAAACAAGCAACAAGTGTGTGTGGCCGAACAACCCGAAAGTTATGCGTTCGCCCAACCTCCGCAACGTAACAACAAATAATATCACAATCTCATTCTGTCTGAATTCACACAGATAATCTGACTTTATCATACATACTTTCCAATTTTACCTTTCAGATCATGTCCGGAATTCAAAAAAAAAAAAAAAAAAAAAAACTGTTAGTTTTCTCAGTCATACTTACAGACATGCAATAATAAAGGGTAATACAGTTTAAGGGAATGGATAACACGCGTAAAACGAGCATTATACCTAAGTGTTCCCTGCCTCCAGAACCCCGCCTAGGCTCTGGTAGAGCTCCCACAATCGGTGGGTGGACCTACCACAAGGTCTTCCTGCGGTCCTAAGGGGTTGCAATCCCGCCTGCCGCCTTCCTCTCGTAATCTCAGACTAGACTTGGAGTAAGGAGGGCAGAAGGAAGGATTCCAGACGCTCGAGATACAAGAGAGGGACAACTCAACTCGCAGGAGAGGGCCTTGGAATCTTGAATCTCTTGAGGGCCCCGCAATGGTGGCCAAAAAAACGCAACAAAAGCAGCCAGACTACGGCGAGAACGCAGAGTACGAACCTCTTGACAACCCTCCAAGTTGCCACAACGACCCTTTTATGGAAGCTGACCACTTCTTCTAACCGAAAATTTTACTATTCTAGGCCAAACTATGGTTATGCAGCGTATAAGGGTTTGGTTTGACTAAAGCACTCCCCTATGCTTTATTTCGAAAAGTAGTAAAACCTAACTAAAACTGCACATACTATACCCATGTGTAGCAGCCTCATACCGCCGCAGTGCCCGGCCTGTTGTCTCAAACACTTTCGAACCGCACCCAGTAATGCATAGTGCAATGTTTGATTAAGATTTAGCAAGCAACGAACGTACAACAATTGCGCAAAATGGTACAAAAGCCAGCACCACATAACTCATAAGGCCTAACAGTCATCTCAGCAGGACTGCACTGTGGTCGTTAGCAAGCACGATTACTATAGCAAAGACAACTACCCACGGTATTCGGCCTAAATAGAGAGCTCAGTATAGTACAGAAAAACACAACAGTAAATAGGCGAAATCCAACACATCATCAATGCCTTGCGACGCAGTCGTGTGCAGAAGTAACCCCAACAGTTGCCCAATAGATGAAAAGCTCGGCCCGTACTAACTGAGACACAGTGTCTCGCTGTCAAAAAACCAAAACGGCCTTAGTAGAAGGACAAACAGTTTCTAATCTTGGTAGTAACATAGTTTCTAAGCATTGATCTCCAGAGACATCAGCAGTTTGAAAGTCAGGCAGCAGCATCTAGAGAGGAAGCAATTGCAGCTCACGATTCGAGATGGTGCAGTAACGACCCCGGATAGGCGACCCATCAGTGACAGCGAAATACACGCAGATACCAACCAAAGTGAAAAACAACAGATACTTGCAGGCCACTGTCATGAGCCGGTATGCTTATTACAACTAGCATTTGTGTCAAGAATCAGGAGCGAATATGCCACCTAAAGAGACGATAAGCCACACCCTCGTCATTTTCTCCTCAGTTCACACTTTCAGACCGGATAAAACAGCACTAGAAGCAAAGAACACTATGCTGGATAGTACGACAACGTACGTGGAAGTGACCAGTCTCCAAGGAAACAGTAGCAAGAAACTGAGGAAAAATAGTCAGGTCCGGCGGTCAGTAATAGTACCGCGGATTGATGGTCCTATGCACAACACTCAGTAACAACAGTCCCCCCCTCTCTCTTTCTTTGTATGCACCTACTGTTCGATCGCACTTTTTACTCAGGCGAGCTGCTTCACGATCACTCCTAGTGTGTGAAAGCACCTGACCGCTTACAAGGTCAGGTTTATTCGGTTTGAAAACGCTAGGTCACAAGAGACAAAAATATACGCCTCAACTGAAGTGAAGAGCCAAAATAAGATCACGGTTACGGTCAATGAATAACACCGCTGCGACAACCCTGTAGGAGAATACCATGAGCACCAAAATGCATCAACTCGATATCGTAATCGTAACTCCTCTTAAAAATGATGACGGACACGAATGGTGAGGGACACTGTAAGCAGGAGCGGAATACGATCGTAACTACTATGGTATGGGACAATGTAAGCAGGGGCGGAATGAGGATCCTGACAACAGAGTGGGCTTTACTATGTTCCGACTGTCCAAAGTGAGAGTGAATTCTTCGCCGGATCATGACCAAATGCAACGCCACGTGGGCGTCACTCCCCTCCTCCTTCTCACCCATGCATGTTCGTTCAACTTTCCCATGCTTTTATTCCTCTGCATGCCTGTTATCTTCTCCTCTCTCTTTGATCATCGCCCTCACTCCTTAGCAACCTCTATCGACACATTTTTCTTGATCTCTCCGGCTAACGTTGTTGCTAGTCCCCTAACCTGGCCTCTCTGCTACTAGAGTACCAAGTTTTACCCTTTCCCTCTCTGTGCGCATCTACTGTCCGGTCGCATGTGCACTCAAGCGTGCTGCTCCATGGTTACCCCTAGTGTTTGAGCACACCTGACCGCTTACATGGTCAGGTTCACTTGGTTGGAAAACACCGGATTGCGAGGGAGGGAGAAAAAATTCAGGCTCTGACTGAAGTGACATGTCATGATAAAATCACTACAATGTCCACCAAAAAGCACGCCATTACGAGTTTGCAGGAGAACACTATGACTACGATGGTGAAGAAGATTGTTGTTAAAATCACGACTTCAATCTGACCGAAAACAAGGAGCAAAAAAGACGTGGAGCATGGTAGGCGCGAGTGGAATGGGGAAAAATGGCTCTTATTCCTTTCGTCTACGCCCCATGATATTTCAACTATGCATAATGAGAATGCATCTTTCGATGGATCAGAACCAGTTTCAGCACCCGGTAAGTTTTACCTTTTAACATTACACCAAGCACATCAAACACTCGTCTCGGTGATTAGTATGGTCAACAAGACGAATGCAAGCAACGTAGGAATAAACAATATCTAAAAAAGGTAATCACAAGGGCATGGTCCTGAGTGATATGATCTCGGTCGTCGTGAGTAGTAGACTTTTGAAGATGGTACGCAAGAAAGCGAATTAGCAGGATAGTGGGCGCGACGGTGACTACCTCGATCCGGTCAACCACCACTACGACTGGGTCAATTCACCATAGCCTGACTGACTCGAAGCGCACAACGAACGATAGTTGGTCCATTGTTCCGCACCTACGGGACAAAATAATAATGAATATCCCGCCAGATTACGAGAAGATGCGTGACACCAGGGACATCCCGCCGCGACATCCGTGTTCGGCCAAAACGACGTTATACCTATTGCCACAACAGGGAATGGTACATCATCAAGTGAGGTATGCTTTTAGGCAACCATTTGGGCACTGTAGGCCAATCGCCAGTTCTTCAGGCTGAACGCTCGGACTCTCCTCTCGCCATCTCTCCCTCTCTCATCAACTTCCTCACCTCATTTTCTCTCACCTTAACCTCTCCCTTCTTCGACTCAACGTAGTCCCAAATTTTGACAACGCTACTTTCACCGGGCAACCCGATAGCACTTCTACCCAAGGCAAACCGTCTGCCTCTCCTACCGTCGGCCTTCCTCTGTTTATAGCGAGTTCTTGCTGCCTGCACCCATGCTATTTCCCTGTATCGTTATAATTCTAACGGATGTCCCGAAGGACCGTGCCACACACATTGGCTGGAAGTATCAGTATCGAGTCGGCCGTTCCTGGTCAACTCAGAAATATTCGGTTTTACTCATCAAGTTTCGTCACCTAGGCCCGAACACGGGTCTGTATTTCAATAGTTCAATGGGTGTACCCACTCAGCTAAGCCCTTGGGTCCCACGCTGGTACCGGAACCGGTACCGGATCACAAGCTGGAATAAAATAAAAATAAAAGGCAACTATACTAAAAATAAAAAGAGGAATTAATCGAGCAGGAGAGAGAGGATCCTGTTGGTCCCCTTTTGGTCCTGTCCGTGGGGTCCGCGATTGGACTTTATGGCAAAACTAAAGGGGATAGTCTCGTGGGACCCTCAACCCCTCAATTTTTCTTCACAAGACGCTCCTCCGCGCCAACGTTGCCGGCTGTTGGCCTCGATCCCCGGGTCTTCGAAGTATCAGTCCAAAATCGTAACCTATAGGGCTAGGCCCAAGCTTGGGACTAATAACCACGAGTTAAGTTATAACTGGTCTCTATGCCGCCCGCAGGCCTACCAAAACGCCCCAAGCCCATACTTTGGTATGCAACCCCACCCATGGCCTCAGAGGCACAGTCACTCACCATACAAAGAGCTCGGCTCCACTCACAATCGTCGTGCACGCCACCCCTTTCCTCAAGGCCGCGCCTTTTCCTTCCTAGCGGTAATAAGCTCAACTTTTATCTGTGTTAGCCTTTGTACTTGCATACGCGCCATAAACAATTTCGCCGATGAAGAGAAAACAATCATTTAGTCCTGATTAAATCAAAATCAAAGGTTGGTCAGCAACTGTGTCGATCTTATAATATCAAAAGAAAAGATCACGCGCGCCTCAAAACTTGCACACCCACGCACTTCTTACTCCCTTCAAACAGTCCCACATTCTTACTCACAGAAGGAAATTCAGCCGCGACTCACGCAGCGTCCCTAAACTTTCAAACCGAAAACCCTTCTCTGTCACTTATTAAAACCAGGGCGGATATCCTTGTAAGGGTATAAGCGCCGACAATGTGCCCCTCTGCACATTTCCCCGCCCAAGATTGCCTTCATCCGCCGGCCCTTACCAAAACTTCGACCCGGAATCCAGTGTGCATCGGAACATGGACCTCCTCCCCACGGCCAATGCTGCTTAAGAGGTAGGATATGTATATATACATATATATAAATATGTATATATATCTAATGTCTCATTGTTTATTGATTACGTACAAAATTTTTGTCTGACATTGAACAGGTAGGAAGATACTCCAGTGTGGGCCATCCTATTACTTGTTTAAGTCAGACTGCGCCATATTGAAGAGCTAATTAGTGGCTCCAGTGAGGGTCAACCTATTATCCGCTTGAATCTAAACTAATTGATAGTGAAAAGTGGTAGGATACTCCAGTGCGAGTCATACTAATGTTTGTTGTCTGATAGCTTACATGCCATCTGTTCGAACGAGTAGTAGGATACTCTAGTGATGGTCATCCTATTACTTGTTTGTAGTTAATATGCCAAATATTTGAGCGGGTAGTAGTAGGATACTCCAGTGAGAGTCATCCTGCTACTTCTTTGAAGATTAACTTGCACAATATTAAAAATGTAGTAGGAGACTCCAATGAAGGTCATCATATTACTTGTTTGGAGTTAGACTGCGCAGTATTCAAGAAGTGGTATGAGACTCCAATGCGATTCAATATACTACTTGGAGGTGCTTATACCAAAAAGAAATGAGAGAACGAAAGAAAGATACACGAGTGTAAATCTTTTTTTTACTTGTCTAAGGATAGGTTGATCGGGTTCATAAAACGGCACGATAGAGACTTCAGTGTGAGTCATCCTACTGCTCGATTGAATCCATATTTGACTAATAAAAATAAAGATGAAGGTTTCTGTGAGGCTCTTCATACTTACATTTCGACTGATTAGGCTATAGCCCTCCGTTAAAAGTTTAGAATCTTCAAATTATTGAACTTCAGATGGGGTCATATCGATAGCAAAGGGGTGTTGAGACTGTGTTGATCTATGTATGATTGCAGGTCATCTTAATCAAAAGAACTCATTATGAGTCTACACAAGACTACGTGTTGTTGCTATATGGTATTAGACTGGTTTGCCAACTCAACCCTCACTCACCCTCGACACCCACACTCTACATCTACCTATGCACTAAAAAACATTTTTTATTTTCGGGTCATTGTCGAAAGGGTCTGTGTTTGGTAAAAAATTGTCATTAAATAACTGAAATCAAATGAGACAGAATGACTGAGTCGAAAAGTGAATGTCTGGCTGAGAGGATTGGAAGTGTAAGTGTAATGTGGGTGAAAGTGAATAAATGGTTCTCTGTTAGAATTGTGTAATGAGATTGATTTTGTCTGAATGTAAGTAAAACGATCAACCATGTGTTATTCATGCAACTTGCATTGTCAAACTTATGTTGTGAGATACTTGACCCAGACACTCAATCAACATGTAACCTTCATATATTTGGTTTAAATATCCGACCTCGCTCTTTCTTGACGTTAAACAGATTAGAGTCATTTGACAGGGCCGAGAGCCCTATACATTTCATGTTTCATTGAAAGACAATGAAGGTATCTTATTTTTGATACATGATTGAAAGACAAAGAACCTATTGTTTGTTTCTCTTTCAAAAGTAAAAGCTTTGTTTATTCTGATATTTGTCTTTGTTTGTGTAAAAATGTAAGATATATCCTTGCCTATAAGTCTTAACCCTTGAAACTTAATTGTTGAAATACGTGCACCGATTGAGAATGGTTTATCTTAAAAAAATAACTTATAGGTTAATGACAATAGGTTAAAATATTGTGTACGTGAAGGTTCGTCATTCAAGTCGACCTGAACAATAAGTCATCTAGGAGATCAGCACGCCGATGCCCAACACATATACGGGTCAGTCTTAGGCATTCAACCGCACATATATCTATTCTATACCGACCGAGCAAACACTCTCGGTTGACGTTGTCGGCGCGAATACCCTTACAAGGGTATCCACCCTGATTTTGCAAATGACAGAAAATAGGTTTGGTTCAAAACCTGAGTGCACTGTGTGAGTCGTGCTTGTGTCTGTGGTTTACGCCGACTGAACACAAGCGGTTATCGGGTAGCTGAAAATTCAGGAATGAAAATTCTGAAGTGAAAGTTTTGAGCAGTCTGAAAATCCTGAATGATCCTGAAGTGGTGAAAGGTCTGAAGATCCTGAAAACCACCTGTTTAGGCAGGCTACATCCTGAAGTGGTGAAGGGTATCTTGAAGTGGTGAAGGGTGTCCTGAAGTGGTCAAGTGAGAGTTTTAGGCAGTCTGAAAATCCTGAATGGTCATGAAGTGGTGAAAAGTCCGAAAACCATGAAAACCACTCTTCACCACTTGAGGATGCAGCTTGCCTAAACACGTGGTTTTCAGGGTCTTCAAAACTTTCATTACTTTTGGACCATTCAGGATTTTTAGACCTGAATGGTCCTGAAGTGGTGAAAGGTCCGAAGACCCTGAAAACCACCTGTTTAGGCAGGCTGCATCCTGAGGTGGTGAAGAGTGTCCTGAAGTGGTGATGAAAAATACGACTGTTGTTAACCTTCTCTCGGGCTGAATGGTTGACTAGAAGTAGAGAGTGTGTGGGCGAGTAGACTTAAGGCGCGCCTGATCTCTTTTCCTTTTGATGATTGTGAAACCGGCGTTGGTTACCGACAAAAAAAAATTAAATTATGATTAAACTATAATTAAATGGTTGTCTGATGATTGAAATGCTTGAACGCTGTCGAGCGCATCGGTCAAGCACCGTACAAGCGGGGCGAGACCCTTTCGGCCGCGTCACACATGAGTTGGTCTACTTCCTCGTCGCAAATGCACATGGAGCTTCCGCAAGCCGCTCCGGCCGAGTGCATCAGTCTCGCGAGCCCCTACGACAGGATAGGGCATACGTGAGGCACGATTTACCTCCACCTTACGAGAGATGTCACATCCCTTCGGTGGGCGTATCCCCGCCAAGCTACCAGTCCACAGTACGAAAGCTAATCAGCTGCAATCGCAAAGGTGGACCAGTCGAGGGCGTTTCTCGTACGCTGTAGTATAGGGGGTACGCGCGGCTTTACGCCTCTATCGGACCCCCACGCGAACCAACGCCTTGGGGGGCTGAGGTCCCAAGCACGACTTGTCGTCGGTCGACTAGGATGCTTCCCACACACCACGCGCACACCACTATGAAGACATAAAAATTAAAACACACACACATAAAAAACGGCACAAACAAAACAACACATACAATCCTAGCCCCTTCAGTAACCATCTCATAACTTTCCGATGTGGAAATCAGATAGGCGATGCGCGCGAGACTTAGTATGAAACCGTGTGGACGCAGGATCTTACCATATCGACTAGCAATGCATGAATAAGAAAATAGTCGCAATGATGGCGTACTATGTAGTGCCCATAACCAAGTGGTCCCTCGTGGATCCGAGTACCGCTTATAACACTCAAGTATCAAACTCGAAGTATCGTGAGGGTCTACCACTTCACGATATTGCACGGCTGAAGGAACAGTCGTGCGGCCTCCGCGGCACCTCCGACTTTTAGGCTGAGTGTCCCAGTGGCAGGGCAAATAGGTTTTGCGCGGAGGGTGATCTCTTCCACGGGGAGTCTAGGACCTGGGATGTCCTGGACAAGGACCTCGAATCTAGGCCCATGACCAACGTCCGACTAAGAAATCTCTAAAAGACGAACAATCAGTAAAGAGAGAAAACTTCCTTTCCTTTCTCATCCTCGACCCCAATTAAACCCTTAAGCGTGGGCTTCTTAGGCCATGCGAACACCCAAACAAAGGTATGTGCGTATATATACATTTATATATATAATATACATATATATATATATATATATATATATATATATATATATATATTGGGGAATAAGTATGTGACGATCACTTATCACAATCACAGTGAGACTCCTCACAACCATATATATAAATGTGATCGCAGACAATCAAATTCAAAGTCCGAACCACAGAACATACCTGCAATCACATCAAAGAGTCAATTCAAAGTCCACACGCTACACAGAGTCAACTTCAACCATTCTCTATACTCATACCCCTCGCTTTAGCCATGCAAGCCCCAACCTTTGTCAAACCTTCCATAATTAAATACTCAGTACCTTTGTTAAATGACCATTCAATAAAATTCCGGGTGAAATCCTTAATAAAACAATAAAACCCACAAGGGCTAAAACTTTTGTAAGTGGAGTGAAGTTGAGTCGTAAACTGACGAATCGGCGACCGACCTGTTATCAGTGATAACAAAAGATGATCCTCGTCGGATCGAGATGAATCTATTCCAGATCCTGAATCAAACGATCAAGAGAACCTGTAACATAAGACAAACCAATCCCCAAGCTAAACCTATAAGTCCATAGAGAATAATCTTCATATCACAATCTCACTCAAGGTTCTCCTGCAAACTAAGTCTAAGCCTACTTCTAAGTCAGTGTCGAAAGAAAAAAGGTAGACCCTCGGCAGAATCTCCTCTATACCGAGTGAATTGTCAGAATTGTCACCTATCAAAATATAACCTATCTCCTTTAAACTAAGAAAATTTCGGCAACGCTTCCCATAGAAAAAGTGCCTTCTTGAAATTTATACTAGCTAACTTTGGAAAGTTAAATTTTGCCAAACTCTCTGAATTAGTAAAACTTTTGGCAGCATCTCCTTTAGAAAGGTGGACTCACTCAAGGTTCCCTTGCAAACTAAGTCTAAACCTACCTCTAAGTCAGTGTCTAAAGAAAAGGTAGACCTTTGGCAGAATTTTCTCTATACAGAGTGGATTGTCAGAATTGTCACCTTTCAAAATATAACCTATCTCCTTTAAACTAAGAAAATTTCGACAGCGCTTCTCGTAGGAAAATTGTCTTCTTGAAATTTATATTAGCTAAGACATGAAAACCATAAATAATATTTAACTTTGAAAAGTTAAATTTTATCAAACTTTCTGAATTAGTAAAAATTTGGGCAGCATCTCCCTTAGAAAGGTAAACTTCCCAGATTTATACTAAGTCAGATAAGAACTCAAAAACCAGACTTGAGTTTGACTTAAGATAAAGTTCAACTAACCCCTTAGATTTGTAGAAATTTTGGCAGCGCTTCCCGTAGAGAAAATGTTATTCCAAGATTTATACAAAACTAAGTTCAAAATCTAGAAGATAATTTTGACTTCCCAAAGTTCAATTTTGTCTAACTCCTTGAATTAACAAAAATTTGGGCAGCACTCCCTTTAAAAAAGGAGACTCCCCAGATTTTTACTAAGTCAAGTATATAATTTAGACAAACTGAACTTTTGAAAGTCAAAATTTGACTAACTCCTTGGTTTTGTAGAAATTTCAGTAGCGCTTGCCGTAGAGAAAGTGACTTACCAAGATTTATACAAGACCAAGTATAACAAAAGATCCCAGAAAATGCAGAAATTGACCCAAGTAAAAAAAACTTAGCTAAAGCAACTACCTGTCAAACTGAAACTCGGACAGGTAGTAATCTCACTCAGTCACATGCAAGGCCAAACCACAAAGGTAAGTACTCTCACCAACCCAAAGTTAACCTTACCAAACAATAATTCATAGTATTTCAATGATTTATCCCTTTATACCCAACTTGTATAAAGCATAAAGCTAGACCACCCAAACTTATTGAACATGTCTAGCTCAACCATTGAATATACACAAACAAAGAGCACAACAACTTTTCTCTTCCTTGAGCACATGACTATACCACCCTAGTCATCCTGATTTGTTTATCCAAGTTTTATATAATTATTTGCACTTAGTTTTATATAATTATTTGCACTTAGTCTTTTGAGGTAGCATATAACTGAACCGATCATCTTTAGCTCAAAATTTTGTATGCCCTTGCGTACCACAAATTTATTCTTAGTTAATACTCTCTTCAATTTGTGATAAGTTATAGTCAGACTACCCAAACTTATGGAACCCTGTCTGACTAGCTTGTTCATAGATAAAATAATAGTAAAATATAGTCAAGTTATAGCCTTTTGGTTCCAGCATGCACATGACATTGAACCAAGACCACCCAAACTTATGGAATATGTCTGGTCCTCTGCCTCATTCATTCCCTTAAATAAAACAGGAAGGGGTTGAGTCATCCAAACTTATGGAACATGCTTAGACCCCATCGTTCAAAATCAAAAGAAACTGAGAAAAATCAAAATAAACAGTGTGATCAAGCCACTCAAACTTATGGAACATGCTCGGTCCCTGAAAAATCAATCACAGTCAGCCCTCGCAAGTCAGAGCAACCAGACCACCCAAACTTATGAAACATGTCTGGTCCTCGAGGCAATTCAAAATAAACATAGCACTAGGCCTCCCCAAACTTATGGAGACTTGCCCAGCCTTTGATAGACCTAGTCAAACAAGCAATACTGCCTTTCTCCCATCCTTCCCCCAGATGCAATCCCATAATCTATTTTCAGTCAAATAATGAAACTAAAACTGACATTACGCATATATTCCTTTACTTAATCTGGATAATATGGGATGCACTCAGTACACTCAGTCAAAACATCGTCAAAAATACAAATAATGGGTTATAACTGGGTTTATAGAGGGAAAACGAAATCTTTACCTCTCAGCTCCCTGCCTCCAGAACTCCTCCTGAGTTCCGTCAGAGCTCCTGCCATCGGTGGGCTGACTCCCCACAGAGTCTTGCTACGGTCCTACGGGTTGCAATCCCGCTTGCCGCCTTCCTCTTAGAACCAACTGACTAAACTTAGAGTGAGAAGGGCAGAAGAAGAAAGTTTGAGTCACTTAGATACCAGAAAGGTGCTCTCAGACTCACGCGAGAGGACGTTGTTTCCTTGACTCGCCTGAGGGCCTCCCAATGGTGGCCAGGACCATGTTGTAATGCCGCCAAGCTAAAATCAGAAGGCGAAGTAATTGCCCTTGATAGTCCTCTAACTCGTAGTAGTGACCCTCCCTCTTTTTCAAAAGAACTCGACCTACCCCTTCGGACCCAAATCGTCGCTATGCAGCTTAGAATGGTTGCGCTCGGAGTGGTCTAGCATAGCCGCTGTACCTGATCCACTAGGAACTTTACTCTGCAATCTCCTGGCATCATTCTATCGCCCGCCCGACCAACGATTTATGGCAGGGACGACACTACAGAAGGCAACGATAGTCAAGGATTGGTGCACCTACGGACCACTTCAGTTTAGTACAACGCCTTTGAAACGGACGAAGAGATGGGTTGCACAACTCCAACTACGGTAGAGAGTTTGATCGCCTCAATGGCCGAATCACAACCCGTCTGAACCCGCAGGTTGTTTTCACTGAGTAGACACGTCCCCACTCGCGTCTTCACGCCTCCAACTTAGCGTTCAAGGTTCGCACTTGCATTCTTCCCAACGGTCTCTGCCTTGCTCCCTCCCTCCTTACAAAGGAGAAATAACCTTTCGTTAGGACGTGAAGCAATACACCGTATCGGGTGGTAAGTCCAACCTTCTTTGAGGAGGATGAGTCGGACATCGAGTACGGCCTTAATTTCAGTAACGGCCCTGCCACAACACGCAACGTACTCGTACGGATCTAGAAGCTGGGCAACACGACCACACAAGCCACGCCAGCAGACAGCCATTCGCGACAACTGCCCTCACGATTCCTTGCTCATTCGTGGACCTCCAGGTCGCCTACTTTCTGCTGTTCTTCCCGAAGGGAGAAGCGAAATCGATCGAGTCTCCCGCTAGAAGCCGACCGGGTACATGCGCACAAAGAAATAGAGAAACACTACTCCCATCGTTAGGAGCAATCGTACCGGCCAAACAGGTAAGCCCCCAACCTCACGACTGACCATCTGCTACGCCGACTGACCGGTCGAGCAGACCTCACTCCAAAACCACGGAAACACGCCGCTCCTAACATGTGGCTCGTCCTTCACTTCTTTCACACAACGGGCCAGCCAACAAACTTATCGGCAGGTGAGTCCCCACTTCCTTCGATCCCCTTCTGCGCAGCCCGCGAATGGACTCTCCTTTAGACCCTAGGTAGGTGTGTTGCTTCGCTCACTACAACCGCTCCGACGTGCAGGCTGAGCAAACTGGCGACCCCGACAACCGGTACGACGTGTAGCTAGTGTGACTGGCTGGGCTTGAACAACGGGCTTCGATTGCAAACGTAGTTACTAAGGTACCTGCATCGAAGTCACGCAACCAACGAGGATGAAGCTTCTTCTAAAATACGAACAGATACATTTCCTGGATTGAAACGCTCTGCCTCTTTACGTTGCCCCGCACACTTCTGCAAGGTAGGTAAGTTCTACCGACCTTCTTTCACTTCGTCTTTGTCTCGCGTGGCCTGCTCTCCGGAGTTGTGTATTTAGTCGACATCAGGTCTAGATTCATACGGAGGTTTGGCCTGAACAATTACTCCCGCGCGCAACCCCAACGTCTTGCGCCGCAAACATCACTGCCTCATCCTTACATCCCCTTCCATCAATCGTTTCGCCTGACTCGAAAGCCCCTATATGCTATCCCTTCTCGCCCACTTTCATCGGTACGTGGGTAAATTATACCCTCTTCACTTCTCCGTATTCTTCTCCGCTTGCATGCCGCGCAACTCATCCTTTTACTGGCCTCTAATATACTAATCTAAACTCAAAACTAAGCTTACCATTGCGTTCGCCCATGGCTAAAACCTCTAGAATAACCCCTTCCTCGCTCAATTCCGTAAAGAAACGAGCGAGATACCCGTCTTTCGTTTCTTTCCAAACTCGCTTCCGAGAACCACCACGCAGTCTATTCTCTGCTAACCTCTTGTTTCACTATTCTAACCCCCAATCTACCCTCACCAGTAGATTCGCCTAGCCTTATAACCCCTAACTCGCATCTTCCCTTGTCAAAAGCTATGGAGTATCGCGTGCGCCCTCCCTTCCCGACTGCATCTCGACTCACCAACCCGCCATCACCACTCCTGTTGACCTGTGAATGCACCTGGCGAAGAACGGCGCCGAGGTACCCCTACCTTCAGCTGCCTGTGCCCGACCTCCGCCTTTGCCCTTCCTCATTTCTACCTATCTCTTCCGCTCGCTAGCGCTCCGCTCTTCCGCTTGCTTCTCCCTGTCTCCTCTTTCCGCCTCGTCTCCCGAGGTAGCGTTTTGCCCGGTTCGGCCTGTTCCCTCAACGTCAACAGAGCACTCCGACAACGCAGCCCGGTGTACTTGACTCGCCGATTATTCTGAGAGGACTTCCGACAGAACTAGGTACTAGACGATTCGATTAATCTTTCGCCCTCCATACCGAATTCGAAAAATTACCTGCTCAGCAGTACTGCGTGCCTCCCCGCAATGCCCTCCGCCTTTCCGTTGTGCCACTCCCTGGCCCTCACAGTGGTAATCCCCGGCCTCTGTGGGGCTAGCCGGTGTCGGTGCCAATACCCTTACAAGGGTATCCGCCCTCGTTTTTGCAGGTGACAGAAAATAAGTGCAGTTTAAAGTTTGAACACGCCGCGCGAGGCGCGACAATGTCTGAGATTTACGTTGACTAAACAGTCGGCTAGCGTAGAGGGTATGTGAGCGCGCAAATTTTAAGGCGTGCGTGTGATCCTTTCTTTTTGTTTGTATTGTCGCAGGGCCGGCATAGTTGGTCGGCCTAGTTTCCAATGGATAATTAGGTTAATTAGCTTTACGACGCCTTCTATTCGGTATGATTGACCGGCGGTAGGGTTGACAAGCAAAGAAGGGCGTATAATGGTCACGACATAGCTTGGGTAAGCCAGCATAAATGTTTGGTGGCCGCACGACTGGTTGGAGGTAGAGGCAAGGCCCAAGTCGAATTTTTGGACTTAGAATCCAGCGAGGCACCATTTTACATTAAATTTCGCACCGGCTGGTCTCAAGCTTGGGCTTAGCCCTATTGGTTACGGTACTGGACTTACACGGAGAAGGTACGGGGTTCGAGGTTAGCGGAGACGGCGAAGGAACAGCGGAGCATTGGAACGGTTGAGGGGTTGAGGGTCCCGCGGGACTATCCCCCTTAGTTTTGCCGCGGAGGTCCGATCGCAGGGCCCACGCTGCAGAGCCAAGGGGAAGTAGCGGTAGGTCCCGCTTGCCAGTCCCTTTAACCAGTTTCAATATTATTATTTTTCTTTGGTTCTCTGTCTGGGTGCGACGCAGGTTTCGAGACCGGCCTCAGACCCAAAGGGCCAGCGCAGTGGGTGGACCGTTGAACTAATGAAAAGAAGAACAGATCTAAGACCGGGTTTTTGAGTACTTGGAAAGCTGACGGGATTCCTCCATCCTGGCCGTCTTTGAGATACGGACCGAGGGGTTTTAACGTCCATGCGAGCCGCGGGCAATTAGCCCACGGAACGGAGGAACCAGGATGGTGGGACTTGCTGTGGACGTAGTCTAGGGCCCACTGCCGGTTGTAAGACGGTCAAGTGTGAGCATGACCATTGGGGTCCATAGGATGCTGAAACTATACCTGTGCAAAGGGTTACCAATGAGACGCTGCTGCAGGGTAGACTGTGCGGCAAGCGGTTCCAGCAATGGTGCACTTAGAACCCCTCTCCACTTAGGCCTTCTAAGGTTGTTGAGTATTCGTTATTACCACCAATACCTGCACTGGGACCTCGTCACCCTCGACCCACATTTCGGATTCCGCAGCTGGGGCAGCGCCCTCCCACCTGCAGCAGCGTTGGGACCACTACTGTGGTCGTGCGTAGGTCGCACGCTACAGCATCACCAGCGTAGAGGGGCGGGTTGACTCGGTAGGCAAGTCGCAACACGATCGTTAGTGGATATTTATTTTCACTATGACCGGCCTGCGGGCTGTGCTGATGAATGCCCGGGTCGAGTATAGCTGATGAGTAGCTTTGCGCTGACAAGAGGCGCCGGTTTAGCGCAAGAAGGGGAACAAAGAATCTCGCAGAACAGCTAGATCGAACCCGAACGGAGTGACAAGGAGCAGCGAACGGGGAGGAAGAAAGCGGAGTGCAAGGCAGCGGGGCCGACGAGAGGGTAAAACGAGCAGACAAACCCGGACGGGCTTCTGCGCTGGGTGCACGGATAGAAAGGGAGAAGAGAACGACAATGGGGACGAGCGAACCTTGACAAGGGATTGTGCCAGGTACGTGCGAGAACAGTGTCGGGGATGGCGGGCGACGGCCTGGGCGAAGGCTAGCGTGAGCTACAACGGGCGGTGCAAGGCAGCAGGGTAACGGGGGCTAAGGCAGCAAAGTCGGGCGGCAAACAGGCAGGTGGCACATGAGCGAATCAGACCCGGAATTGCACCGGGTACATTTGAAAAAGGAAGAGTTAGAGAGTCGGGCGCAGTCATAGATAGGGGGTTCGTTCCATCCTTCACGAAATCGAAAGAGTGAAGGATGGTTATGGAGGTTCTTTAGGCCTACGAGCGCGATTGTGGAGTCAGATTTGGGAGAAAGGTGGAGAAATAAGATGTTAGTAGGAAAAACGGTGCGTGAAGGCTATGGCGGAGAGGAGAGAAGCGAGGCAGAAGAATGGAGTTATCACTCGATTCTTGATAGAATCGAGTGGGGAAAGATTCAAAGTGGGGGTTTTGGGGCAGGGCGAAGCCAGAGGTTAAGTTAGTTTTAGCTCTAAGTTAGTCTGCTAGAAGTTAGTAAGAGAAAGCTGTGCGCGGAGGTATGGAGAACGGGGTGCGATGGGAGAGGTGTTATGAAAAAGGGATGAACCTATCTGCATTACGGCGATAAATTCACTTGGGTCATACCCAGTCGAATGATGAAAGTGGGGCGAGTTCAGTCGTGGTGCGGGGAACTTACCTGTTGTCATGTGAGTTGCTCATCCTATCAATGAGAGAAGCCAATCCTTAACAATCTGGGCGCCTAACTGGATGACACGAATCTGACCGCTCTCTAGCGGAAGATTCATTTCTCATTTGGGACACTTTAGGAGGCGGCGCGACGGGCTGTGTTACCCGTCAGTGCTAACAGGGGAAGGTGGTAGTCAGTTATCCCACCAACGTCATCATTCCGTTGGCCGTCTTCATTTGGATACTCATGCTACCTGACATTAAGGTGATCCTCGACGTAGTGCTTCCCCTCGGGCCGCTCGTTGACCGAGTGGTTTTCAACAGGGCGCCCATCGGCGTGGCACTCAGCCTGAAGGTAAGAGGGGGATCGACAACGGACGTACAAGGAAAGGAAGAGAGGGTGCTCACCTGGAGCTGGCGATGCGGGGAGAAATTCATTTCTGCTGTCTGGTGGGTGAATTGTTGCGCAGCGCTCAACAGCTACTAGCCCGCTTGAAGTTACGATCGTCGTCCCAGGCGAAGGACTTGCGCTACTCATGGTCTGGATCCGAGGCCAAGCCGGTGTGCCGAATGTGAAGTGGACCTGAACTGTTGGGATATGTTGCTTTAGTTGCGTTGATGTTGAATTATATCGCGGTGTACTGCTGGTGCTGCGGATTATGCACAAACTGCTGCTACTGACGGCCATTGGTACTGGTGTTAACCAACGCTACGAACTGCGGCTACGGGTTGCGCACTGACTACCACTACGAAGCTACTGGGTTGTGCGCCAGCTGCTGCTGCGGCAGATTGGGCACGGGTCGATGGTGTGGTTGAGACCATCGCCGTATGACTGCTGAAAGTACCTACTATTGATTACTGCATACTGTTGTGAACATCTGCGAGTTGTGGAAGGTTGTTGCTGCTGGCAACTGCTACCGTTAATACTGGACTGCCGCTGAATACCGTCGTTGCGCTTGTGAGGACGGTTACGGGCTGCTGCGTTGTTCGTTCCAGTCTTCGAAGTAACAGGGGACGGAGTTACGACTTGGGTGCATACGGAACAACTGGCTAGCTGCCCATTCCAGTTGAGCAAGAGTAGCAGCGGGAGGCAACAGTAAGGCTGAGAGCTTACCTAATGGCATGGTGTTGCTATAGCAGAAGTTACTCAACAGCGGTCTGATAATACTGTGTAAAGAGGATCACGGTCCATCACGAGCTGAGCACAGACTACCGCTGTGAATTGTTGTTGACTGGGTACGGGTTATTGCTGTTACTATTAACCATTGTTGAGTATTGTGTTGTATCGGAGGTTTGTTGCGGGTTGCCATGCGGTCACGGTCGAGCAAGGCTCGAGGAAGCAGTCAGGATGGACAAAGTAGGAGGCTGGTGATGTGGTTTAAGAGATCGTCAGGGGACTAATCTCCGCAATTGAGTTCAGCAGTCTGGCTCCAGTTTGACCAAGCTATTACATTGGCCGCCATTGCGGGGCCCTCAGGCGCATCCAGATAATAAGGCCCTCTCCTGTGAGTTTGAAAGCACCCCTCTTGGATCTGAGAGTCTAAAACTTTTTCTTTCTATCCTTCTTACTCTAAGTCTAGTCCTGATCTGAGAGGAAGGCGGTAAGCGGGATTGCAACCCGTAAGACCGCAGCAAGACTCTGTGGGGAGTCCACCCACCGATTGCGGGAGCCCTGCCGGAACTCAGGAGGAGTTATAGATGCAGGGAACTGCCAGGTAACCATTGCTTTCCCGTTTATAAACCCGGATTATAGCCCCTATCTGTATTTCCCATTGCATCTCTGACTGAGTATATGGTGTGCAACCTTACTTTGACTTTTGTTTGACATTCAGGACACTGAATCAGACTAAGTAAAAGAATGCATGCTCAAGTTCAGTTTCAACTTTTGTTGATTGAATGAAATCAGATTGTTAAAAGAAATTGCATCTGGGGAAGGCAGGATGAAGGGTTGTTTTGTTTGAGGATTTGACTGGGTTATTAAGGCTGAGAGGTGCGCATAAGTTTGGGGAGACTCAGTGCTTTGTTTATTTTGGTTTGCATGGAGCGTCAGACCCTTTTATAAGTTTAGGGGGTCTGATTGCTCTGAAGGCTGGGAAGTCTCCATAAGTTTGGGGAGACTCGGTGTTGTGGTTTGCATGGAGGGTCAGGCTGTTCTATAAGTTTAGGTGGTCTGACTGCTCTGATTTGGGAAGGTTGACTGTGATTGACTTTTCAGGGACCAAGCGCATTTTGTAAGTTCAGGTGCCTTGATTGCCTTGTTTATTTTGGGTTTCCTTCTGTTTATTTGGTTCTGAACGAGGAGGTCTAAGCTATTCTATAAATTTAGGTAGCTTAGCCTCTTCCTGCTTTTATTATAAGAGAATGAACTTAACAAATGACAGATTGTTCTTTAAGTTCAGGTGATCTAGCCCAATGCCACGCACATAATGGGTCAGAGAGAAACAAATCAGGCAGAGAGTCAGACTGTTCTGTAAGTTCAGGTGGTCTGACTCAAAGCCTCGCACATGTTGGAACCCAAAGGTTATAACTTGACTATACTTTATTATTATTATATTTAAGAACAAACTAATCAGACCGTTCTATAAGTTTAGGTGGTCTGACTATAGCCTATCACAACTTGAAGAGAGTATAATTAAGAATATAACTGATGGTAAGTTGGGGCAGGCTGAACTTAAGTTGGTTCAGTCCTATGCAGCCTTAGAAGACAAAGGGAAGACAGGTATATATAACTTGGATATCTTAAACAGTTCAGGGCGACTAGAATGGTCTACTCATATGCCCAAAGAAGAAAAAAGTAGTTGTGCCTTCTGTTTTGTGTATACTCTTTGGTTAAGTTAGGCACATTCCATAAGTTTGGGTGGCCTGACTTTATGCCTTATGTAAGCTGGGTATAAAGGGTTAAGTTATGGTGAGAGTATTTACCTCTGTGGTTTGGCCTGCATGTGGCTGAGTAAGATCACTACTTTATATGAGTTCAGTTTGATAGGTAGTTGCTTTAGTTGTTCGCCACGTGCTGGAGCGATATGAATTAGTCTCAATTTCTGCATTTTCTATGATAGTTTTTTTTACTTAGGTCAATTTCTGCATTTTCTGGAATCTTTTCTTATATTTGGCTTTATATAAATCTTGGCAAGCTACTTTCTCTACGGGAAGCGCTGCCGAAATTTCTACAAATCCAAGGAGTTAGTCGATTTTTTGACTTATCAAAGTTCAACTTGTCTTTTCTTTATGTCTAACCTAGTAAAAATCTGGAAAGCCTCCTTTTCTAAAGGGAGTGCTGCCCAAATTTTAACTAATTCAGGGAGTTAGACAAAATTGGACTTTGAGAAGTCAAAGTTATTCTCAAATTCTGGACTTAACTTTGTATAAATTTTGGGAAAGCACTTTTCTAGAGGGAGTGCTGCCGAAATTTCTGCAAAACTAAGGAGTTAGTTAAATCTTATCTAAGTTGAACCCAAGTTGTCTCTTGAGTTCATATCTGACTTAGTATAAATCTGGGAAGTCTTCTTTTCTAAAAGGAGTGCTGCCCAAATTTCTACTAATTCAGGGAGTTAGACAGAATTTGACTTTCCAGAGTTAAAGATTATTTCTGCTCTTATATTTGGACTTATATAAATTCTGGAAAGACACTTTTCCTACGGGAAGTGCTGCCGAAATTTTCTTTGTTTAAAGGAGATAGATTATATTTTGACAGGTGGTGATTCTGGTAGTCCACTCTGAATAGGGGAGATTTTGCCACGAGTCTACCTTTCTTTGGGCACTTTCCTAGAGGTAGGCTTACATATAGTTAACTAGAATAATTTGGGTAAGATCATGATATGGAGATTGTTTTCCATGGACTTATAGGTTTAGCTTGGGCATTGACCTTTCATGTGTTACGGGTCCTCTTGACCGTTTGATTCAAGTTCAAGACTAGATTCAACTTGATCCCTTGAGGATCATCTTCTGTTATCACTGATAACAGGTCGGTTGTCGATTCGTAGGTCAACGACTCAATCCCAACTCACCCTCCATACTCAACCTAAAAGGCTTTAGCCCTGGTGATTTTATTGTTTCATTAACGTTTCACCCGGACTTTTATTGAATGGTCATTTAAGAAAGATACTGAGTATTTAATTATGGCTGGTTGGCTGGAGGTTGGGGCTTGCATGGCTAAAGCGAGAGGTATGAGTATGAAGAGTGGTTGAGGTTGAGTTCGTGTAGTGCGTGGACTGTAATCTGGCTCTTTGATGTGATTGCATGTGTGTTCTGTGGCTCAGATTCTGGATTTGATTGCCTGCGATCACATATATATATATGGTTGTGAGGAACCCCACTGAGACTGTGAGAAGTGATCGTCACATACTTACCCCCTTATATATGCATACATGGGTATACATGGGATGAATGTCTGCGTGGCCTAAGGAGCCCCGTGCTAAAAACCTAGTCAGAGGTTAAGACTGAAAGACATAGGGAAGACCCTTCCTTTTACTTGTTTGCTTCTTGGGTTTTTTTTAGTCAGACGTTGGTCCTGGGTCGGGATTCAAGGTCCTTGTCCAGGACATCACGAGCCCTAGACTCTGCAGGGGAAGAACTTCCCCTCGCGCTGAGCCTATTTGCTCTGCCCGTCGAGACACCCAACCCTGAAGGCGGAAATGTCGCGAGGGCCGAACGGCATGTCCTTCAGCCGTTAAATATCGTGAGGGGTAACCCCTCACGATGTATTCCCTCAGCCATTCAATATCGCGAGGCCGAAGCCGCGATTACCACGTATGACCGGCATCGTTGGTTGGTATAGGACTGACCTGCAACCGCGCGACTTTATATTAGAATCATGCGCGCGACGTTTCGCGGCCCTAGCATCTAAAGGTTATGGGATCGAGGGACTCGCATGTATGCACGAACGCTTGGGATTATTATAGGCCGCTGGCACCAACCGAAAAGGGTGGGGGTACCCCAAGGTCATGATTTCTTTTGGAATAGGGGGACCTTCGGCCTATCTTTGCTCTTTATGATTTTATATAGTTGGACATTGTAGTCCGTGGCAGCCGTCAAAGTCAAACCCCTTGACTCCTGTCCAGGCCTGGAGTGGGGCTCACTTCCAGGGCAGTAAGAAGCGACTGCCACCACAAGTATGGACCTGTGTACCACCCACTCTGCACAGGGTGCAGAAGAGGGTGTGCGGTATTCAACCTCGCATGGCGGTTGTCCAGCGTCGAGAGATTAACCCTCAAAGCGCGTGTCAACCGACACTTGAGTGTCGAATGCGACCCTCGAGATTAACGAGGACCGCATGTGTATGGGTACCACATAGTATGTCATCATTGCGACCGCTTGCGTACGTTTGCATTGCAAGTCGACATGAGTTAGCCCTGCGCCCGCCCGATTTTTATACTAAGTCTCGCGCGCGACGCCCATTCGTTTTCCGCGTTGTTCGATATGGGTGTGTGTGTGTGTTTTATTTTTTCTATTCGTAGTGTGGTGTATGCGTGGTGAATGGAAGGCGTCCTAGTCGACCGACGACGAGTCGCGCTTGGGACCTCAGCCCCCCAAGATGTCAGTTCGCGTGCGGGTCCGATACAGGCGTACTACCGCGCGTACCCCCTATGCTACAGCGAACGAGAAACGCCCTCGGCTGATCCACCTCTGCGATTGCAACCGATCAGCTTTCGTACTGTGGACTGGTAGCTCGGCGGGGATACGCCCACCGAAGGGTGGTGACAGCTCCTATAAGGTGGAGGTAAGTCGTGCCTCGCGTAGGCCCTATCCTGTCGTAGGGGCTCGTGAGAGGTATGGCTGACGCACTCGGCCGGAGCGGCTTTGTGGAAGCTCCATGTGCATTTACGAGGAAGGTGTAGTCCAACTCCTGCGTGACGCGGCCGGGAGGGTCCCGCGCTGCTTTGTGCGGTGCCGGACCGATGCGCTCGACACCGGGCCTACTGCAAGCCCGTAGCCCGGCCTTTGGTGCAGATTTTGGATGGCAGTAGCAGATTTCGAGGTAGGGACTTCAAGGCTCGTCGTGGGAATGACTCTACAAGGCTAGCCACTATATTCTGCCTACTGCCCCTACTGCTGTGCCCTGCCCTGCTCCGCCCAAGCCCCAGCGGGTATGCCCACACTCAAACCTGCTCCACAGATCATGGGCGACAGGCCGGGCACCCACAACGGGCTCGCGTTGCCTAGGTCCCCTCCACCTCGTGGGCCAGTCACCCACGCTCGCATGCACGTCGGACTCTTCGATCCGGGCTTTCCAGGCGGCAAGGTCAAGAAATTTTGTCAACCCTCCCTGGCAAGCAGGAATCCGTAGGTCAAACAAAAAGAGGCACACACTCAAGGTCCCCAACCACCACGACAACCCCTAAAATCAGCGTTACGCCTGACTCAAAAGAGGTCGAGGCATAAAAATAAATAAATAAATAGTGGAGATAAAATAATAAAATATTCAAGGGGAAATTAATCGTCAGAAAAATGAGCGGCGAAAAAAAAAAAAAACGTCAGTACCGCTCTGACGCCACCAACGGCAAAACCAAGGAGGATAGCCTTGCCGGGCTCTCAATCCCTTAGTCCCTTCGCGCTACTCCGATACCTTCGCGTCGTCGTCGCTCGACCTCGATCCCTGAATCTCCCCATTGAAAGTCTGACAACATAACCAATAGTGCTAGGCTCAAAGCTCGGTCTAGTTATGACGGACACCTAAATAAAAAATGGATACTGCGTGATACACGAATCTTACTGAAAATACTTCAAGGTCGCCTCATTGTGGATATCGTTCTCCGCATGTATGCACAAGTCACAGGCAAGCGCATCAATCAAACGAGACATAATTTTTTTAATCCTAGTTTGATCAGAAATAAAATATCTGGCCAACGACCAACGCTGACTTTCACAATCACCAAAGGGAAAACAGATCACGCGCGCCTTAAGTTTGCGAGCCTCACACTCTCTGCTCTAGTCAACCATCCAACCTGATGTAAATCATGAATGCAGTCGCGCCCCACGTGGAATACTTAAACTTTAAACCAAACGTATTTCCTGTCACTTGCAAAAACCAAGGCGGATACCCTCGTAAGGGTATTTGCACCAACAACGCGACACGTGCGTACATACAAAGGACGACAATAACAACAATGTGGCTTTGAAACGTTTTTAGTAGAATTCGCGCGTCTCGCAGTACCCGCCTACATAAGTGTCAATTAATATTAAGCTCAGCCTTGGATAAAACACTATTGGTTACTGTGTCGGACTTTCAACATGGAGTTTAGGGATGAAGGTCAACGGCGTTGGCGTAGGAGTATTGGAAAGGTACAAAGAGACCGAGGGGTTGAGGGTCCGACTGGGCTATCCCCCATCGGCGACGTCGCAACAGTACTAGCGGTTCCTTATTCCTTTTCCTTGATCCTCGTATTCTAACGATTAAAAGTTTCTAAATATTTTTATTATTTATTATTATTTTTCTCCGGCGTTCCTTGGCTCAAACATGACGTTGGATTTAGAGGTCGTCACTGCAGTTGAGGACCTTGAGCACGCGCCTCTCTTGGCGGGCTCGTCTGCTTTCCCCGTGTTCGAAATGCTGGCGAAATTCTTTATTTTGCATTCCTCGAATACGGACCGAAAGGACCGACGGGAATGCCAACTGGCGGGGGCACTTACCGCTAGCCATGGTTTGCCAGGGAGAGTTTGAGTGTGAGCATGCTCGATTAGACCTAAGGAGGGTGGGTCATACCCGGGGGCACTAACGAGGAACGGCCCGGGACATAGTGGGGATACCGCAGTAATGTCATGGGAAACTGCGGTTCGTAAGGAAAACCGTACTCCACTCTGGTTTCCAAAATCCTTATTCGAATATTTGTTGTTGCTACCAAGATCTGCACCAAGACCCCTTTCGCTTGGGCTCATGCTATAGGCACTGCAACCGGCCCTTGTGCCTTCCTGCTTGTGGAGGAGTTGGAATCGGCGCGACAACCAAGCATAGATAACGCATTGCAGCGCCCCTCCCCACTGTTGAGGATGAATGATTCGGCAGACGAGTTGTTACAAACTCCTTAGCGGATTTCGACTTCCTTGACCACCGTCTCGCAATCTGTATCAATCGGCATGTCTTGTGGTATCCAGGTGAGTGCGCAGGCTGGCACCCGTCGGGGACAGCGGGCAGTTCCACAGCACAGCAGTAAGGCCGTGCACAACAACGAGGGATCGATCAACGGAGTGTTTATGGGTAAGTAAACAGACGATTGGGCCCAGGCGAGATCCGCGTCGGGCGTAGTTCGCCAACTGGACTATGCATACGAAGGCGAAAGACTAATCGAACCGCCTAATGGCTGGTCCCTTAGAAGTTTCTTCGGATGCTAGAGCAATCGGACTGACCGCTGTGTTAGACGCTGAAGGGTTGTCGTGACCGAACATTACGTCAACAGCAGAGGAGTGGCGAAGAGTTGGAGTGAAGAAGAAAGTGAATGAACCTGGATCGGGATAGCGTCGGGGTGCATTCGGAGGCGAAGAAGATGGGAAGGTGGTTATGGCGGAGAGGAGAAACGGACAGCGTGCTCTATTCATGAGAGAATCAAGCAAGAAAAGATGCGTTTCCAGGAATTTGAAGGCGGGCGAATCCGAATTTGTTGTTAGTTTTAGTGTTAGGGTAGTAGATTAGGATCGAGATAGAAAAGGTGTTGGGCAGAGCTATGAAAAAAAAAAAAGGAAGCATGCATGTCTAGCTCGTTCCTGAGCGGAATCGAAGGAGGAAATAATCAACATGGTCAACCAAGGTCAACCAAAGGTTGGGAAAGTATTTGACGGCGGGCCAGAGGTGGGCACCGGGTGCCCACAGCCGTACCCACCTACCCCACCCGACCCACAAGGTGATTGGGTTGGGCTTGGGTCTACCTATGCCTCCTTGGGTGGGTAACGGGTATGTGCAACTAGTGGGCATTTCTGGGTCATGAGCGAGGCAATATTTGCTCTGGGTCACCCGATGAGAGAAGGTTAACAACAGTCATATCTTTCATCACCACTTCAAGACACCCTTCATCACTTCAGGATGCGGTCTGCCTAAATAGGTGGTTTTCAGGGTCTTTGGACCTTTCACCACTTCAGGACACCCTTCACCACTTCAAGATGCAGCCTGCCTAAACAGGTGGTTTTCAGGGTCTTCGGACCGTTCACCACTTCATGACTATTCAGGATTTTCAAACTGCCCAAAACTCTCACTTCACCACTTCAGGATGCACCCTGCCTAAACAGGTGGTTTTCAGGGTCCTCGGACCTTTCACCACTTCAGGACCATTCCGTATTTTCAGACTGCCAAAAACTCTCACTTCATAATTTTTATTGCTGAATTTTCAGCTACCCGTTAACCGCTTGTGCACCCGATGGGTGGGTGACAGGTGAGCGAAGCGTTGACCTGGGTCACCCGACCCATAGACTCAGGACCATCCAAGAAAATCCCCCTCTCCCTCCCCCTTGGGCCCTTGGTGCCTTTCAGCCCCCCCCTCCCCTCCCCTCCCCCACCAACCAAAAAATAAAAACCAACAAAGCCTTGGGTCCATTTGTGCAGTGCACAGACTCGAGGTTGAGAGAGATAAAAAAGCGGGTCAGGGTACAGTCACGCATGGTCGCTTGTTACATCCGGGCCAAGAAAAAAAAACAAAGAATGTACTCCAACAGTTCAACCCCTCACCCAATTTTTCTCTAAAAAAAGGAGGGAACGGTTCTAGCCACAGTAGGCGGTTAGATCCGTCCTCTTTGAACTTCACCCCTGGTTAGCGAACTTGGCAATTTCATAAGCCTGCCCGCAACTTACATGGGCTTACCACTGCTCAACACCATGGTGGAGTGACACTGGCAAGCGATGCAAGGTAGAGAGGTTGCAACACCGGTGGAGTCATCGTGGGCAGGGCTGCATCTACACAAGCGGGTCCGGATGACAAAAAAATAGATCTTGGGTGCAGATAGGTAATGATGTTCTCACGGATGCGGGTGGGTCCGGGTGAGGACCTTTTTCGGGTGGCGGGCGGGTCAGGCGTGGGGCTGAAATTTCAAAAAACATTTTGGGTGGGCGGGATCGTCTTGAGGTGAAAATTAAAATTTTTGGGTCGGGCGTGTGGCACAAAAACAAAATTGGGCGGGTTGGGTCATGGGTGAGAGAAATAAAAAATGCCTACCTCTGCGGCACGCGAGCCCGAATCCGCGGTTCGAATAGGATGAGAGTGAGTGGTAAGAAAGTTAGTAGAAAAACGACGCTGCGTGAAAGTGTCGAGTGGCTATGGCGAAGGCAGAAAACGGACATCTGAGTTATTTCTCAATAGGATCAAGCGTGGAAGGGAACTAGTTAGAGGTTTCAAACCATTGCGAATTCGATGATAATGTTGGATTCGCGATGGAAGAGCAGATCCGCGATGCAGTATGTCGAGACTGCGTTCGGGAGTGGTTTCGAAGTGATAACGAACACTTCCGGATTCTAGCGGAAGGTTCGTACCCTTTTTTTTTTTGTACGGAGAATCACGCTGCTGGTCGGTGAGGCCATTCACAATCTTCACCCGTTCTAGTTGTCCCTCCGCACGAGCGTGCTCGTGACCACCTTGCTGACTGTCCCATTCCCATGCGTTGTTGCATATTCCACTCTTGAATACTCCTGCTCGTCACTTACTAAACTTCGAACGAACCTGGCCGCGTTGGTGACCAGGTGTGCCCGTACTTAAAGAAGAGAGAGGAGACGGGTTGAGAGGAATAAACGGGAGAATGAGAAAGCAGTGTAAACCAGGGTTGCTTCTTATATAGTGTTGGTCGATCTCTATGCTAGAAGGACAAAGGTAGAGGAATAGCAAGTGCAGATAGATGAAGTGACTATTATGTTGGGGCGTGAGAGCCGTAAAAGAGACAGGAGAGGGAAGGATCTGCAAAATTGGAAAAATGAAGATTACGAAAGGAGGGAAGAACGGACGACAAGAAGGAAACGAAGTACATACCTGCTGGTAGCATTAAGGAAGTGCAGTTGACAATTTATCTTTCTATGTCTGCAGAAGGGATCTTCCTCATTTTTCACAAGGGGGGGGCTACTTAGTCGATATACACATAAAGTTGTTGGGTTGTGGATGTTAGCTCCAATCACATTGACCTAACTCAGTTGGTAGAGCACTCAAGTAGCATTCGGGAGATCTTGGGGCTCAATCCTCATTTGCCTTATGTTCATGTGCGAGCTTGGTGCCCGCCACGAAGAGGGGTACCATCGTGATATCAAGCAGGCTGTTGTGAGAGCAGGTGAGGCAGCGGCAAGTTAAGTTGTTGTTGCTTCGGTCTGTGCAGTGCTCTTTCGATTGCACAGAGTAACGGGAGTGAGAGGTAAGAATGAAAACTTACCTGTTGGTTGCGCGATTTATCCAAGCAATCAAAGGAGAGAGGGGCGAGCAACAAAATTGAAGACTTATCACGTGGTTAGTGCACATAGTGACGAGAAAACGGCAGAGAGGAGTCTTACAATACACTCATTCCACTGAGTCGGAATAGCGGGAAAAAGGGACTGCAGTTCTGTCTGTTGGCCAGGTGTGCCATCAGTTTGTGCAGCACCGGGCCAACCACGAGGTTGCAGACTTACTTGTAGCTAGTATATTTCGGGCCACGAGTTGCGAAGAGACCAAGCTCGTTGAAGAGAGGATTTGCTGCGATTTTTGGAGGTCGTTAGACAGTCAACGGTGGGCGGTTGTATGTTAGTTTGACCAGACCACTGCGCATTTTGGTTGCCATTGCGGGGCCCTCAGGCACATCAAGATATCAAGACCCTCTCCTACGAGTTTAGTCACTCTCTTTCTTGTATCTCGAGCGTCTCAAAAACCCTCCTTCTGCCCTTCTTACTGTAAGTCTGGTCTTGGTTACACGAGGAATGCGGCAGACGGGATTGCAATCCGTATAACCGCATGAAGACTTTGTGGGGAGTCTGCCCACCGATTGCGGAAACTCTACCGGAGCTCGGGAGGAGTTCTGGAGCCAGGGAACTGAGAGGTAAAACTTCATCCTCCTTCTATAAACCCAGTTATAACCCCTATCTATACTTCTTGCTACAATTTAACTAAGTATATTGCGTGTATCCCATATTGAGTTTGGGTTTGACTTTCAGGACACTAACCAGACTTAAGTAAAGGAATGTTTGTGCAAACTCAATTTATTTTTTACTGAAAGCAGATTGTGAAAAATGTTTGTATCTGGGGGAACTGTGGGAGGAAGGTGGTCTGACATGCATTTGACTAGGTCAACCAAAGGCTAGGCAAGTCTTCATAAGTTTGGAGGGTTCAGTGCTATGTTTATTTTTTATTGCTAGGAGGACCACACATATTTTCATAAATTTTGATGGTCTGGTTGCTCTGACTTGCGAGGGTTGCCTTGTTTCATTTGGGGTTTCTTATATTTTATTGGTTTCTGAAATGAGTTGAGCATGTTCCATAAGTTTCAATGACTCTAACTCCTTTTGTTTATTCTGAAGGGAGATCAGACGAAGGACTGAACAAGTTTCAATAAGTTCGGATGGTCTGGTTTGGAGCCATGCACATGTTGGAACCAGAAAGAGTAAAAGTTTGACTATACTTTAATACTAATCTACTTCTGAATAGGCAAGTCAGACATGTTTTCATAAGTTTGGATGGTCTGACTATAGCTTATCATAAACTGAAGAGAGTATTAATTAAGAATAAATTTGTGGCAAGAAGGGGCAGGCTGAACTTTGTTTCTAAGTTGAACGGTTCAATCATATATTGCCTTAAAAAATGAAGGTGCAGAAAGTTATATATAATTTTGATATTCTAAACAGTTCCGGACGATTAGGTTGGGTAGCCTAGTCACATGTCCAAGGAAGAAAGTTGTAGTGCCCTATGTTTGTGTATATTCAATGGCTAAGCTAGACAGGTTTCCATAAGTTTGGATGGTCTAACTTTACGCCTTATGTAAGTTGAGTATAAGGGACAAATCATTAAAAGACTATGAACTATTATTTGACAAGGTTTGACCTTGGGAATGGTGAGAGTACTTACCATTGTGGTTTGACCTTATATGTGACTGAGAGAGATCACTACTTAGTCTCAGTTTCAGTTTGACAGGTAGTTGCTTTAGTTGCTCGCTACGTGTTAGAGTTATAGGAGTCAGTTCAATTTCTGCATTTTCTGAGCTATTTTTTTTTTTACTTAGGTCAAGTATCGTATTTTATGGGATCATTTGTTATACTTGGCTTTTTATAAACCTTGGTAAACTACTTTCTCTGCGGGAAGCGCTGCTGAAATTTCTACAAAACCAAGGAGTTCGTCAAATCTGACTTTCAAAGTTTCAACTTTTGTCTAAGTTGTATATCTGACTTAGTAAGAATCTGGAAAGACTTCTTTTTCTAAGGGAAGTGTTGCCTAAATTTTTACTAATTCAGGGAGTTTGACAAAATTTGACTTTGGGAAGTCATAATTATTTTGAGATTCAGTAGTTAGCTTGATATAAATTTTGAGAAGCTTCTTCTTCTACGGGAAGCGTTGCCGAAATTTCTGCAAATCTGAAGAATTAGTTCAATTTTGTCTTGATAGAACTCATGTTTTATGTTTGAGTTCATATCTGAGTCAGTATAAATCTAGGAAGTCTACTTCTCTAAAAGAGATGCTGCCCAAAGTTTTACTAATTCATGAAGTTAGACAAAATTTAACTTTCTAGAGTTAGAGATTATTTCAGTTTTTATATTGGAGCTAGTATTAATTTTGAAAAAATATTTTTCCTACGGGAAACGCTTCCGAAATTTTCTTAGTTTAAAGAAGATAAATTATATTTTGGTAGGTGGCAATTCTAACAATTCACTCTGCATAGGGAAAATTTTGTCATAGGTTTATCTTTTTTCGGACACTGACTTAGAGGTAGACTTAGGTTTGGTTGACAAGAGAATCTTGAGCGAGGATGTGCTATGGAGATTTTTCCCCATACACTGATAGTAAGCCTTGGGCATTGACCTGTCATGTGTTACAGGTCCTCTTGATCGTTTCTATTCAGGATTTTGATTGAATTCAGCTCGATCCCTTGAGGATCATCTTCTGTTATCATTGATAGCAGATCAGTTGCCGATTCATCGGTCTACGATTCATCTTCAAGTTCATTCTCGCCAACTCAGCCTAAAGACTTCAACGTTGTGGTTTGAATTGTTTCGTTGGGTTTTCACCAGGACTTTATTGAATGGTCATTTAACAAAGATACTGAGTGTTTTTTATTTATGGAAGGTTGGACAAAGATTATGATTTGTATGTCTAAAGCGAGGACCCCGTGGAGTGCATGAACTTTTGTTGAATCTTTGATATGATTACAGGTATGTTTGTGATTCGGACTTTGGATTTGATTGTCTGCGATCACACATATATATGGCTGAGAGGAGTCCACTGTGATTGTGAGAAGTGATCGTCCCATACTATAGACCCCTTTTATACATGTACATACATATGCCTTAAGTATTCACGTGGCCTATTGTGACTATGCATAAGGGTTAAACAAATTATGTCTTGAGACAAAAGGAATAACTCATTTTACCATTTGCTTTTTATAGTTTTTATAGTTGGATATTGGAGTCTGTGGCAACCGTCAAAGTCAAACCCCTTGACCTCTCTCCAGGCCCTAAACGATGGAGCTTGCCTCCAAAGCCTCGAGAGACGACTGTCACCACATGTATGAACCTGTGTACCACTCACTCTCTGCAGACTGCAAAAGAGGGTGTGGTGTTCAAACGCCTTAGACGGTTGTCTAGCGTCAAAAGATTAACCCCTCAAGGCGTGTGTACGCCGACACTTGAGTATCGAATACGACCCTCGAGGTTATCGAGGACCACATGATGATAGGTATTACATAGTACGTCATCATTGCAACTGCTTGCGTAAGCTTGCATTGTTAATCGATATGAGAAGGTCCTGCGTCCGTTCGGTTTTATACTAAGTCTCGCGAGCATCGCCTAATTGATTTTGGTGTCGAAAGGTTATGGGTTGGATACTAAAGGGACCAAGAGGGTTATGTTCAAGTTATTTAAGTGTGTTTTTAATTTTACGTTCTGAAGCGTGGTGGAACGAGTGGTGAGTGGGATGCGTCCTAGGCGACCAACGACGAGTAAGGCTTGCAACTTCAGCCCCTGAATGCGCAGTTCGCGTGCGGGCCCGATAGAGGCGTGGGACCACGGGTACCCCCTATGCTACAGCGAATGAGAATTGTCCTCGACTGACCCACCTCTGCGGTTCCAACTGATTAGCTTTCATATTGTGGACTGGTAGCTCGACGGGGATACACCCGCCGAAGGGAGATGACAGCTCCCGCAGATGGAGGTAAGTTGTACCTCGCGTAGGCCCTATCCTGTCGTAGGGGCTCGCGAGAGGTATGGGTGGCGCACTCTGCCGGAGCAGCTGCGGAAGCTCCACTTTTGTACCGTGATAATGACCAACTTTTGCGTGACGCGGCCGGGAGGGTCCCCTTATGGGACCAATGCGTGTGACAACGTACTACGTCTGCGATTGTAGTAAAAGTCTTCGTAGGTGGGTCGGTAGCTCAGCATGGATACGCCTACCCAAAGGTGGTAACAACCTATTAGGTAGAGGTGAGTTGTACTTCGTGGATCTCTCCCTCCTGTCGCAGGGAGCCACGAGAGGTATAGCTAGCACGCACGGTCAGAGTGGTATCTCCGCTGAGTCAATGCAATACCTTAATCATGCGCGACACGACCGTGAGGTCCGACACATGTCGAATGGTGTGAGACCGCCCTGCCCGACAACGCACAGTCAAATGAAGGATCGAGGATGAGACTTGAGAGGAATGAGTCAGGACTTCTGACGAGTGCTGACGATGTCTATTCGTTTGTACTTGCTGAGATTATTATAAGTTTTCACCTTCCCTCATTTATTTTGTCTTTGTCTTGAGTCAGTCAGTTCTGCTTCGTTTGCATAAACTTTGCTTGAAGTTATTCTTTCTGTTGATCTTGTCACAGTTATCAAAATTAGTAAATTAACAAACTTGCTACATGCATTGAACACTAAAATTTTGTAATTATTATTTACATGATCTTTGTTGTTCCGAATCATAATGAAAGATTCATAAGACCAGGGACCGAAGGAGACTGCAATTGAAGGGTCTCGCTCGAAGTCGGACACACACAACAGGAAGGGATTTGCATTATTTATAATTTATTTATTGCAAAAGACATTAAAATATTGCATGACATATTGTTGACTTTCTGTTTGTCTGAAGTAGCCTTACTGAAAAAGGTGCAGCAGCACGCTACTACCTGGCCCACTCCACTATTCACCAAACGTGCAAAATCCGAAGGTTCCGAACGTACCTTTCGTTGAAAAATAGAAAGATATATGGTCGTTGAGATTGTTCGCTGCTGTTGCGCTCATACTTGGCCTAAATGAGAATGAATCTTCTCATGTATTGGGGAAAGATACATTGTGCTTCAACCGTCTTCTCGCATATGTTGCTCTTACTATTCATAGCGGTCATATCGATCCTAGAAGCAAGCGTCTGAGCTCGTCAAGTGTCTTGCAACTCTCGAAATTCCCTATTTATAATCCTCATTCGCTCGATTCTACAGAGAAACTGGTAGGTGAGTCTACTCCCGACCGCTGTGGTCTAATCCGGTTACATGATAGTTAGACTGGCGAGAGGTCTGCTATCTTAGGGTGATCAGACTTGCTACAGTCTGGGTGTTCTGACGTGAGGCGTGCCAAAGGGTCATTGTACTCGAGTAGTGGGTATGGTGGTCCTGACCTGGAGGCAGGTTGTCAAGATAAATGCTCTGATTAGTCATGGTCTAAGGCAAGCCGAACAAGGGATGTCAGGTTAAAAACAGTTTGTCACTCGTGGCCAGTGGTGGGTCGAAACCAAGACAATCAATGACTCCTGGGTGTGAAATTTTTTTTATGTTAGCTATTATTTCATTATGGGTTTTATTTTATTTTATTTATTTAATTACTGTTTTATTATTGTTTGTGAGGAAAGTTCCCTGTTGACAGATTTGGTTGGTTGTCTGTGGAACATGCTATTTTGCACGTTTATGCGGGTTCACATAAAGTACCAAGAGCAAAGGAAGAAAAAAGGGTTTGGTATTCCTTTTATTTGTATGAGAAGTTGAGGAGACACCTCACTCAGATGAGAGAAAGAGAACGAGGTTTTGGATCCCCTTCAGTTGCTTGAGAAGTTGAGAAGACGTCTCACTCAGGAAAAAAAAAAAAAAAAACATTTAAAAAAGATGGTCTACCTTATCCCCGACACTACTAACAGCGAATGTCCATAGCACTAATGTCAGATTGACAATATCCTCGCCATAACTTTCAAGATGGGACGACGGGGTAACTTTCCCACTTGAAAAAGTTCGAAGAGAAGTCAGATTTCAGATTAACAAGAGGTCAAAGTCAAAATGCAGGTAAGAAACTGAGATATAATCCTTCTTAAAATTTATTTGGTAATCGACAGAGCGGTCTGGTTCACGAGGAACCTGCATCCCCGACCTCAAGGTGTTTAAACGCTTAAGCCATTGACATTATGAAGTATAAAGTAGAATGAGAAATCAAGAAAAGAAACTTCAGAAAAATTCAAGGAAAGACTTAGTGCTTATACAAGATATAAAAGTTATTATCGAATTTTATATGAAATAAAGCAAGAAGAAAGAAAATACAAAAGAGAGTATAACTATTAAGTTGGGGCTGAGGAGAAACTACACATGGGACAGAGGGTGAGCGTACAAGCACTAAAGCCTTACTCGTCGTAGGAGTAACTGGAGCTCTAGGGTAATATATAGGGGAGGAAGAGTTTGGGGCACCATAGTGCGCTTGAAACATTTTCTGATAATAGTTCATCATTGTCGAAGATGGAGTTCTCTCATACCAGCTAGTTAGAGAGTGGTGTGAATAAGGTATAGTGTGAGCGTAAAAGAAGGTTAGAAGAGTATGATGTGCACGAAAACATCGTGCGGGGAAACACGACAAGGGCAGAAAGTTTGATTTTCACTCGATTTCAAGTGGAATCGAGCGCTATGAAGTAGTATCTCGGGGTTTGGTGATGTATTCGCCTATGACTAACGAAGGATTTTAGCTTCTCCCTATCTCTCTACGTGCATGGTTGGAGAGCAGTATATAATCCAATGTTTTGTCCTCGAATTCATTTCCAGTGTAGGCAGTTGTTGACGCATCGTACCCGTTTCGATTGCCGAGTGCACGGAGTCACCCCATGTCAAGGTTGGGATCGTGCTTATCTTCATTCTCGAGTGGTTGAGCCCGTGGTCTTCACTCTGGCAGTGATCCTCGACTCATGAGTGTGTGTATCTGACTGGGATGATAGCAAAACGCATCGAAGGGGGTGAAAAGGAGTGAGTTGGGCCTAGGTGCAGATCGACGTTAAGTGCATTTGAAGGAAGGGGAAGGAGATTTACCTGCGCAGCCGATGTCGGTCTTGTGGTGTATCTTTCACTCCCATTTCATACGTTTGGGCAGATATGAGTCGCAAAAGCTTGCAAGTGCTTAAGAGAGAGAGAGAGAGAGAGAGAGAGAGAGAGAGAGAGAGAGAGAGAGAGAGAGAGAGAGAGAGAGAGAAAGAGAGAGTCGAAGAAGGTGAAGGATAATAGTGCCTAATTCATTTTCATTTTGCACAATTGGCGAGTAGTGGATCGAGACTCGTTGTTGTGGCTCTCGCTATCGTTTCTGTATGCAGTTTTTTTGTGTGAATCGTCAAGTTATACCGCCAAGTTATCTGGCTGGGTACGTTGAACAAAAGGGGAATAAAGGAGGATTTACTTGTATGTGCCTTGGTTGTAGCTGCTGGTGTCAACAGGGCGCATTGTCGGTTTGCAGACTGCTACTAGCTACATAGTGGTAATCTGAGCACCAAGCGCCAAGTAGGAGGAAGGGTCTTGGATACGTATGTTGGTAGTAACGAGAGTATGCTCTCGTCGACATTCGAATGCGGTAACTCGGCTCTCCGATTGGTGGAGAGAATTGTTTGGTCAGTTTTGTTGGCAGACAAGACTTCATCATGCTAAAGTAACTACGCAGGGACATTTTCTCGTGGCCGACGTCCTAAAGGGACTGTTGGGTGATCAACCAACGGGAGAACAAGGGGCGAGCAACTTGAAAGCTCCATGATCTCGATACTACTGCTATGGGAGTCCGGTTACTACTGCGTCCGGGCTGCCACTTCGAGTTGTTGTTGACTGGCTGAACTTCTAGCTAATGTGCGGCTACGTGGTGTTGTTGCTACTTTTGATAGCAATGAACTATTGCTGCAAGTACTGGCCGCCTGGTTATCACACTCAGGTTGGAGCTACTACGGTGCCTGTTAGATTGTTGGTGTGTTCGGGTGTTGTTATTACCTTTGCTACAACTAATTCCACGAGCGGTGGGTGTTGTGATTACGCAATTGTTTCCGGAATTTAAGGTTGTTGGTGTGGTTGGGAGTTGCCGAGTTGCCATTGCAAACAGTTGGTCAATGTGGGGCGACAGTTTTGGTCAGAGGTGAAGGCATAATGACTTGGAAGGAGTGATTGCACTCTGCAAAAGGGATTTACCATTGCGACTTTTCTTCTGTGTTTGGTTGCAGGTTGACCAGTATAGTGTGTTTCGATCATCATTGTGAGGCCCTCAGGCGAGTCAAGGTTTCAAAGCTCTCTCACGCGAGTCTAAGTGCACCTTTCCTGGATCTGAGTGATTCAACTTCCCTCCTTCTCCTTTTCTTACTCTTAGTCTAGTCAATTGGTTTGGAGAGGAAGGCGGCAGGCGGGATTGCAATCCGTAATCCGTGTCAAGGCCTCTGTGGGAGGTTCACCCCACCGATTGCGGGAGCTCTAAGTTCTGGAGGCAGCGAACTGGGTGGTAATCTCCATCTTCTTCTATAATCCCAGTTAACGTCCTTACCTACATATCTCTTTTTATAGTTTGACTGAGGGCATTGCATGCATCCCTATTGATTTTAAGTTTGACTTTCTATACTTAAATCAGCGTTAAACCACCAGTACCGTGCCCAACCAAACTTTTGTCGCATCCTGAATTCATGGAGGACATGGGCAGGCCTGGTAGAGGCTCGGTACAGCCTCGACGCATGCGTGGTGGTCGCTCGTTTTGAAAACGGAAACGAGCGACCAGAGAAGTAAAAAAAAAAAACAAAGAAAAAAAAACTGAGAAAACGAAAAAAAAATTATCCCTCCGAAAACGGCGCGAACGGGGGGCTGTTCCTCTCGGAGCGGCGCAAGTTCTGGAAACAGAGACGCTCACTCAGTGTACAAAAAAAGAAAAAAAACAGGTACAGAGCCTCGCTGCACTACTCTCGAAATGTGCAAAACGAGAGTGAATCTTCCGCTAGATTATGGAAAGATAGAACCCCAAGATTTTTGTCTTTTGTGTATGTCGAGAGCGGTGCAGCGAGACCCACATCGTTGTGCTGACGCCTCATCCTATGTCGTTAGATTCGTTTGGGACATGGAACGCTCCACTACTCTCTACATGTGCAAAACGAGAGTGAATCTTCCGCTATAACACGGAAAGATACACTGCTATAATTTTTGTTTATTGTGTATGTTGGAGCGAGGCCCATACTAAAGCTTCTTGGACCTTTTGTTTTTTTTTAGTTTTTTTTTAAATTGAGAAAATGTCCAAAAAAAAGAAAGATCCACTGCCACAATTTGTCTTTTGCGGTTGCTGCTGACAGTGCTAAGTGTTGGAACGTTCATCCTACGAGAWTTGCAATGGCCCACGCTGAACTCTTGTCCATATTACGAAAATGGGAATGAATTTTACATTGGAACATGGAAGGATACAGAGAAGATCAGCATGGCCCTGCTGAAGAATGATAACTTCAGGCAATAGAGTCATTTACGGCTCTCTGACTACGAGTCCGCCATCCGTGCCTTCGCCTGCTCCTCTGGCAGGAGCAGCCACCCTATGGGGAAAAAGAAAATGTACGACAAAAAAAGGAAGAAGGGAAAAAAAATTTAAAAAAAAACAAGGGAGGTAAAAAAAACAAAATAACCAGCACAGAAGTACCGGTCGCCAGCATTGAAGGACCGGTCACCCCATATCACGACCACTTGCAACCTCCATTTCCATAAGACGAAGAGGTTCGTTATCTTGCCAACAACAAGATTTGGGAAGACTGCTTCGGGGGTACTGGTGGTTTAAGTAAAATGAATGCATGCGCAATCTCAGTTTCATTTTGGTTGTTTCTATGAATTCAGATTGAAAAAGGGTTTTGAATTGGGGGAAGGCAGGAGAAAGGTGGTTCTTCTTGTGATTGTTTGGTTCAACCAAAGTTTGGGCTTAGTTTCTAAGTTGAATGACCCAATGCTATGTTTATTTTCACTGTTTGGAGGACCGGACTTTGTTCCTAAGTTGGATGGTCTAGTTGCTTTGACTTGCGAGGGTTGTCTGCGATTGCGTTTTCAAGGACCAAACTTTGTTTTTAAGTTGAATGGCTTACTCGCCTTGGTTTATTATGAGGTTATGGTGTTTTTTTATCGTTTCCGGAAGAAGAAAAAAAAAAGAGTTTTCTTTCTAGGTTGAATGACTCGAACGTTTTTTTGTTTATTCTAAGGGAAATTAGGTGAAGAACCAGACTTTGTTTCTAAATTGAATGGTTTGGTATGGAGCCAAGCACATATTGGAACCAAGGAATAGTTTTATCTATACTCTATAATTATTATACTTTATGAACAGGTTAGTCAGACTTTGTTTCTAAGTTCAATGGTCTTACGATAGCTATAGTGTATTAATTAAGAATATTAATTGATGGTAAGATGGGGCAGGTTTAACTTTGTTTCTAAGTTGAATGGTTTAGTTTTATGCTACCTTAAAAGACTAAGGGCAAGAATATATATATAATTTGGCTACTTAAACAGTTCAGGGCAACCAGGTTTTGTTCCTAAGTTGAATGGCTTAGTCACATGCCCAAAGAAGAAAAAAGTAGTAGTACCCTTTGTTTGTGTATATTCAATGGCAAAGTCAAACTTCGTTTCTAAGTTGAATGGTCTAGCTCTATGCCTTATGTAAGTTGGGGATAAGGGGGAAATCATTCGAAGGTTTCATGAACTATCCTTGTGAAAATGATTTGGGGTTTGGTGAGATTTCTTACTCATTGTGGTATGGACTTACAAGTGATTGGGTATGAATACTTCTTAGTATGAGTGTCAACTTTGATAGATAGTAGCTTTAGATGCTCGCCACATGCTAGAGCTATAGGAGTTAGTTCAATTCCTTCATTTTATGTTTTAAGTTTATTTTACTTAGTTCAAATTCTCACATTTTCTGGGATCATTTATTTTACTTGGCTCTGTATAAATTTTGGAAAACTATTTTTCCTACGGAATGTGCTGCCGAAATTTCTACGAAATCAAGGAGTTAGTCAAATTTTTATTATTCAAAGTTCAACTTTTGTCTGAGTTTTATGTCTGGCTTAGTAGAAATTTGAAAGACTTTTTTTTCCAAGGAAGGTGCTGCTCAAATTTTTACTAATTGAGGGAGGTGGTCAAAATTTGATTTTGGGAAGTCAGAATCATTTTCAGATTTTGTATTTAACTTTGTAAAAATTTTGGAATGACACTTCTCTAGAGTAAGTGTTGTCGAAATTTCTGCAAAACTAAAGAGTTAATTGAATTTTATCTTAGTAAGAACTCGAGTCTCATTTTGAGTTTTTATCTTAGTATAAATTTGGGGAACCTACGTTTCTAGGGAAGGTGTTGTCTAAATTTTTACTAAATCAAGGAGTTCGATAAAATTTGGCATTATGAAGTCATAATTATTTATGACTTTTATATTTAACCTTCTATAAATTCTGAAAATGTATTTTTTTTACATGAAACGCTGCCAAAATTTTCGTAGTTTTGAAGAGTATGATTATATTTGATAGAAAAAATATTGGTGATCCACCGTGTACAGGGGAGATGTTACCATAATTTTCCTTATTCTAAGGGGTTTATTGAGAGATAGATTGAAAATCTAACCTTATGAATTTTTGAGTGAGATGTGATATGGAGGTTCACTCTCTATATACATACTATTTAGTATTGAGATTTGGTTTGTATTGTGTTTACATGTCCTTCCTGGTCATTTTGATTAAAGTATTGATTAAGTTTGAGCTCGATCCTATGAGGATCGTCTTCTGTTATCCCTTAATAACAGGTCGGTTGGTTGATCGTCGATCCGTTGACTCACGACATAACTTTGCTTACACCTGTACCTCAACTTGATGCCTAACCCGTATATTTAATATATTTATTTGAGAGTTTTTTACCAAACTTCTTTTAACAGTCACTGTAAAAGAATTGATGGGTTTTAATGGAAAGTTTGATCATGGTTGGGGCTTGAGTGTATGAGGCGTGGTGTGAGTTATAGAGAACAATAAAGTTGACCACATTGGTGTATGACAATGTGGCTTTCATATGTGCCCGTGTTTTATACAGGTTTAGTATTTTAGAGTTTGCATACGAGTCTTGCCTTGAAGGCAGTGAGAATAACAACTCTGTATCGCATGATCTGCATACCTGATGAATTTATCTTTCCCTTTTTATTTTATCTTGAATTCTGATTTAATACTTGGGTATTGAGATGTCTGTTTATTTTCTCATTGATTTTGCTTGTTAATTTTTATAGTTGGACGTTGATGTCTGTGGCAGCCGTCAAAGTCAAACCCCTTGACTTGGTTCTGGGCTTCCAATGACGAGCCTTGTCTCCATGGCCATAAGGGTAGACTGGCGCAACAGGCTGGAGCGTGTATACCACCCACTCTCCGCAGGGTGCAGAAGAGGGTGTGATTCTCAACCGCCTTGTCGATTGTCTATCGTCGAGAGAATAACCCCTCAAGGTGCATGTAAACCGACACTTGAGTGTCGAAGGTGACCCTCGAGACCATTAAGGTTCACTCGATTATGGATACTACATAGTACTCCATCGTCATGACTGCTTGCGTATTTAGGCATAGCTAATCAATATAAGAAGGCCCTGCGTCCACACGGTTTTATCTTAAGTCTCGCGTGTGACGCCTAACCGATTTTCGTGTCAAAACATTATGGGTTGGATACTGAAGAGACCAGGAGTGTTTTGTTGTGTGTGAGTAATCTGACTTTTTGCTTTGGTATGGTGTAACGTGTGGTAAGAAGGATGCGTCCTTGTCGACCGACGACGAGCCGCGCTTGGGACTTCAGCCCCCCAATGCATCGGTTCACGTACGGGTCTGATAGAGGCGTGGGACCACCCATACCCCCTATGCTACAACGTACGAGAAATGCCCTCGGTTGGGCCACCTCTGCGATTGCAACTGATTAGCTTTCGCACGTGGTTCGGTAGCTCGGGGGGGATACGTTCACCTAAGGGATAGTGACAACTCCCACAGGTGGAGGTAAATTGTACCTCTCGTGACCACATCATTTCGTAGGGGTTTGCGAGAGGTATGGCTGGCCCACTCGGCTGGAGCGACAAAGAAACTCCATTGCAACACGATATAAAATCCTGCACGAATATTGCGTAACACGCCTGGGAGGGTCCCCCTGCGGAACCCATGCGCTCGACACCACGCACCTCCTTTTTTTGCTAACTCCTCTTTTACTAACCCTTTGCTCGATCTGACAGCAAATTCGGGGGCGCCCACCACGAAAACCCGTATCATGCATTTTAGTTCCCCTGATTCCGACGGGAATCGAGAGAGCTAAAATGAATTCCGCTCCGCTATCACCGTTCTTCACCATCTCCATCCTTGAATGTGTTTGGAGAAATCCTTCCCAAATTCACTCCCTTCCTCATTGCTTCTATTGTGAACGCAGCGCTCGGTAGCGAGGCAACCCACAACGCCTTGATGGAACGGTTCAACAACTCCGGCTACCCTGAGAGAAGTTCAGAGGGAACCAATTACTAGACGGTTCGATTTGTCTTTCGCCCCTATACCCAAGTCCAACGAACGATTTGCACGTCAGTATCACTGCGAAACTCCACCACAGTTTCCTCTGACCTCGCCCTTCTCAAGCATAGTTCACAACTCTTCGGATCCCAATGGGTATGTTCACACTCAACAACTCACAACATATCGTGGTTGGCGGATGGTATATTAACTCATCGGTCCCCCGCCCCAATGCGGGACCGAACGCTATGAGGCCTGCCAATCCTCTCTACATCGACCCAATTTGAATGGATGCTCCGAAGGACCAAACTTCAGGCATGGGACTGGGACATGCCCATGGATTAGGACGGCCCTAGGCAATTCGGAAATATTTGGTTTTCCTCATCATGTACACATCCGAGTCATCTGGATCCGGAGGTATGTATTTCGACCTTTCGGGAATGTACCAACTGAACTAGACATGTCTGTCTTGTTGCCGGTCCTAGAACGAGCATCAGTGCGCCGTCCAAAAAATGAGACCGGTGAAGAAAATAAAAAGGGAACAAGAGAGGGAATCGTTGGCACCCCGTCGGTCCTGGCAACCCCTCGGCTTCTCCAAGCCGCTCCAATGCTCCCGCCTCGCCACCCGCTGATTCCGATCCACGAATGTGGAGCATAGAAATCAGACACCATACTCAATAATGTTAGGCCCAAGGCTGACACTAGCAATAGTAGCGGCACATAGGCCCACCGAAATGCACCGAGGCCTCTCTTCGACCTACCGACCAAATTCGTGGCCGCCGAACCACGGCATTCACCGCACATGGGGCTTAGCTTGGCCGTACGCACCACTTCTTACACCAAAGTTGCACCTTTATCGAGGCAGCCGTCAAACTCTTACTGGCGGGCAAACACCACAGATCACCCCGTCGTGCCACATTCTACACGGACTACAAGTCTCCTCGGAGGTAAGTACTTCAAAGAAACTTATCTGCGTCATTAGTTAGATCTAATGCCGATCATGACAATGCAACCTCCATGCCCTCGCACGTGCCACAATCAAATGTACTATTCAAAGAAAAATATCATTTTAATCCTCTAATTAAACGGAAACAGAAAGTTGACCGACAATCGTGTCGGCTATACTAGATCAACAAGAAAAATCATGTGCGCCTTCAAAGTTGCGTCCCCATACACTCTCTTCTTTCAGTTAAGCATTTTATCGGTCTAAAACAAAAGCTACGGCGACTCACGCGGTGCACTCAAATTTTGAAGTTACTTGCAAACACCAGGGCGGATACCCTTGTAAGGGTATTCGCACCGACAAACTTGAACGGATGAGGGGAGGGCATAGACCCCATACCCCACTACAACAATCTCTTCTCATATCTTTTCTCATTGGTTGTACGCATGAATGTAGAATCTTTTCCTGTGATTTACATGTCATCCGTATATTTTTTAAACATAACAGAATTAAAAAAAAAAAAAAAGATGGCACAACCGTGTATACCTTGTGAATTTGTTGTATGCAACTATAGCGGCAAGCACATAAACATTAAGCAAGGGTGTCATATAACAGTGAATTATACAATTGAGCAATACACCCAGCTTCAACAACATCTTCTCATATCATCTCCCCTCCCTTGCTGCAATGTTTTACTTCGCAGCCCTAAGGCTGTAATATAATAGATTTTCGACTTCCGTGTGAAGGCATCGCATTTTCAGCTGCGGACGACGAACGAACAAGTGAGTTCTTTTGGGGTAAGAATTGTTAGGGAATTGGTCCTTCGCAATTTCGAGGAAGACCGACAACTAGCTCTTATAGAACCGGCGCAGTATCGAATTCAAAGGACCGGTAGTTTATCCCAATCTTCTGAAAAAGTCACCCTGACAGTTGTTGATAGACCCCTACACAAATGGGTATTAACGGTTCCAGTCTTGCAAATAATTTTTGCGCTCAGAAAAATTTGCAGAAAAATTTAAAAATTTGAGAATTTGTAAATTAGGTCGTACTCTTTGTAAGAAAAACAAAATAAAAATTAAAAATCATTAAGGGTGCAAAATAATTGTCGTGTCGATTCGGTGCATTTTTTTTTCTTCTACTTCGCTATGTCTGGGTTAGTATAAAAAGTATTCAAACTTCAATGATTTTTCTCGCTCACAGAAGCCTGAGTGCTTGAAAAAATATGAAAATTTGAGTGTTTGCATATTTTATTGCGACCTTTCTAGGACAATACAAATAAATTTGAATTATTTCAACTGCAAAATAGATCTTCACAACAATTTTGATCCATTGTTCATTTTTGTAATTTAGCCTCTCTCTCTCTCTCTCTCTCTGGTAGCGCCCCCCTTCCCCCCCACTCTCTCTGTGTATGTGTGTGTGTGTGTGTGTGTGTGTGTGTGTGTGTGTGTGTGTGTGTGTGTGCTTGTGTATGTGCTGTCTCTTATACACATCTAGATGTGTATAAGAGACAGATCTTAAACAGTT
>BFEA01000361.1:501822-514933 GCA_003427395.1 Chara braunii | reverse complement strand
AGAGAGAGAGAGAGAGAGAGAGAGAGAGAGAGAGAGAGAGAGAGAGAGAGAGAGAGAGAGAGAGAGAGAGAGAGAGTATGCGCGGGAGGGGTTTGTCATTATCCAATGGCTGTCAAACTGCAACCAGTGTACTTAAATATTTGATTAAAAAAGAAAAAGCTGCGAGGAACTGGGTCCTCGACAGGCCTAAGGGGGCCCTGTTACAGAAGTGCCCGTCCTAAGTGAAGGTGGGCCTAACAAATCTCGAGAGGCCCTCTGCTGTCAATGTCGTATTCAGGGTCCAGGCAGTTGTGATGCGCCAGTTCATTGAGGAAAAACACAAGCCGAGCAGCAAAGACATTCCACGACATTCCAGTATATGCGGGAGCTTTATGCCCTCTACAGAGCGCTGGTCCACTGGAGAAATTATCTCCTAGACGGATTCTTCTACTTGAGGTCTGACCATGAGACTTTGCGCTGGATCAAAGATACAGCCTGTACCTTCTGACGGACTCAAACGATGGATTCAAGTGATAGACATGTATGACTATCAACTTCATCAATCAAGGGAGAGTATAACAAGGTGGCTGATGCACTATCACGTCGGGCAGATTATTTGGGCATGCTAGTCACTGAATTTGGCATATCCAATGGTCTAACTCGATCTTTAGTGGAGGCCTATCAGCAAGATCCAATTATGTCTGAGATCATTCCTAGATTTCAAGAGAAGGATAAATTAACTTCTAACGAATTGATGATGGTAGATGGCTTGCTGTTTCTTGAGAAGGCAGGGAATAAAAGGTGTCCCAAATAGAGTCTTTACGTAGTTTGTTTCTAGGAGAATGTTATGATGCAACTGGCCATTTTGGTTATAGGAAAACATCAGCTAACTTAGTGCAAAAATTCTGGTTGCCTTCTATGATGCAAGATGCAAAGAAGTACGTAGAAACTTGAAAGGTTTGCCAACGGGACAAATCTAGGACTTAGGCTCCGCTCGGGCTCATCAAGCCCTTGACGATTCCTGAAGGTCCCGGTTAAAGTGTGTCAATGGATTTCATGGGTACCCTAGTGACTAGCAAGAACGGAAAACGACACATCTTCGTTGTAGTTGACCGGTTTTCCAAGTATGCCCAACTAATTGCCATGCTAGAGATAGCAAAAATCGAGCATGTCATAAAGCTGTTTATGGATAACTGGGTGCGGGACTTTGGTTTGCCCAAGTCCATCGTCAGTGATATGGATATTCACTTTACTAGCGAACTGTGGCAAAACACGGCCCAACTGATGGGTACCCGACTGCAAATGACATCAGGGAATCACCTTGAGTCAAATGGATAGGTGGAACAAATGAACCAAGTAGTGCAACACCTGCTTAGGCATTACATCAAGCCAAGCCAGGATGACTGGGACGAGAAACTACCTCTCGTCGCGAGCCTGTACAACAATGTTGTACAAAACACTACTGGCATGACCAACCACCTGCATCTTGGTTGGAAGCCTCGATCCGCCCTTGATTTTCTACTGCCTGAGAACCAATCAAATGCAGCACATGGCAGCATAAAATTCGTTCTCGAATATGAACAGATGCTGCAGCAGGCCGTTGAACACATTAGGAGATCTCAAGATGCTATGATTGCATATGAGAACAAACACAAATGACCTTCTAACTTTCAGGTAGGGGATAGAGTATGGGTAAAGTCATCTGAACAGGGACAGGAAATGGGAATCTCTAGAAAACTAATGCCACAATATTTCGGTCCCTGGGAAATCCTAGACATAGTCGGGGATTAGATGGACGAACCTTCCTATGTGATACACATCCCACCTCACCTCCACACACATCCTGTTTTTCACGCCTCAAAGCTGGCACCTTTCGTAGAGACTGCACAGTTTCCCTCCAGACGGTCAATGCTGCCCGCAACCATGGATGGTCACGTCGACATCGACAGGATCGTGGAGCATCAAATGATGCCAGTGCCTAAACAGTCGGGCAGAGGCCGCCCTCCTAAGCTGAGAATGCAATATCGTGTCAGATTCAGACATCATTTGGATCTAGTGAAGATCGGTGGTTCACTAGAGAAGAACTCCTGCGAACAATACCTCAAATTATTGCAGGCTATGGAAGAGAACTTAAGGGGAAGATGTCTGCAGATTAGTAGACATCTAAGAGGAGTGCCGAAGTAAAGGAGGAGGGAATGTGAGGAACGGGGTCCTCGGCAGGTCTAAGGGGGCCGTGTTACAGAAGTGCCCTCCCTAAGTGAAGGCGGGCCTAACAAATATCGAGAGGCCCTCTGCTGTCAATGTCGTATCGAGGGAAACACAGGCCGAGCAGCAAAGACATTCCACGGCCTTCCAGGCCTTTCCTGAAATGCAGGCCCTGGGCAAGAATCGCAACCTCATACACCGACAGTTGGGAGGCCCAACCAATTGAGGCCCAGTAGCTGCAATAGAGGCACAACCTCATGCGGCCTACCGGAAGCATCTGGTAGAGGCCCATGCCAGCCAGGCCTCCGAGTGAGGAAGACTCTTTTCATATGGGAAAGAGCTCGCTGCCTGGTCCTCATGCACGCACTTGCATGCTAGCGGCAGCGCTGCTGGAGCGGACGCTCGTGGGCTGCTGCTGGCGCTAAGGGCAAGGTGCAAAGCGCATGAGATCATGCAAGAAGAAGGGCGTTGCTGAGGGCAGCGCCATACCCCAACCTCCATAGCTGGATGGGCTTGGACTACAGTGAGGCGGAGGGGTTTTCTTTGGGTGTATAGAGGAAAGACGTGGGAGGAAGTAAGGGGAGAGAGAGGATGATGATGATGATGATGTGAGGGCACATACCTGGTATTGGTGATGGTCTGCATCGAGCGACATCTTCAGGTACTTCGTTGGCCGCAGACGTCAACAGTTGCATTGTCAATTAGTAGGCAGATAGTAGTTCTGTAGGAAGTAGGCTGGGCGCCGAACGCCAAGTAGGGAGAAGGGATTGGACTCTTATGTTGGTGGTGGCCAGAGAAAGCTCTCATTGACATTGGTTTTCAGTGTTACGAATCTGCATTGGTGTTATATTGGTGCAATGCTGCTTTCTGGACACTATGATACTATCTGGCTTTCAATGTGATTGTGCATTCTGGTTATTGTCATCTCGGTGTTGTCATTTTCCCTGCAATTTGGTATCAGAGCTGGTTTGAACTGAGCTTCATTGGTTTTTCGCAATAAGTGTTCGGTGCTTTGCATGAGGTGTGGGGCAGTGATAAGGCTTGGGCGTTGGACGAAAGGCAGCCCAGGGTCGTGTGGGCATGCTAGGAAGCTGTGTGGTGACATTAGGGGTGTATGCTAGGTGATGAGAGCTCGCTGATGTGGCATTTAAGCCGAGGTGGAACTGCAGTACGCTGTTGGTTGTGACAAGGCAGAGACCGGTTATCATAAATGCACATCAGGTTGCCTGTGAGAAATATGTGGTTGTGGGCAGCATTATGAGGTACATTGCTCTGTTCCTTATCTACCCTCCTCATTACTTCTTACTGTGAGGAAGTGAGTTCGGTCTAGAGTCCTCTCACTGTGAGGTGTTGCGACTGCTCAACCTTGAGAGTCGACATTCTTCCTGGGCAGCAAGCTGGTGGGAGACGGGCGAAGCCTCTGAAGGGCCTTGGACGAAGCACTCGGGTCACAGTCACCATGCCAACCCGTTGGGACTAGTACACGCATGCTTTGCCGCAAGTCCTTGGTTCTTCTGTTGCGCAATAGAGGGCATGCAGGGTTGCTAACCCTTTTGAAGAGACGCTTACCAGACCGTCTCTAAATAATTCTGGCGGGTTCCGGTGTTGAACCTTGGCTGTGACCGTCGTCCTGTCTGTGACGTTAAATAATTCCTGAGGACCTTGGGGGCTGTCCTTAAACTGCCTATTGATCAGCCAGATCAAACCGGAAGTAAGGCTCGCTGCATGCAAGGGTAAACAACGTGCAGCGGCTGACAGGTTCGGCATAGATTTGGGGCACAGGGGAGGGCCGGATTGCACACCTTTAGACATGCCGCTCAAGCAGATGCTCAGGGCGTTGACACAAAGTGACTACTCAAGAAGGATACAGAGGGGGGAAGGATTCCGGTAAGTGTTTGCGGTGGCATTAATTGGAAAACTGCCATTTAGCATGCATCTCAGCAAGTAGCTTATTTTTGTTTTTGATGATTTAGTTGTTACGGACTTGTCTGATAGCTAACAGTCTGCAAATAGTTTAGTTTTATTCTATGCTGCATGTAAAGTGCTTAAGAGTAATTTAAAAACTGCCATCCAGAATGCATCTCAGCAGGTGGCTTATTTTTATTTTTGATTATTTAGTTGTTACGGACTTGTTTGACAACTAACAGACAACTGCAGAAAGTTTAGTTTATTCTATGCTGCATGTAAATTGTTCAAGAGTAATCTGAAAATAGAATATTGTTGCCTGTAGGATCTTACACTAGTTATTGGTTACCGCATGATTATTTTTTCCAGGCTGACCGAGATGTATTGATTATTCTTACTCGGTTGGGTGTCAGGCTAAGGTAGGATTCAGTGTGGATTCTAGTTTAGATTACACTCCACTGTAGCTCATGAGTGAAGCTGCTAGTAGTGAGGAGGAGGAGTTAGTGAAGGATCTTAGGGTTACTTGTAGAATTGCTCGTAGTCGACCTTTGACCTTCCTAGAGTTAGGTCCAGGAAAGGAAAGGAGGCTGCGGAGAGAAGCTAGGGAGAGGGCGACATTGCAGAGGACGAGGGGCGCTGAGGCGTGCCAGGGCTATGAGTATAGCTAGCACGTGTGCGAGTATGGCTACCTCCTCTACTATGTCACGACTCACAAGCCTCTTCTCAGGCCTCTTCGTCAGGACTTAGTCAGAGTACCCAAGGCTCCATAAGTCAGACTGTTGGTTTGCAAGTCAGCCAACAACCCCCACTCACACCGAAGGATTATGAGATCCTCCAAGCGGAAGCTCTTCATGATGAGTTGCAGCGGCAGCGGCAACTAAGAGAAGTCGAAGAGAGAAGAGAAAGGGCTAGATTGAGAAAAGGCAGGTTAGGCAATAGGTTGCAGAAGCTAACAAGGCTTGAAGAACTAGATGATGCTATATTGAATCCTATTGATCGGTCGCTGCGTAACTCGCTACTTTGTGTGGTAGAAACGCAGGTAGTTCAGCAGGAACTGTTGGCTAAACTAGTGGCAGGCCAAAAACGAATCCTGGCTGCACTTCAGGGACCTCGTCCAATCATGAGGCAGCCCCAGTTCTTTGTAGTTCCCCCTTCGGTTGCAGGTCCTTCAGTGACGCCGTCATCGATAGGGCCATCCTTTTTGCCTATGTATGACATATCTCTGTCAGGCGGACAACCAGTAGTTAGTGGTGTGGTTCTGAGCACTTCTCCCGTACCATCGAGGACGGTGGCAGCTACAGTGCCATTGTCAGGACAACCGCAGGTTAGCATGCAGCAACTTGTCTCAGTTGCTATGCAACCATTACAGCAAACACCTGGGCCAATCCAGCCTATGCAGTGGATGCCCAAGATCCCCTTGCTGAGTCCTAAGCCCTTCTCTGGCGACAAGAACAAGAAAGAGGACCTGGACACCTGCGTGAGGACTGTGCCGACTTATGTGAGGCACAAGCTCACAAGGCCAGAACAGGAAGTTATAGTGGCTGCCCCCTTTTTAGAGGGATCGGCAACACGTTGGTTAAATTGGTTAGTACAGTAACATGGCTATGGTCAAAATTTCGATGTCTGGGCCCAGGCCCAAACATTGGAAGACTTCGTACGGATTGTTGTACAATAGGTGGCTTGACCCTCAAGGGGCTCAGAAGGCCACTGACGCAATCAACAATCTATATTCCAAAAGTTACCAGACTGTACGCGAGGTTACAGACGTTGTAGAACGTTTGATTGTAGTGTGTGGTGTGCGCTATGACCCACAGGTACTCACATATTATTTGAGATGCCTGCCAACAAATGTTGAAAATAAGCTAGTGGACGAGGCCTACATTGACCAGCATAACTTCGCTTCATTCAACAAGAAAGCTTTAGACATAAAGGCTAAACTTGGGTCCGCTCATCAGAGTCAGGGAGATGGTAGGAAGAAGAGACTTCCCCAAGATTGGAAGAAAGGTCAACTCATGTTTGTCGACCATGATGGTCAGACAACTGAGATTGACGACTTCCCAGACCATGGGGAAGCGACAGAGCAGGATGGGGCCAACGAGACTTCGGATGGGGGAGTCATGGCGCCTATCAAAGAGAAAGCTAGGGGGACCGGGAAGTAGAAGGTAGGCCAGTCCACGGGTCAGGGCGACCAAGGAACGCCCGCATGGGTAAAACTTGGTTTAGATTACGAGGTGTGGAGGGACCGAGTTGCTAGGGGTACTTGCCTGAATTGTGGCAACTATGGCCACATGGCCAGGACTTGCTGGGGCAAAAAGGTCATAACGAGGGTATAGCCACTCCAACGGTGGTGGGCTTATCTTCGAACCCTGGCAATGCTTCTGCGAGCACTTCGCAGGGAAACACCTCAGGCCAATAAGCATGCAATAGAGGTCCCAGGTAGTAAGGCGCCTAGAGGAGAAATCTATAGGATGTCTCTTGCATAGTTGGATGAGCTTTGTCACCAACTCAAAGAGCTCACAGAGAAGGGATGGATTTGGCCTAGTACCTCCCCTTACGGTGCGCCTGTCTTATTTGTTCCGAAGAAGGGAGGTACACTAAGGATATGCATGGACTATAGGGGCTTGAATGTCATCACCGCAAGAACGTGGAGCCTGTACCCCGCATCGACGACCTACTGGATAGAGTGTAGGGATGCATAGATCTGAAGCCTTGATACCATCAAATTGCTATTAGACCCGAGGACCAGCACAAAACCGCCTTTCAAACCAGGTACGGTCTATGCGAGTTTGTGGTGATGCCCTTTGGCCTATGCAATGCCCCTAGAACATTCTTGCACGCAATGAATAGGATCTTTCATGAGTACTTAGACAAGTTTTATCGTCGTGTACCTCGACGATATCATTACCTTTAGTAAGACTATAGAGGAGCACGCTGAGCACTTGAAAATAGTGCTAGGTCTCCTAAGACGAGGTCAACTTGGACAAATGCGAGTTCGGTCACACCAAGATCTTGTACTCAGGTTATGAAAATTTTGCAGATGGGTTGAGGTCGGATGATGCCAAAGTGGCCAGCATACGAGACTGGCCCAGACCGCAGACTGTTACTGAGGTCCGGACATTTTTCGGGATGATGGGCTATCACCTTCCGTTTGTTAAGAACTATAGTACTAAAGCTTCCCCACTAAGTGACCTCACTCGCCTTGACACCCCTTGGGAGTGGACCGAAGAATGTGAAGCAAGCTTCAAGAAATTGAAGTATGCTCTAACACACTATGAAGTTCTCTAACTTTCGGACCCTGAACAACCATTTGTAGTGACCACAAACGCCAACCAATATGGCATAGGCGCGGTCTTTGCACAAAGGGAAAGGAAAAAGTTGAGGCCAATCGAGTACATGAGCAAAAAGATGCCATCCCAAAAGCTAGCGAAGTCCACGTATGAGCGGGAGCTTTATGCCCTCTATAGAGCGCTGGTCCATTGAAGACATTATCTCCTAGGCAGATTCTTCTACTTGAGGTTTGACCATGAGACTTTGCGTTGGATCAAGACAAAACCTGTACTCTCTGACGCACTCAAACGATGGATTCAAGTGATAGACATGTATGGTTATCAACTTGATCCAGTCAAGGGAGAGTATAACAAGGTGGCTGATGCACTATCACGTCGGGCAGATTATTTGGGCGCGCTAGTCACTGAATTTGGCATATCTAACGATCTAACTCGATCTTCGGTGGAGGCCTATCAACAAGATCCAGTTATGTCTGAGATCATTCGTAAATTTCCAGAGAAGGATAAATTAACTTCTAACGAATTTATGATGGTAGATGGCTTGCTGTTTCTTGAGAAGCTAGGGAATAAAAGGTTATGTGTCCCAGAGAACGAGTCTTTACGTAGTTTGTTTCAAGGAGAATGTCATGATGCAACTGGCCATTTTGGTTATAGGAAAACATCAGCTAACTTAGTGCAAAAATTCTGGTGGCCTTCTATGATGCAAGATGCAAATAAGTACGTAGAAACTTGCCAATTTTGGCAACGGGACAAACCTAGGACTTAGGCTCCGCTCGGGCTCATCAAGCCCTTGACGATTCTTGAAGGTCCCGGTCAAAGTGTGTCCATGGATTTCATGGATACCCTGGCGACCAGCAAGAATGGAAAACGACTCATCTTCGTTGTAGCTGACCGGTTTTTCAAGTATGCCAGACTAGTTGCCATGCTAGAGATAGCAAAAACCGAGCATGTCATAAAGCTGTTTATGGATAACTGGGTGCGTGACTTTGGTTTGCCCAAGTCCATCGTCAGTGATAGGGATGTTCGCTTTACTAGTGAACTGTGGCAAAACACGGCCCAACAGATGGGTACTTGATTGCAAATCACATCAGGGAATCACCTTGAGTCAAGTGGACAGGCGGAACAAATGAGCCGAGTAGTGCAGCACCTGCTTAGGCATTACATCAAGCCAAGCCAGGATGACTGGGAAGAGAAACTACCTCTCGTCGCCAGCCTGTAGAACAACGCTGTACACAACACTACTGGCATGACTCCCAACCAACTGCATCTAGGTTGGAAACCCTGATCCGCCCTTGATTTTCTACTTCCTGAGAACCAATCAAATGCAACACCTGGCAGCATAGAATTCTTTCTCAAATATGAATAGATGCTGCAGCAGGCCGTTGAACACATTAGGAGATCTCAAGATGCTATGATTGCATCTGATAACAAACACATACGGTCTTCTAACTTTCAGGTAGGGGATAGAGTATGGGTGAAGTCATCTGAATTGGGATAGGAAATGGGAATATCTAGAAAACTTATGCCACTGTATTTCGGTCCTTGGAGATCCTAGACATAGTCGGGGATCAGATGGACGAACCTTCCTATGTGATACACATCCCACCTCACCTCCACACACATCCAGTTTTTCACACCTCAAAGCTGGCACCTTTCGTAGAGACTGTACAGTTTCCCTCCAGACGGTCAATGCTGCCCCCAACCATGGATGGTCACGTCGACATCGACGGAATCGTGGAGCATCGAATGATGCCAGTGCCTAAACCGTTGGGCAGAGGCCGCCCTTCTAAGCTGAGAATGCAATATCATGTCAAATTCAGACATCATCTGGATCCAGTGAAGATCGATGGTTCACCAGAGAACTCTTGTGAACAGCACCTCAAATTATTGCAGGCTATGAAGGAGAACTTAAGGGGAAGATGCTTGCAGATTAGCAGACATCTAAGAGGAGTGTCGAAGTAAAGGAGGAGGGAATGCGAGGAACTGGATCCTCGGCAGGCCTAAGGGGGCCTTGTTACGAAAGTGTCGGGCCTAAGTGAAGGTGGGCCTAACAAATCTCGAGAGGCCCTCTGCTGTCAATTTCGTATTCGGGGTCCAGGCAGTTGTGACGCTCCAGTTGGTTCAGGGAAACACAGGCCGAGCAGCAAAGACATTCCACGGCATTCCAGACCTTTCCTGAAATGCAGGCCCTGGGCAAGAATCGCAGCCTCATACACCAACAGTTGGGAGGCCCAACCAAACGAGGCCCAATAGCTGCAACAGAGGCACAGCCTCCTGCGGCCTACCGAAAGCTTATGGGCGGAGGCCCAGGCCAGCCAGGCCGCCAAGGGAGGCAGGCTCTTTCCATATAGGAAAGAGCTCGCTGCCTGGTCCTCATGCACACACTTGCATGCTAGCAGCAGCGCAGCTGGAGCGGACGCTCGTGGGCTGCTGCTGGCGCTAAGGGCAAGGTGCAAAGCGCGTTCGGTTGTGCAAGAAGAAGGGCGCTGCTGAGGGCAGTGCCATAGCCCAGCCTCCATAGCTGGATGGGCTTGGACTACAGTGAGGCGCAGGGATGTTGTTCGGGTGTATAGAAGGAAGACGTGGGAGTAAGTCAGGGGAGAGAGAGAAGGATGATGATGATGATGATGATGTGAGGGCACATACCTGGTATTGGCGATGGTCTGCATCGAGTGACATCTTCAAGTAGTTCGTTGGCCGCGGACGTCAACAATTGCATTGTCAATTAGTAGTCAGACAGTAGCTGTGTAGGAAGTAGGCTGGGCGCCGAGCGCCAAGTAGGGAGAAGGGACAGGACGCTTATGTTGGTGGTGGCGAGAGAAAGCTCTCATTGACATTGGTTTTCAGTGTTACGAATCTCCATTGGTGTTATATTGGTGCAATGCTGCTTTCTGGACACTGAGATACTATCTGGCTTTGAATGTGATTGTGCATTCTGGTTATTGTCATCTCGCTGTTGTCATTTTCCTTGCAAAAGTTCAAAAACCTCAATTATTATTTCAAACTTCAAAAGGATGAAAGATGAGGTGATGAAAAAGAAAAATGACTGTGTTCTAGAACTGTTAAATTTGGAATGATCCGAAAAAGGAAAAAAGGAAAAAAATGGAATAATCCAAAAGGGAGTAGACTGATTAGTATCATGGTCATATGTGGCACCAAGGGTGCCGCATGCACACCAAAAAAGTTAAAAAATAAAAAAAATTGCAGATGTCTTTGGCTGTTAAATAACCCCTCTTGTATTTAATTTTACATGGGATCTGCAAGAGGTATGCAATCATCTACACGTTGTCCCGATTGTTTAGTTGCAGAAAACTTGTAGAATGAACAAATGTGAAAACAAATTATCCAAATTCGATGATTAATACTTTGTAAATCTCCTCACCCTCTGCCTCTTTACGTGCATACCCCTCACAACCCTGAACCTCATTTGTTGCTTGCTGTACCATATACACCTCCCATACCTCTCCCATCAAACCTCCCATACCTCGTGTGCCCCTCCCAGACCTCTCTCATCATACTTCCCATATCCCCCCATCATACCTCCCATACCTTTTCCAGAGCTCCCCCATTTCCCACATCCGTCCGCCCTATTCCTCCCATGGGTCCCCCATCCACCTCCCGTTCCTCTCGCATCCGTCTCCCAACCCTCTCCCATCCCTTGCTCATCTTTCCTCCGCCCCTCTCCTGTCCCTCTTAGAAAAGGAGAGTTCCTGTTTTTTGTCTTGGGACATCTATACCTCCCATACCTTCCATACGTGCAAGGTTTTTGCAGTTTTACAGAGACTTGGCATACCCGTCCCTCTTAGAAAAAGAGAGTTTCTGTTTTTTGTCTTGGGACATCTATACCTCCCACACCTTCCATATGAGCAAGGTTTTTGCAGTTTTACTGAGCCTTGGTATACTCTTCTGGGCCTGCCCGGATAAACCATTTTAGCTTGTCTTGTTCTGACGTGGTTAAATTGGGAGTGGAGGTTAGAGTCTGTACTTTATCAGCCACAGGACCTCCTCCGTGCAAAGCACGGATTCGAACCGGCGCCCTCAGCCTCAAGAGCCGAGTTTCTTAACCACTACAGCCATGACACGGTGTTCAAAAGTGGATCCATGCCAGTCGTGATATCCACCCCACCCCTGCATGGCTGTAGTGTCCTTCAACTCACACACACACACACACAACACCATGCAAGGCATCCGCCACACAGGCAGTAGTCGCACACTCCGCTCTCATCCAACACAACTGCTTATCCAACGGTTTTATCCACGGGCCACCACATCCTGGTAATTTCCCGGCTGGTCACCCGGTTGAAGTACAGTGTGTACTTTATCAGCCACAGGACCTCCTCCGTGCAAAGCACGGATTCGAACCGGCGCCCTCAGCCTCAAGAGCCGAGTCTCTTAACCACTACAGCCGTGACACGGTGTTCAAAAGTGGATCCATGCCAGTCGTGATATCCACCCCAGCCCTACATGGCTGTAGTGTCCTTCAACTCACACACACACACACACACAACACCACACAAGGCATCCGCCACACAGGCAGTAGTCGCACACTCCGCTCTCATCCAGCACAACTGCTTATCCAACGGTTTTATCCACGGGCCACCACATCCTGGTAATTTCCCGGCTGGTTACCCGGTTGAAGTACAGTTTGTACTTCATCAGCCACAGGACCTCCTCCGTGCAAAGCACGGATTCGAACCGGCGCCCTCAGCCTCAAGAGCCGAGTCTCTTAACCACTACAGCCATGACACGGTGTTCAAAAGTGGATCTATGCCAGCTTACCACTTACGTGTACAGCTTGGATAAGGATCCATGCATTTCTAATGGCCAAGTTTAATTATTTGATGAGTGGCCTTGTGAGCTCTCTGCTTGCAAACCTTTCCCCCAGGCCCTGAAATAAGGTATGTGGCAATCTGACCGGAATGCCAATGACAAATGTCTCTATTGTTGATCTGATGGTCAAGCTTGCACAGGAGTGCGAGCTATGATGAGATCAAGGCCGATGTTAAGAAAGCCTTTGAGACTAGCCGTAATTGTGTCCTGGGTTGCGCTGAGGATGACGTCGTATTGACTAACTTCATCGGCGACACCAGTTTCAGCATCTTTGATGCCTAGGCGGGTATTACTTCGAACAACAACTTTGTGAAGTTGGTCTCCTGGTATGAGAATGAGTGGGGCTACCTTAACTGTGTTGTTGAGTTTTTCTTAGCACATTGACAAGGGTTAAGTGTGACGAAGCCATTTCCTGTGTTGGGGTTCTTTGCTTGGGATTGTGTAGGATTTTTAACGAGTCTTTAAACGATGTGCACAACATCTAGACGGTAGTTAGGGACAATTTTGTCTCTCTCAAATGGGTGTTCACTTTTTGTTGGTACTCTTGTTCTTTAGGAGTACAAGTGGACCCGCCGCAGCCACGCTGCGGCAAAGGAGAGGGACGAAGAGAGGGGCGGGGCTGTTGTTGTTACACCGCCCTTTTTTTTTAATCATTTTTTTTTTTTTTTTTGTCATATTCGCTATGCACTAAAAAAAAACATGACCGTGGCAGACTGATTCCGAGTGATCAGGAGGTTGTGTGTGTGTGTGTGAGAGAGAGAGAGAGAGTGTCTCTCTCTCTCTCTCTCATCCCATCGATGGAAGTAGGCTCTCTCTGTCTGTCTGCGTGCATGGCTGGAAAACACACACTCTCTCTCTCTCTCTCTCTTATTCTATCAATGGAAGTAGCCTCTCTCTCTCTCTCT
>BFEA01000361.1:468694-480598 GCA_003427395.1 Chara braunii | reverse complement strand
GGGGGGGGGGCTTGATGCGGGTGATGTTCTTTGGAGAAACAGGAAAGGGGAGGAGGTACGCTTGATGCCAACAAGTGCAGAATTTGTTTGGTGGCAGTTTCAGATCGGGGGCGGCTTAGCTGCTGCGATCACATGTAAGCATATATCTTTCATAGTTGCCTTGTTTTTCAGCCGCGGCTTGGCAACACATGGTCAGAACTACCATGCAGCTTACTGAATGTTCCCGAGGGATGCACGCACGTTTCTGCCCCCTGGTTTGCATGTCTAGGTCGGATTAGGGCCTTGCTCAAGAAATGTGTTGGCAGACCAGAAAGAGTAAGAAAGGGGATGCCAGTAGCTATAAGGATTAATAAACTGCGATTGTGGGACAGGGCTTGTTCATTCGTTGTTGTCGTGCACTTGCTGAGCAGATGGGTGGGCAAGTGGCGCTCAACCATGGAAAACGTGCGCAAGTCATATGTCATGCTGGAGACACAGTACTATACCCCAACGGCTTTTGTATTCTAATGCAGTCAAGACTTGGGCTTGCCTACCATCTTGGCCGTTTGAACACAATGCAGGCAAGGGGTTACGAGTGGAAGTGGGGGTGGCTGGGTGCAGGAGGGAGGGGTGTTGCTGCATTTGCAAAAGGAGAAAAATACCGAGGAAACAGGAAAGACTCATCTCCATGCTCTCTATTAGAGTAACTTACCAGAATTCATACCGATATTCCCTGCTTTTCCCCCCAGGAAATTTAAATAGACCAGGTATTGCCAGCAACTAGTTTCTTTCGGCCTACTGTGTCGACTCCTATTCAACAGAAGCTTCAATGATGTCGAAAACAAAATCAAGTCTTGATCGAAAAAGCAGCAAATGACTGTGTGCCAACACCTGAAGAGAATGAAGTGGAACAGAATGAGCAACTCTTGATAAACATTACAACAATGTTTCAATGTCCTCAGTCTTACACTCCGCTTCTCTTTCTCCAGAGTCAAGCTCTCCTCCTCCTCCAGTGTATCTCAACACTTCAGATTAGTCAACCTGGCGATAATAACCTCTCCTTCCCACTCCCACAGGGTGTGGAGTGCTGCCTGGCCGCTGCTAGAACACACTGGTTTTCTCTTGCAAGGCCACTGTAATATAGAGTGCCAGCTGTCTTGGATGACGAATGCCGATTTCTTGTAGCCCCCAGTCTTCGCCAATAGCACGACATCTCACAATGGTTGTGGAGCTTCATGAAGTCTCTTCTTCATGTGACTATGGCTGCTAGTTTCATGGAGTCTTCTTCTTCATGTAGCTATTGCAGCCACTCACCAGGTAAGCTTCTTCTCCCCTCGCCGCTTCGCTCTATGTGAGTCCTCTCTCTCTCTGTGTGTGTGTGTGTGTGTGTGTGTGTGTGTGTGTGTGTGTGTGATCGTCCAGCCAGACTCTCGCTTCCTCCTTACTGGTGGCAGTAAGGCGGCATGGCGCACAGCTTTAGTAGAAGGCATGCAACTCCAGCACAAGGAAGAATGCTGGTGGACTGGCTGCACTAATATATATATTGCTTCATTTTGCCTGGTTGGTCTCGAAAGGACAGCCAGCTGAGATCAAATGCCTTGAGCAGGGCGACAGGGATGCTGACAGTCTGAGGTGATGTTCACCAATTGTGAATAAAAAGGAGGAGGGATGCTGATAGTTTGAGGCCAGCGTTCACCTAGTAGGCCTGGATGCATCCAGATACTTTACCTGGAAATTTGTATGTGTGTGATCTGTGGCCAAAATTGTTTCTGAAGAAATCTTGACACTTCGACATCTGGCTCTTGATTTGCTGGGGTCCTTCGGAGGCCCTGTGTGTCTAGACACAGGGCCTACGTGACCCACCTACTTGACTCCCACACCCCCGGTGTACCGTTTCGAGGAGTTTCCAGATGGTTTCAGGGCATCCGTGAACCTTGACGGACTATAGGACTGGATACTTGCTGTCAATTTGAACTTTTTAATATATTCTGTTTATCTAGATGCCATGACGGGTCAATTATTTGCTTTATTGAAGTTCAGTCGTATTAACTGTAGCTGCTACAGAATCTGCTATTTGGCTTGCTATGCTTGTTATTACTTTCCACAATTTGTTCAAATTTTTCTATAACTCGAAAACAGAAGATTTTGATTGAAAAGAGATTTTAAGTTGAACAAGGAAATCCTAACTTTAGACTGATTTCGAGGCTCTACAGAGCCCTGTGGACCCCTACTGGCAGGCCGGAGTCGGATTTTGTCTGTTCTCGTGTCTAGAGTCACGTTCGCTGCAGTATAGGCTCTTTATGGCCGTTTAGGGTTGCTGACATGGTCCTTTTTAAATCCGTCTCATATCAGTTTTTTCAACTTTTTTGAAGTTTTTTCAAGTTTTTTTTTTTTTTTTTTTTCTCTCCGTTTGTTTTTTTGTTTTTTTGCTCACACTCAAGAAGCGGAGTTCCTATGCTATTGTCTCGGCCTGAGGGAGGCCGCAGGGAGGAGGACGGGGACGAGGCAGGAATGGCCAGGCCTCAGCTGTCTGAGGACAGGGCGGCCAGGGGGTTGGCGGAAACAAGGACCGCCAAGCGGGAGGAAGGGGTCAAGGTCCCCTGTATAACCGCCCAAGTTCTAGTCGGCCACCTCCCAGAAGAGGAGGATGGCACTAGGAAGGCCCAAAGGGCGACTTGCTGTCGCGACCGGAGGGAGTCCGCCAGGGTCGCCCTTCGGGCCTTCCTGGGTGCCTTCCTCCTCTTCTGGGAGGTGACCGACTGAAACTCGGGTGGTTATATGGGGGACCTTGACCCCTTCCTCCTGCTTGGCGGTCCTTGTTGCCGTCAACCTCTTGGCCGCCCTGTCCTCAGGAATGGCCAGGCCTCAGGTGGCTGAGGACAGGGCGGCCAGGGGGTTGATGGCAACAAGGACCGCCAAGCAGGAGGAAGGGGTCAATGTCTCCCATATAACTGCCCGAGTTCCAGTCGGTCACCTCCCAGAAGAGGAGGAAGGCACCCAGGAAGGCCCAAAGGGTGACCCTGGGAGGCCTTGGGAATAGGGAAGAATGTTTGGCAGGACCTCGTAGATAAGTGCCAGTACGCGTTTTGTGGAGACCCTGAGACAACATCAAATTCTGCCCGAAGTATAGGAGTTGTGCTGCATCTGGGGCAGCAAAAGGCAACTGTTGGTAGAGGTAGCAATTGCCCCTACCCCAAGAGCACGCAGAGATTAGCGTGCGCGCAAGGTAGAAACTCCCACTCCTCGTGATTGTACGACAGAGGTTGCTGGCCAGCGCGCGCCTAGCTAGCTGCCCAAAGACGGCTTTTGTAAGAGCCTCTCTAGGCGCTTCCCTCACAGGCTTGGCTGAGGAATTGAAGGAGAGGAGGCAAGCCTGGGCCAAGATGAAGAAGGATGGAAAAGGGAAGCTCTTGTTAGCAGACATAGAGATTTTTAGAGCTGGAGTAGGGGCCCTTATAGACAGTGGGGCTACTAGAAGCTACATCAGTTGCAAAGCGCTGAAGAAGTTGAGGCTAGGCCTCAAGGTCCAAAAGTTGAAGGAACCTGTAGTCAGTATCCTCGCAGACAACCGCACTATGCAGATCAAGGAGTACGTAGAGGGAGTCCAGGCGTATTTTCGCCTAGAACAAGGAGGGAAGGTAGATAAAGTCCTTCACTCCCTGACTCTCCTCATAGAAGAGAACCTCCCTGTTGATATAGTTTTCGGAACAGATTGGGGAGAGGCAGCCGGGGCCACATTGCACCTTAGAGAGCATGAGTGTAGGCTCCCTAGTCCGTTAGGTGGGATTAACAAAGCTCGCCTATTTCATGCGTCAAGATTTGACAACTCCTTGTCGCATTGCCGCCTCAGCGCTCCTCCATTTGCAAGACTTGTTAAGGAGGAGCAACTTGAAGAACAGGTGTTTGTAGCCTATGTAAGGCTAGTTTATGAGTGTCAAACGAGGAGAAAGAGATCCATCCCATTATTGCCAGTTTGCTGAGGGAGTACAAAGATTTATCTGAGGCACCCTTAGGGGTAGTGCCAAGACCCATTCAACACCGCATGAGATAGAGCATAGGGAGTAGTCTGTAGAATGTCTCCCAAGGAGTTGGAGGAGCTGTGCAAGCAATTAGACGAGCTCCTCGAAAAAGGATGGTCTAGACCTATCTCATCTCCTTTTGGCACACCTGTCCTGTTTGTCCCCAAGAAAGAGGGATAGTTAAGAATGTGTATAGTTAAGAATGTGTATAGACTACAGGAGTCTGAACGCCATAACAAGTAAAAATGTAGAACCATTGCCCCAAATAGATGACTTGTTGGATCGGGTGCAAGGCTGCAAGTACTTTACGAAATAAACTTGAAATCAGGGTTACCAGTAGATAGAGGTACATCATGATGATCAGTACAAGATGACGTTTTGGACCAGATACGAGCATTAGGAGTTTATAGTGATGCCCTTTGGAGTAAGTAACGCAGCAGCCACATTCCAGCGCTGCATGAACGACTTGTTTAGGCCGTGGCTAGATAGGTTGGTCGTTGTCTACCTAGATTATATTTTAGTTTTCAGCAAGACCCTCCAAGAACATGAGGGCCATCTGAGGCAGATCTTGGAGAAGTTGAGAGAGGCGAACTTGATCAACTCAAAGAAGTGCGAGTGAGCCAAGACACTACTATAGGAAGTTTGTGAGGAACTTCTCTACCATCGCTGCTCCCCTTCCCAAACTCCTAAAGACGGAAGCAATCTGGAAGTGGGATCCAGATTGCACCTCAACCTTAAAGAAGCTAAAAAAGGCCTTGGGTAGAGTATCCCGTCCTCAGGGTAGCCGATCGCTCATTGCCTTTTGTCGTCACTACAAATGCAAGTCAGTATGGTATAGGTGCTGGTTTACAGCAAGACGACGGCAACGACTATAGACCTGTAGAGTGCATGCCAGCTAGGTTGCCCTAAAAAAAGGTAGCAGCCTCGACATATGAGAGAGAACTCTACGCTCTCTATAGCCCGTAGAGTGCATGTCAGCTAGGTTTCCCTTTGAAAAAGTAGCAGCCTCGACATCTGAGAGAGAACTCTACGCTCTCAGGTAGGCCTCAGACCATTGGAGGCATTACCTGCTTGGAAGACACTTCAAAGTCTACTCGGACCACGAAACTTCGAGGTGGCTGAAGCTTGTTAAAGGTAAGTCTACTCGGACCACGAAACTTTGAGGTGGCTGAAGCTTGTTAAAGGTAAGTACAACACGGTCGCCGACGCTCTGAAGGGCATATTACTTTGGAGAGATCGTACACTATTTGGACATAGGAACTGACCTGCAGCAAAAGATAAAGGATGCATATGTGTAGGACGCGATCTACAACAATCTCCTAAGGAGAGTAAAGGAAGCTCCTGATAGTGAGCCAAACAATCGTTCCGCGAACGGGCTACTCTTTTAGAAAACCGATGTCGTTGATAGGCTGTGCGTCCCCAATAGCGGAGAGATCCGTAGTTTGATATTAGGGGAACGCCATGATATGGAAGGGCACTTTGGTTGGCAAAAGACTTTGGCCAACCTCATGATGTCGTATACATGGTCTGGCATGAAGGCAAACAGTATATCCGCAGTTGTAAGGTTTGCCAGCGCAACACGACAACGGCACGAGCACCTTTAGGTATCCTTTGACCCTTGCCTATCCCTGCAGGATCTGGAGAGTCAGTTTCCATTGATTTCATGGATACCGGAGTCAGGAGTAGGCATGGCAAAAGCCAAGTTATGGTCATAATAGACCGGTTTAGCAATTATGCAATCTTTGTACCTTTGCCTTCAGAGGCAAGAACAGACTTAGTCATAGAGAAGTTTTTCGACTTCTGGGTAAGTGAGCATGGGATACCGCTGTCCATAGTTAGCGATTGGGACACGCAGTTTACCAGCCCGAATTGGCAAGATCTCATGAGAGCCTAGGGCTCCAAGCTGTTGATGTCATCTGGTCGTCATCAATAAATGAATGGCAAGACAGAGCAAATGAACAAGATCTTGCAACAGTTACTCATAATGTATATTAGGCCTGATAAAGTAAACTGGGATGAGATGCTTCCACGTAGGCCGTTTGAAGGACTGAATTGGGATCAGATTCAGAGGTTACCCCCCGGTACTGGAGAATTTGCCTTGCAGCACGAGAAGTGGCCAAGGTGGTCGAAAACCTTAGAAAGGCCCAGCTTCGCATGATTGAACAGGCGAACAAGCATCGCATACCCTCACAGTTCAGGGTAGGCGACCTAGTCTAGATCAAGTCGAAGGAATTTGCACCGGAGGAAAACATCTCACAGAAGCTCTTGCCCGCATACAGAGGCATGGCCTGTCCTAAAAGTCAAAAGTGGAGAGGACGTACCATCGTACACCATTGAGATACCGCTGCACCTCCAGACGTACTCAGTCTTCCATGCATCAAAATTTTTACCGTGTGTCACCAACGAGCAATTTCCTTCACGGAGGTCTATGATTCCACCAGATATGGATGTGGCACATACGAACATAGACCGCATAGTAGAGGAAGACGTCTTCAGGACTGGAGGTCGAGGTCGTCTGCAGAAGCAATATGAGGTTAGGTTTTAAGGTCCTGCCTTGGATTAGAGAGTTCTCGGAGGACCTCGAATTTAGGACGGCGGGAGTGAAACAGTTTCACTTAGTTCGCGCTAGAGTGCAGATCCCAGGGCTTAATCCAGAGACCTATCCCAAACCCCTGTACAGCTACCTATTCACCCTGTGCGCTTTGAACCCATGACCTGTCCCCAGACACGTGCATTTGAGCTCCATGTGTATAGTTGGGTCGCGTGGATTTGAACCGTAGCCCTTAGTCTTAGCGGTCCTTGGGTCAGTCTGATAGGTTAGTCTTAAGTGTAGCGAAGGGTCAGTCGACATAGCCTAGGACTTCTTGAAACAGCTACTTGGCTCTTCGGAGCTGTGGGAGTCGGTCGTACATCGCTGAGTCAGCAAGGAAGAGTCCAGTCCCAGTCTAAGTCCCAGTCCACCTTGTCTAGTCAGCAAGCACCGGTTGGGGCTTCTCAGTCCTTGGGCTTGGGACTGAAGGCAGGCCAGACCACCGACGAAACAGTATAAATAAAGAGGCAGTGCCAAGCCATTCATTCATTCGCCTGTGAGCCATGCTGAAGCGCTGCTTACGCAACTTGTGCATCGGAGGTCTGCAGGAGCCCGACAACGAAGTGGGCTAGTGGAGGTTGACAGCGGCCATACCCGCGAGAGAGAGAGGAGGAAGTCGACGGTGGCCATAGCTGCCAGGTTGCTGACGTCAACAGGTAGAGTGCAGTGTGTGTGTGTAGAGGCGTGGACATTCAGGGTGGATCCTAGTGCGTACATGTGTGATTGAGAGTGCGTTCGATGGTTGAGACAGAGTGCAAGGGGGAATTCAGATCAGCGTGCAGCGGCCATAGCCAAGAGATGTAATGAGTTGACTTAAACTGAGTTCCTGGCCTTAGGCCATATTTCTGAGTTTTCTGTGTGGTTGCAGTTGTGCCATAGGAAGTTTGCTGCTGATTCTGAGTTGACGAAGTTGTGTTGCCATCGGCACTTAAATGTATGCATGTTGCGAGTGAAATTGAGACAAGTCTGATTACATCATTACACCAAATTCCTCTCCCCCCCCCACCCCCCCCAAATTCCCTTTGCGGGTCCCCTTCCTATCTCACCCCCCCTACGGCCAGCATCGTCGTCACTCCCATCCTAACAATGGGACATCTACGCTGCCCCCCTACGGCCTACCTTCTCTCACTTCTAATTATGGTACATCGCTACCTACCTACTGTGACCTGGAGACTAAAGCACACCTATTCATCCAAGTCTGGAGCATATTTGTGCAGCAGAGACCCAGAGACCCAAAGATGATATTACCTGACATCGGATCCTTCTTTACCAGAACTGGGTAGTCCCCACACATTTTCGAAAACTTAACATCATCGCTCCCCTGCCTCCGCTTCTGTTTCGACCAATCCTCAAGTAGCACCACCCTCATATTTTCCATCACCCTGCTGATTCTACTTCTTCTTCTTTTCTTCTTCTTTTTTTGATTTCAAGAAAGCAGAACCTTACGGTTCTGGCTCCTTTCCATTCTGGGGAGCATCAGTCCAGTTCCTATTCCACCGGCAACTCAGAGGAAATTACAATAGTTACTCACACATGCTCCTCCTCATTACGGTCGAGAGGTCCGAGTGGACGGCATTGATTACTTCCCGAGAGAAGGATTTACCACCCCTCACCCCTGCCTAAGTTAGCCTGCATGATTTACCTTCTGAAACTGGTTACTAGCCTGTCTTCGGCTACATCTGTTTGCTGTTTGGAACACACCAGTGAAGGCATTGTGTAGCTTGCCCCTCAGCTGCTTGGTTGGCAGATCTGCATTAGGTACTGGACTTGCTAGCTTGGTCCATTAACTGTCTGTCTTGCCAAAGAACCTAAACCCTAGGGGTTCTGGAATTGAAATTGCTCTGAATTTAAGACCTATGATGTCACTGAATCCCTTTCTACCTCTTCCGTTTTCCTTTTTTGGCCTGGGTAGCTTTGCTGTTTGAGGTTGTTACTACTACTTGCTAGGAAAGCCAGGATATTATGCCAACTGCGAAGTTGTGGATATCCTAAACCCGAGGTTGTTCTATGATGGTTTCCTGCTGCCTGGTGGTTCTGGAGTGCGGCTTGGGTTGTTGGTGGGAGGGGTCTAGGGGCTGTGGGAAGAGTATTAAGTACTAGAAACCCGAGGGACGGTTACTCGGTGTAAGAGGGATGATAGTAGTTGTGGGATGGTGGCGTTAGTCAGGTGTGTGATTGGGGTTGAAGGGTTGGCGGGGTGGAAGGTGGAGAGGCTGGGGAGCGGGAGGACGTATGAGGTGAGTGTTTCGTCGATTAGGGGGATTGGTTCTAGTTGAGTGATGGGTGGCTGGTTCGATAGTGAGAAATGCTTTGTAGTTTGTGACAAGGACAAAGTGCCAAAAGATGATTGAAAATCTATTACTCGCTCTCTTACTTTTTGTCGAGTTGCACTGACTGACCAACGTAGCAGCTATTGTCTTTAGAATGCCTGATCCCACTCGGATTGACTCCCAATTCGCAGCCATGAAAGCACTAGTCCACACTACCCTCGCAAGTCAAAACAACGAGAGAGATATCAGATGAAATTGTTATTCAAATTTATAAAATTTTCACAATGGTTTGGAACATAAAAGTACAAGATGGCTATGGCTGCCAACGCCCCACACAAGTACATTCCCTCTCTGACTCTCGCTCTTATTCTGCACTTGTATCTCTCTCTCTCTCCATCTCTAGACTGTACTCTCTCTAACTACTATCGGCTCTCACTCTCTCTCACTACTACTGTCCTCCTTCGGTCGCTCAAGCCGTAGCTATGGCGCACGGGCTGACGACTTCACCGATGCGCCTGACAAGTCTCACTTGAGCAGTCCAAGCAATCTCCAGGTACTGTTGCAGCCTTCTGTATTTGCTGCAACTATACAGTCTGTCTGCTTCGGACTGCTAACGGTCCTAGGGGCTGTCGGCTGCTGCCAATTTTGGACTGGGACTTTTTCTGTCGGGTACCGGTTGCTACCAACTTAGCGAACTTCTACTGACCTACGGACTCCTACCGACCTACAGGGTCCTGAAGCAGTGGGTCGGCCTCAGGGCATGCTGGTTGGACTATGGTGCAATGGACTTGAGGCCTTGGGACATCTAGAAATGGATGCAGGACTGGACTGACATGTGAAATCCTTTCACATCCGTCCTCCAAGAAAGATACAGCCTTTCTCAACTGTCTGCCGTGTGGATGCCTCCATGTCGATGTCTCTCCTACCCTTCTCATAGTGGGACACTATCTTCGGGGCTGTGTCGTTCATTGTGTACCATGTGTCATCCTCAGGTGTCCAGTACTGGAACCTGACCTTACACTGCTGCTGCGGTCTTCCCCTCCAGACTTATCTTCGTCTACAATGCAGCATTTGTCATAGCGGCCATCCATATCAGGGGGAACTGAGACCTTGTGATGGAAATGAGCCACTTGTCATGTAGGGTAATGACTTAGAGGCATGGGACAATGTAGGATGAAGATGTTTGTTGACAATGTAGGGTGGACGATCTGGATCACCTATTACATTCGTTATTTCTTATGACCCTCTGTATGCAGGTAACTTCTATGAGATCCTCTCTTCTAGCAGAAACTCTGTAGACTTGACCCAGTACCATCTTGTGTGTCCCAATATTCTCTGCAGCTTTCTGCAGTTCTCTCTCATAGGCCAGTGTGATTTCCCTAGTTCCAGACAGTAACCATTGAAACTAACAAGGGTTAGACAATCAATTGGCCTCCAAGGCTTCCAGCCCCTGCGCCGTTCGTTCGGAGTACGGCCTGTTAACAGATGCGTGGCGCACCGGTTACCTTGGGTAGCTGTGCTTCGCAATCGACCTGATCTGGTCAATGTACATACGAAGAGCCTGCTGTAACAGCTTATTTATCTGTTCTGTCTGACCCATGGCTGCCAACTGGACATCCGAATCCTAATCCACACAGTCCTTCAAGGAGGGATGAAGTCGTCAAGGAGGATGGGAAAAAAAAGAGAGATGATGATGATGAGGATGAGGAGTTGCAGCTCGGCGTGTAAGTTCCCTTTTCTTCTTTGTTTGGCGGCACCCTGGGTTAGGCGCAGCTTGATGTGTAACTCTTTTCTTTTCTTTTTTTGGCGGCATCCTCGCAACATTCTGGTTCTGACGGGAGGTCCTGGCATCCACAATCAAAGGTGGTGACACTGGCATTCTCGTTTATAGGTTGGGCGAGGAGAGGGGGGGCAAAGATGGGGAAGGGTCGTAGCTGGAGGAGGAGGGTCGAAGCTTGAAGGTGGTTAGACTGGCGTTCTTGTTCGTTAACTTTTTTTTGGGGGGGGGGCTGCATCCTTGTTGGAGTGGAGGTTGATGTGTGGATTCTTTCCTGGCGCAATAGATCAATCCATCAATCAATCGAATTTCGTGGACAAAATTTGCAGACATCTGGACCGTCCGGGCTCAGATGTGTGGATGTCCGCATTCTCGACCAATTATCCGGATGTCTGGATCAAACAGACTGCTGGGTGGGCGAACGTCTGAATTGGTCTGGTGTCTGGGTCCTGGGCAACCATGGTCTGTCCATTGCTCTCAGGGTGTCTAGTGGATGACATAACCAACTTAGACCATGGACTTTCACTATGTCTGTTGCCATATTTCTCCCGTGAACCAAATGTGCAAAGAATTTATGAATGACTGAATCTGCTTTAGCCTCGGATGGCAGTGTAACGAAAACAACAGACTTACTAAATCTATCAACCATGACAATTACTTGACATTTTCTATCCCTACACTTATAGAAATCGCTATTCGGCACGCAGCGTTTGGCCGATCCGGGCCGCCCGAGGCCTACCGGCCGACGGCCCGGATTTCCGCGCGATCTTAAGACTTTAAGACTTTAAGACTAAGATCGCGCGGCGATCCAGGCCGTTCGCGGTTGCACCTGCACGACGGCCCAGATCGCCGCGGTGCCTTGGGGAAAGCCGCAGTGCCTTGGGGAAATCGGTCCGAAAGGACTGTTGGCGGGCGGGCGGGAAAAGTACGGCCCTACGCGACGCGACCTACCTACGCAACCTACGCTACGCGACGCGACTTACCTACGCGACGCGACGTACCTACGCTACGCTACGCGACCTACCTACGCTACGCTACCCGACCTACCTACGCGACGCGACCTACCTACGCAACCTCCCTCTCCCTCTCTCTCTCTCATTGCTTGGTACGCCCACCTAGGCGACCTACGCGACTTAGGCGACCTACCTACAGCCTACGCGATCCATGCAACCTGCGTACGGCCTGCCTACCGTAACTCTCTCTCTCTCTCTGTCTCTCTCTCTCTCTCTCTCTCTCTCTCTCTCTCTCTCTCTCTCTCTCTCTCTCTCT
>BFEA01000361.1:439715-447610 GCA_003427395.1 Chara braunii | reverse complement strand
CTCTCTCTCTCTCTCTCTCTCTCTCTCTCTCTCTCTCTCTCTCTCTCTCTCTCTCTGTCTGTGTGTGTGTGTGTGTGTGTGTGTGTGTGTGTGCCCCCCTTTCTAAACCGGACACTCTCGGCTCTCAATCTCTCTCACTACTACTACTGTCCTCCTTCCTGCTGCTTAAGCCACAGTTATGGCGCGCAGCGCTGACTACTTCACCAGTGTGACCGACAAGTCTGACTCGAGGACTCGCACCACCAACCAGCAGCGCTTCTGCAACAGTGAACAAGTGTCTCCAGGTTCTGTGGCAGCCATTTGTATTTGCATCAATTGACAATCTTTGTCTACTTCAGACCGGAAACATTCCCACGGCCTACTGGCCGCGATTGTTTGTCAGTTCCGGAAGTTCCGGACTTTCCCTGGATGCTGCTGCTAAATCTGGACTGGGGCTTTGTCTGTCGACCTAGCAGAATTCTACCAATCTACGGATTCCTACCGACGTACGTGGTCCTCAAATGGCATGTCGGCCTCAGGGCTTTCCGGTTGGAACGTGGTACAAGGGACTCAGCATCTTGGGCCATCTGGGACTGGACCCGGGATGGACTGATGCGTCACACCCTTTGAATTGCTGTATCTATGCAAAACATTGCCCCAAACCTATTATGACCGGACTTTCATTTGGGTGAAGACGGTAGGGTCTGACAGTATGAAACGACTGAGCCGGACTAAAGGAAGACTTATCTGAATTGCAGATGGTACTCCTAAATCAGACTTGCCTGTTTTAAAACTCACGCCTTGGTTCAAATCCTTGCACTGTCAACTGTTGAGTTCACTCTCTAGCCGTGCAGGTGGTCCTGGGATTAATTCCGAGCACCAGCACTCCTGCAAAATAAAGCACTAAATTGTGTACTTTTTTTTCTATTCGTGGGGAGCAACACGTGCTGGGAACCAGGCCCAGCGTCCCATATAGAATTATACAAATGATTTGAAATGCCAGGGCCATTACCTGGCTTCGGCTAAGAACAATCTGAGAACTATGAAAGAGGTTCTGGAAAATTTAGGAAAAACATGGAAAGCTGCTAACCTATTGCTAGGCTACTCAAGCAGCACTTACTAAGTCAGAATGGAAAGCCACAGAAGCCCTTTGAATGCTCAGAACCCCTGGAATCCCCAACAAAACATTCAAAGATTCTCTAACACTGGCTTATTCCCTGCTGAGCTTTCCCAGGCCTCATGCCCCCATCCTGCTACGTTACAGGTCACCACAACTCACCCGGGCTCCGGCCAGCGTCGTACCAACAGCAACCTTTGGTTCTCCCTTGGAATGCCCGGCCCAAGGCATCCCCAGATCTCTCTACCAGGCCTCACGCTCCTGCTATCAACAGGTTACAGGTCAACCCCCCAGCTCCGGCCAGCGTCGTTCTGGCATTGCAAAACCGCAGATCCATGAATATAACAGCATTAAAAAAAAACTAAAATGAGTTGCAAGAAGTGCCCAGAATCCTAAGGTATTCTCAAGACTTACCTCATGAAATAGGCTACAATTCAGAAAAAGTCTGAAAAGGCTTGGAAAAATATGAGAGCGGGGGGTCAAAACTGAAACTGCCTACTATCCAAAACTCCCCCCCTCAACAGATGGAACGTCGGTCCAGGCTTTCAGTCCTCGTACCAGAACTCACTTGATCTCATACCCCCTTCTGCTAGGGTAACAGGGCACCACAACCTTCCCCAGTACTGACCAACCTAGTTCTGACGGATGGGAAGTGCCTTCCTCCCTCGACATGTCCCTTAGCGACAAGCCCCTGACAGGTTACAGGGTTAATAACCCGGCGCCGGCTACGTCGAACGGTCTGGTTATGCCGTCCACGCTCGGCATAACTCCACAGGCCTCAAGCTTCCCCTAGGTCACAGAGCAAAAGCTCCAGCACCGGCCTGTGTCGTCCCAGCATCGTCCTTCTAACCTACTTATCTTAACAAACAACCTTCCTCTGTTGAGAGCCCCCTTACTACCTTCCATCCTCCAATTCTAGCTCCCCCCTTTTTCCTCCTTTTTTTGAGATACCAGGTTCATTACCTGGCTTCGGCTAAGAACAAACAACTCAGAACCCCCCCAACAATCCTCTTTACCTCACTCTGGCAAGACTTACTGCAGCAGAGCCACCATCTCCGCCGCTGCTGTACCCCGTTTCCATCCTAAGAGCTAGCCCCCTCACCAGTAGGATGCCTGATATCCCACCATCGACTTCTCCCACTCACCTCTCTTTTTTTAAAAAGGACATGCTCCAGTCTATTCATGCGGAGGAGCACGTGCTGGGCACCAGGTCCAGAGTCCCAATCAAGAACATATTGAAAAATCAGGAAATCAGAAGATTGAGAAAACCATATACACGTTTCAGCGCCTACTATTTCCACGAGAAGAGGGGAAGGGAGGGAAAAAACCACCCTCTCTCTCTCCCCATGGAAACTCCAGCGCCTATTCTACTCGATTGCATGTACAAGGCTCACAAGAACCAAAACGGATCACTCCTCTCCCTCAAAAAACGACCCCCTGTCTGATACTGCCTCCGAGGGGAAGCGCCCCCTCACCTCCCAGCCCCAGTTCAGAACAGCCTCCTGAATACCACTCGTGCTCCCTCAGCTGCATACAGTACCCCCTAAAGTATGCCCCGCAGAGCCGAATATCCCCCTTCCCTCCTGCCCCACCCCCTCCCAAGTGCGACAGCCCTACAACATCTCACCATGCTGACATCAGCACCCGTTGTCCTCTCTCCCTCCCCAACCGCCATAGCTGATCCGACCCAAAAATCAGCGTGGCCCAGAAAAGGACAAACCCTCAACACCGCCCCTCCCTCTCAAAGATCACACCACCCACCCTGTGTAACCCTCGCAGGGAGGGGCTCCAACCCTACAGGAGATACTTCCATTCAGATTCAATAGCCGAAAACTGATAGGAGCGATTTCCAGCAACAGATGGAACACTTTGGGAACTATCAGTACATAGAATAGGAAACACAAAAAAAAAACGGACAAAAATCAGAGCCATGCATCAAAACTAGGTCCGATTTTCGAAAACTCGCTAATCAAGATCAGACAATCAGAAATTGAATCGAAACACACAGTGACTAGAATTTGGAAATCAAGATTACGTACCTCATGAATTTAAGCGTCAAGGCAAATCAGAAGATCAAACGAGATTGAGTTAAAAAAATTACTTCTAAGAAATCAGAGGTGCCCAACCTCTGATTTTACGAATCTCAGGCTAAGAGTATTGCCCAGGAAATAATTCAGCAACAAAACATATGACAGTTGGCACGGCTAATGATATGAAATTCGAAAATCACATCGTTAAGAATCTCATCAAGGTCGTCACAGAATCACCACTACAAAACGTGAAGAGGAAGAACACAACTTACCCTCGACATCCCTAAACGCACCCCCTCTCTCTCCAAACCTCACCTCCTCCTTCATCGGCTCTCAAGCGACTCGGCCGCCTGTGGTTGACAACTATTCAACCATCCCAAAGGACCAAACGATGAAGATAACAGGACCACAGCTAGGATTACCATCACAGCACTCCAAACCACGTCACGAGACTAAACCGCTGAGCCTGCCAGCCGCCCCTCGCAGGTAGCCCAAAGAGATAAAAGGGGTGTCATCGTCGCAGACATCGCCCGCGTATAGAAGACCTTACTCCTGCGTTCCTCCTCCCATTCCTTCTTGTAATACTCTTCCTCTAGCCCGTGAAACCCTGCCTGCCTCCCCTTACTCCCCCCCGTGGCATTCTTCCTCTCCATAGAGACCTTGATATGAGATACGCTGCTCCTGTGTTCTTCCACTCAAGCCTGCAGCAACACCCGGACACGACTAGGCTGCTCCTCCATGCCCCATGAGCCCTCTCCCGCCTCATCATCCGCCTGCTGACCTCTCACCCCGCACTCTCGTCCTCGCGTCGAAGCTACTGTCATGGCGCCCCAACTGCTCTTCGTTTCCAACCCTCACCGAGGAGCCTGCCGTCGTGTCAAAACGCCGGGCGGCGGAGCGCTCCGCCGTCGGGCCTGACTTCCGTACCAGCCTGTGCAAGTCATTGGATCGAACCCCGGCACCCAAGCACTTCAACAGACTATAACAAAAACGAAATTGTAGGCCCAGCCCACACAGGTCATGGGTTCAAATCCAGTGAGCACTTCAGCAAAACAAAACACAACTGAAATTGCGGGGCAGCCCCATACATGTCATGGGGTCAAATCCCAGCGCCAGCACTTGAGCAACAACAAGGCACGAACAAAATTGTGGGCCAGCATGGACTGATACCAATACAGCTGCTGACCAAAGAAAAAAAAAAAGAAAGAAAAATTCAAAAAAAAAAAAAAACGCTTTTTTTTTTCTTTTCAAAAACCTGCTTTCATAATGGCAGCATGCTGGTTTAACTGCCAGACACTCACGCTCAGGGCAGGTACAACCCTGCGGCGGGTTTTTGTTCCCTGAAACAACACGTTTGTGATGTCTTGGTCCTGTCAAGTCTCTGACAGGGTTCATTCCTCTAACCCGTTTCTCAGCGACAGGTTACGATTCTGTGACATTGCTTGTGATCTGTTGGCCTTACTGTGCTTCTGACAGATCCATCATGCTTCTGAGATGTTGGTCTGTCGTAAGTTTTGCAAAGTTCCCGACAGAACTCGTCCCTTTGACCTGTTTCTCAGCAACGGGTTACTACTCTGTGAGAATGCCTGTGATCTGTTGGCCCTTCTGAGTTTCTGACAAGATTCATCGTTCCTCTGATGACCTGTTCCTTTGTTGTAGGTTTTGCTTCGCATGTGTGGATACTGGGACACGGATGACGAATGTGTGCCCGGTGTGCAAGCAATGCTTCAGTTATATCACTAGATTGCTGGTAAGTAAGACGTATGAGGGGCTCGTTTCACTCGCACACTGCCTGTTATTACGCTACATGATAACACGAGCCTATATCACAAATGCATTTGACCACATATCATGGTGGATTCATTCAATGAAGATGGCAACCCTTGTCTTGTCTAAAAGAAGGCATATGTTTGTAGACAAATGTTTTTGCCTGACATTTGAGTGGTGGCAAAGACCTAACGGAGTGTATTTTCTGGCTGTGACAGGCCTTTCTTTGTTTCGTGGGTGTTTTGCTGGTTTATAATGGGGTGTGAACCTGCAGTCTGTAGAGTTTTCCGTCTGGTGTGTGTGAGTGATACTGTGATAATCCGTTTTGATTCTCATAACAGATCAGGGTACCAGTTGTTGGACAGATGTCGATGCTTAACCACAGATGTGGTTAAGGTGGATTATCGCTTAGAGTATCATCGGTTAGGGGACTCTGGAGACTGTTGAGGGTTCAGCTGCTTGACGAGTCAGTGAAACTCTGCCGAAGTAGTGTCACAGCCCCTCATTTGTTGCCATCTTCTCCTTCTCGGTCTACGGCTCACTGGGAAGTTATATGTAAACGCATATCCTGTTTTACGAAAAGGGGAGAGCTAGACACATCTAGCAGACAAGCGCACATTTTTCTCCAAGAGATGTTTCTAATCCAGAACTAATGTGGCATCATTCACTGTTTTAAACTTTAAAGTTTAAAGCATTTTGTAACTTTTTTGAAAATTTTCCCTGTTTTTGTTTTCTTTCGCGGGTGATTACTACTTTCTAGTTTGCGAAAGGGAAAACAGGTAGGTCATGTGATTGACCAGCGTTTCTATGCCTGGTGTGACATGTCTTCACTTTTTTTTTCGTTCAGGTTGGAGAGCCGTGTGATGGGCGACCATCTCGCACGGTTCGGAGAGCACTTGTTACGGCTGAATAGAACATTTTACTACGGTTTATCAGTTTAACTCTTGACTCAATTTATTATTATGGAGAATTATTGTATCAAGATTTGAATATTCGAGAATACTTCGGTTCAATTCGACTGCCTATGGGTGCGCAAGTGTTTGGTTTTCGTCCTGGTAGATGTGTTATTCGTTATGTGGCGTTGGAGTTACATTTTCTAAGAAAGGAGAAGCATATTGATGCTTTAATTGACTAAGACTGTAAGACACACATTGTGTGTGATTGTCGCGGTGGTGCTCGAGTTTCCTAAACTTTGCCCCGTTGTCCGTTTGTCCTTTGTTCTATACAAAGACTGTGATGGAGTCTGACGCGATTGGCAGTACTCGCAGAAGTTTTGGCACAAGGAACATTTCTGTCATTTCCAGTATTTTGTTAGCGATTCACACACGGTCTGAACCTGGGGCATATCTTCAGTGTACTTTTCTTTTGAAATTTCTCACATTCTTTTGTTGTCCTTTTTTGTAATTTCTTGGGCTCATGGAACTTGATGCTTCTCTATCCATTGTGGAATCCGTGACCGAATCAGTGATCAAATCTCTGCAATTGAATGAGTGATTGAATATGTGATTGAAGGGGTGTGATCGAGTCTGTGATTGAATCTCAAGTCAATTGAACAACTCAGGGGATACGCAAACTAGGACTTTTACTACTCTGCTCTGGATGTGATTGCAGTCAGATTCATCCAGGTCTTACTGTAATTGCAGCCAGATGCATGTCGCGAAGTTCTAGTTGGAGTACGCCCTCACTCAAGTGAGTGATCCGCCAGACGGGTATGCAGGTTGGGGCATTTTCCAACTCCATCCATCAGAACCAGAATTGGCCCGGAAAACCAGCTGTCGCCAATGGACCTGCACCATTGAAGGGCGAAGGGGAACCCTTTTCACAGTCTACGGTTTATCAAAGATGGGCTGCAATAAGATGCGATCATACTTTAACACCGGCTGAATTCTACTCGGAGGAATTCACCTCCAACATTCCAAACAATGAAAATGTGCTTCCACACTTCTGAATCATTTCTCTTTCAACAAGAATGAGGAGTCGCTCAAGTTTGCTGTTTATAGCCTCCTCGTTCAAGTTTGATGTTTATAGCCTATGTGACAGTATGTGTTGCCTTTTGTTTTTTTTTTCGAAGGACGATGACCGTGAGATATCACTGAATTACGCAGCACAGCTGCACAGGGATTCATAATTATTTTTTACTGTTCATCTGGTTGCAGAGTCGATTCGAACTCAGGTTTGTATTTCAACAGTTCATCGGTGTACCAACTGAGCGAGGCCTGTTGGTTTTATAGCCTATGTGGAATTGAACTTGAACACTCTTCTTCGTCTTCTTCGAATGTTCTTCTTCGTCTTCTTCCTTCTGTTTTGAATACACATGTTGAATCTTTGTTGTTGGCAAAGAACTTAGTTGCTTTTTCAAGCCTTTCTCACTCTTCCTCAATACATGTCATTGCAATACCTCTCTCAATAGTGCATGTGCCATGACCATCAGTTTGGAACTGTCGATGTGTGCCTCACTCACTTCTGATTTGTTGTGAATCTTTGGGATCAGTTGGTACGCAGGGCTGGCAATTTTGGAAGCGATGGCAGAGCCGACTCCAAGTCGAGGGAGGTGGAAGAAGTATGGATACCATTTGATCTTGCAATGGATGCAAGGTAAGGGAAGTGAACTGCACAGAGATGGTTGAGACCATCCGATTGTTCGACCCTCTGCTGTATTCCTATATTTTGTGAGACAATCCTCTCATAATCGTCATTATGTTTTTTCTGTACATCCAGGAGGAACAATCCAGAGCAGTTCAGCATACCCCTGCGTAGATGGGTGATCCTTAACCCGTGGTGAATGGATGACTGTTTGCTTAGATGGGTGATGATACATAACCCTTGTTGGATAGAGATCTACAGACTCCCAAGAAAAGATCTTGTTTTGTCCTCCAGGGGGGTCATCCACTAGACTTGGAAGAATCCAAAGAAGTTCAGCGGCGTGCTCACGAATGGATGATACACGCAAAATTTGAAATGGACCAAAAGAAAAGGACAAACAATCAATGAAAAAGTTCAAA
>BFEA01000361.1:410533-423113 GCA_003427395.1 Chara braunii | reverse complement strand
GGTTGTCGAGGCGCAAATCACAATCCTACGGTTGAGGTTGGAAGCTGCAGTTTTTATGTGGTTCCCACAGGCCAGACGTCAGCACCTTCTCTCTCTCTCTCTGTAGTTTTTCATACACCTTTCTCTCTCTCTCTTCAATGTGCTGTGTGTGTGTGTATGTGTGTGTGTGTGTGTGTGTGTGTGTGTGTGTGTGTGTGTGTGTGTGTGTATCGTGGGCCTCGGACTCTCTATCGCTTTGTGTCGCTCTCTCCCTTCCCCTCCCCCCTCTCTCGCTCTCTGTCACTCTCTCCCTTCCCCTCACCCCTCTCTCTCTCTCTCGACCTCCGACTCCCTCTGTGTGTGTGCCTGTTCTTCCACTGACGAGTCATAAAACAGAAAGCACAGACACATCCTTCTTCCCACTGGGATGGACAGAATTCTAGCCTGAAACACTTGGCTGCTCCTTCCCATGTTGAGTCTCAAGGACCTCTCGTGCCTTCCAAACGTTGGAAATCTCCTGCTTCCTTAGTTGATATTGTCTGTGAGTGCATATACTTCTTGCATGTAGTTTGATTGTCTATGTTGCTCCCTGCATTAGACTGTCTGATGCCATCTATTGCAGACTGTGACTGGGCTGGTTGAAGCATGGTGGAACTTGGCGTCATCCAAAGAGAATGAGGTGTGGGCCTGATGGTATTTTAGTTGTTCATAGATAAGTGCAATCAGACTCGCTGTCACTTCCACTTCGCATACATGCACACAGATGGAGATACACACTGGCGCAGGGCGCCCTCTCAAAGCTTAGAGATATGGAAATCGAGAACACAGTTCAGATGCAGGTTCACTTCAACAGTCCATGGCGCTTCGGCGCCTGTACATCCCAACCTTCGTCACTGTGTCCAACCCCACTGTTCACACACGCTCACTCTGGATCACCCTGAATACCACCACACACACACACTAAGTCTAACTTCCTCCTATAGCGGCTATGGCCGCCCTACCTCTACTGACTATGGTTGCGATCTCTCTCTACAGCCCACTTCATCTTCGGGCAACATCCAGACCACCTTCGCACAAGACGCTGTAGCAGCGCTTCCGCATGGCTTACGCGAATGAATGAATTGCTGGGCGCTGCTCTTGATTTATAGTTCTGTTTGCCGCTTGTCTGCCCCTTTCCCCCAGGCCCTGGATGTGCATAGAGTCCCACACGGTACTTGCTGGACCGAACTCGGCAGGACTGGGACTGGCAACTTCGACTGCACGAGGTTGCACTGCCGACTCAACGCAGTTGGACCTGCGACTCAGTGCAGTTGGGTTTACCACTTGCCCAATTGCCTCTGGCTAAACGTGAGACAACTTCGAAAAGCCACTTCCGGACCGGAGGTCTGCGGACTTGGCCTTTCGAGTACTGTAGCAGCTACGACCTTGACCTTTCAGGACTGTAGCAGCTACAACCTTGACCTTTCAGGACATCTACAGCTACGGCCTCTACAGAGCTGTGACCCCTACTCGACAGACCTACAGATCGAACCCCTACAACTACACAGACCTACGACAAACAACAAACAACTACCAAAATACAGGTCTCGGGTTCAAACACTCGAGGGTTGACTCGATACTGTACATTGGTAAGGTGAGGTCTGGGGATCGAACTGTAGGGCCCGCATCTGAGACTGCAAAAAGGTGAAAACGGTTTCATAAGTCACTACTGCAGTTCAAATTTCGAACTTACGCATTCTTAGAAATGAGCCCTACACCTTACGTAGATCTGACAGCAGGGGGTCACCCCCAGCCTGAGAGGACTTTGGGTACAAGGGCAAGCTGACAGTCAATCCTCCATAAAATGGAGTAATCAATGCTGTACAGGGGTCCTTCAGCTGGACGGAAGGAAGCGTATGTGTATCGTCGTACTCTTTTGACTTACCGGTGGAAAAGGAACCGGACTGACGCTCCGCAGAATGGATATGGAGCCAGGACCATAGTGTTGTCCAACTTATCTCCCGTCTTGGATGGTGAAATGAAAGAGAACATGACCACTTCTATGCCTGGTTGCATGGTCATCCATTTTGCGTCTGAACCCGTATGGTGGTAAGGGTGTGCATGGTAAGGGCCTGATCAGACCCGGCCCCTTTTTCGGCGAGAGGCTGAAAGAACCAGCTGAGCTTGCGCTTGATAATGTCCATGCACTACGTCTGATGTTATTATTTGCAATTGTGTGTCATGTAACTTCATGGCGAATCTGAGCATGCTCTATCCATGCACAGCCCTGAGTGGCAGAAGTGAAACAGAAATCAGTGGAACAAATTTGGTTAAAGACTTGGGAGGTTGTGGTTCATGAGAGAAGAGAGGAAAGAAGTTGGCATGTAATCCACGGGTGGGCATAATCTGTAGGTGTCATAGACCGTTGTGTGTGCCACATGAATGCATCGATTGGTGAAAGATCCCTCTGCTTGATTGTGGGTCTGAAAGTCAGTGATAAGGACAGGGGAGTATGGCATGCTGGGGACGTTTGGCCAAGGACCAGGACACGTGTTTTTGGTGGCCAAGGCCGCACCTTGGCTGGCAGGCGTCAGCTCACGTTTTTTGGGTGGCCAAGGTCGCACCTTGGGTGCCAGGCATCACTTCGAACCCAGGAGCAGTTTAGACTATACAATCTTCTTCTTATTTTTTATTTCTCGTATCATTTGTTTCTGTCTCTGCGTTGCTTTATTTGTATTTTGTTTGAACAGTGTTATGTCATGGTTCATCTGGGTTGTTGAGGATGACCTGTGCTCTCCCAGGAGATGCAGGACACAGTTGAGAACGCATTACTCGGTGACCGGTGATCAACTCAGCTTGGATGTCAGGTGCATCCAAGGAATGTCCAACATGTGTTGTCTAGGAGCGTTATGGTTCAGTCCTCGAGCTGAGTTGCTCCCGTCATCCATAAACTGACAGATGGAAGAAGAGAGATCACCAGACTGTGCAGGTCATTATTTGGTCTCTATACCTAAACTAGAAAGAAGATTTTGGGAACAGCGCTCGGACATCATCACATAAGCTTACTATCTTTCTCTCTGCCCGACGATTGGCACACCACCGTTTAGTTGTGGAGCACGACTTTACTGCCCCACTACCTGCTGATTCCCTCATTGCTAGTTGGGCTCGGACAGATCTGTCGGGTTCAGTACTGTTTGAAACAAAATTCACGGTCTGATTCTGAAAGTCTGTAATCAGATAATGAAGGCCAAGACTCACATGCACCGGCAGGCAGATTATTGACTGCCTTGCCCATTCTGAGAGGATTACCTTGTTTGGATCTGATGAACCTTCGTTTGTCATGGGTACTCTGCACTACCTAGTGGATCGTCTGGTTTTCTTCCTCTAACTAAGCCAGCTTTAGAGGAATCCAGCTTGGTTCATTGATGCTTAGAGAGACTCCTTTTGAGGCAAAAGTTTGCAGGAGCGCCGTTCAATGGGTGGTTTCTGGAAGATGACTGGAACACTGTGCTGATCATTTGCTCTCATGTGCTAAGACCAAAAAACGTATAGACTATCTATAGTGTATAGACTATCTATAGTATATAGAGTATTATAGACAATCTATAGTGTGTAGACTATTTATACATGGTGTAGAGTAGGTATAGATGACTATAGACTACAGTATCTCTGGACTATGCATAGACTATAGACTAGACTATGTATAGGCTCTGAATCCATTAGGTATGGAGTAGGCACAGGGCATTTATAGACCACAGAGTACTTTAGGCAGTGTTTTGCACATCGCACTTTTGACTTGAAACTCAGCATGTCCGTAGTCTCGGCGCCTGCACAAAGACCCCCCAAAAGGGAAAAAAATTATATTTTCTCCCCCAAAATTGACGTTGCTCGTGTAGTATCTGAATACATGGCAACTCTGAATGCACTAAGTAGGGACTAGGCACAGCGCATTTATAGACCACAATGCACCACATAAAAGTAGTTCAGGGGTAGTATGGAGTACTTTCGGCAGTGTTTTGCACATCGGAGTTTTGACTTGAAACTCCGCATGTGGGTAGTACTCAGCATCTGCACAAGGACCCCCCAAAAAAGGCGAAGAATTTTTTTACTGAAACTTTCTCTCCAAAAATGGGCGTTGTACGTGCAGTATCCGGATACATGGCGTAGTACGTGTTGTACGCGTAGCATGCAGGTACATCCTGCGGTATGCGTGCTATGTGTGTACCTGCATGAACAATGGGATGTGTGGACAGGAGGGGGAGGTTATTTGAGTGGAGAGAGGACATAGTTCTATCTGTCATAATGCCATTGCATATTTTGATGTCTTCTTCTCCCTTCTGTTCTCCGGTTGTGGGTGTGTTTGAAATGCTGACAATCTGTGGCCATGTTCCCTCTTTGCAGATGTGCTGATGGCTATTCCCTGACAAGTCCAGGTGCTATGGTTGTCACACAAGTTGAGGCGCCCATTATGTCAGCAGATGGCAGAGGCAGTGGTGCAGTGGAGGGATCACAAGTGCGTATCCGGACGTTGGAAGGACGAGCGGACGGCACTGTTAGCCATGTTGGAGGAGGGGGAACAGACAATTGCAGTTTGTGGAGAACAAGGGACTGGATTGTGGGAAGCAAGTGGGCTTCAGAGGAGGGAACGTCACCAGGTCCGAAGGATGCAAAGGCACGGGAAACTAACGATGACCATTCAATGCATGATGCAGTTCTTACAGATCTTGTTTTAGCCACTGACTCAGTGCGTGCAAAGGCTGAATGCAGGCAGGGGAGTGCAGTGCAACAAGGAGGAGCAGCAGCAGCAGCAGGAGGAGGAGGAGGAGGAGGAGGAGGAGGAGGAGGTATTGCTGGAGGAAATGGAAGGGAGGTTACGCGGAGTGCAGATCGCACAGAGACTGGTGGAGGCACTCATATGCTGGCAGGCAGCAGAAATGGCCTCATCCCCGTTCCGGCACCAGGTGGTATTGGTGATGGCAGAGAAGATGAAAAGGGCAACTGGGGTCTCGCTATTGGCATGGCTGAAACTGGAAGTTCTATGTCCGTTGATCCAATTGGCAAGCAACTGTTGGGCAGGACATCTGGTCCCAAGACTAAAGCAGCAACACCAGGAACAGGGCCGGAAGGATTGTCCTCGTCTGAAGCAGGGCACGAGCTAGAGGCAGTGAGTCTCCTGAGAATGGACCTTCTTGCAGATGCAAAGATGAGCGGGAAAGTATGTCCTGATGACAAAGATCAGCAGGCGGGCGACCGAATCATTGGTGATAAACGGCAAATGACTGAAGAATGTGAAGTAAGGTAAGAGGGGACATGCTTCCTGGTAGACGTTGTAATGTTGCTTCACGTCCACGCTTGATATTCCAATTTGTTCAGGTTTTAATGAATGCACCTGAACGGGAACTTCTATAATTTTATTCTGCTTGTCACGTAGATTGGAAAGAAAAAGAACATTGTCATTCTTGGTGGCTGTTTCTGCCGTGGAGAGTGTACCGCTGTGGTCTGCTGACCTTGGCGAGTAGGGCACTAATACTGTTTGCTGAGTCCGGAAGAGCCCCCCCTCCCGTCGCAAGTATGGCATTGTAGAAATGAAGCACCGCTGTGGCATCCAGGCGGGGAAAGCCCATCATATCATGACCATCAATCAATCGCTTGGTTTTTCATTTGTCTATTTTTTGCATTTTATTTCTGGTTTGTCTTCCCCTCGTTGTCATTCCAACTGCTAGTTTGTTTTTCCCTCTTGGTTGCATGTTCTTTGCTTTGGTTTTCCTTGGTCTTACCTCACGTCTTTACCTTGCTTCACATTCTTTTTTTGTTCTGAATCAGGGTTGCATACCCGCCGACCGCCTACCCCGACCGCCGACCGTATTGCAGCCGACCAGTAGGGCCGACCGGTTGGCGGTCTGCTGGCCAGTCAGAAAACAGCCATCCAGTGGCATCCAATAATTTTTTTTCAGATCTGAGATGGAAGCTGTACTGCGCCTGTCTCTTATACACATCTAGATGTGTATAAGAGACAGCACACACACACACACACACACACACGCACACGCACACTCGCATACACACACAAGCAGACGGGTGTGTGAGTGCCTGATGCTTGGGTAAGGTGGTGAGTATGTATCCGTTGGTGAAATGCATACACTGCAGACTGTCGAGGTTCAACCTCCTGATGAGTCGGTGAAAGTCCGACGAAACAGTCTGTCAAAGTCACTCTTTTTCGAGGAGTTCTGTTTAGCAGATCCACCACACACACACAGACGGCCTCTTGTGTGAATGAATGGCCTATGGAGTGAATGCATATTCCTGCAGTGTGCAATTTGTTTGTGTTGGTGAGACTCATCTATGAACTGTTCTCAGTAGGAACGAACGGTGGTGGTTAAACTACCACTGTCCCGACTCCTGGCAGTAAAAACGGTAACATTCCGGGTTCTGTGGATGAACAGTGCTACGGGACCACAACGGCTGGTGGGGCCAGCCAAAAGGGAAAAGAACCGTGGCGCTGGCACTTGGGCAAAGCTTGGCACGCAGTTCTTTTCCCTTTTCCGCAGTGGCAAAAAGAGGCTCGGAGGTAGTGGTGATTTAAGGTTTAGAGGGCTTTAGAGCTGGTGATTGATGTCGGCCTTTTGTGTGTGGCTGGGTCGAAGTCTATACTGGAAATGGTGATGGAGTGCTTGTTTGTTCGTCTTTTCTTGGGTGCAAGTGTGCGTTAAGCGGATGGATTGTGAGGGCATTGCCTCCACACGTACGTGGGTCACGTTCTGTTCTGATTATTATTTTTTCTGTGTTGGGGGGATTGAGGATTTAAGACCGATTTATATTCGGGGATCCCGCGGGGTGTTGTTCCAGAGCACATGGAGCAGGGCAGTTTCTAGGGTGCTTTGAGCAGTTGCACTCCTGGTGTTGCGAGAGGCTCTTGTAGGGTCAATCCTGCTTTGAGGAGTATTTGTGGATAGGCGCAGAGGACGTTTACTGCGGGTGAGATTCCTGTGGGTACCATAGGCTGGGGCGCTTACATATTACAGTGGTAGCACAGTCGGGCCTTCGTTTTGGGATGCTTTTTAAAAAATTATATCTCCTCTCTCCCCCCCCCCCCCCCCCCCCCCCCCCCCCCCCCCCCAAGTTTGGACCATTTCAGCATTTCTCGATTTATGTGTGTCATCCCTGACACAGGGGCCATGCAAATCTTCTGTGTATTGTTTCAATCACAATGGATGTCCCGAAGAACTGCTAAATGTTGTCGTAGAATGCACACATATACTTATGGATTTGTGAACTTTTTTGTCAGATGCAGGTTGGTTCTTTCCTGCCTGCCCCCCTTTTTTCAATGATGTGTAGGTGTGCCTTCCAGGCAGACAGGTGTGCGGGCACCAAGCACTTGACCACAGACTTGGCCAGCCTTGCACTCGTCTTGATCGGCGGGGTATCTGGTTTTGAGATTGCCATTTGATGATTTTGCACCAAAACATGCACTCAAAACTAATGTATGTATGGTGTCCGTTAACTGAAATAGAATCAGGGTTGCATACCTGCTGCCGACTGCCGACCGTTTTGCAGCCGACCGGTTGGCGGTCTGCCGACCAGTCAGAAAACAGCCATCCACTGTTTTTTTTCCAAATCTGAGTTGGGGGCTGTACTGCGCTTGCTGAGTACAGCCCAAATCCGCTGAGAAACTTTTGGGGATGAGGGGGGGTATGGGGGGGGAGGAGTATAGGGAGATATAGGGGTGGTATAGGGGGTATTTGGGGGGGTTTATGAGGGTGTTGGGGGGCGGTTTGGGGGTGTTGGGGTGTGTGTGGGGTATTGGGGGCGAGCATGGGGGTGTTGGTGGAGTTATTAGGGGTTCTAGATCCACACAAAAAGAAAAGTAAAAAAAAAATTGCAGGGTGCCGAGTCTGCCTACGACCCCCGACCGGTAGGTGCTGACCAGCCAACCGGTTGACTGGTCGGCATCCCACCAGTCAAGGGTCGCCGACCGTCGGGGTATGCAACACTGTTCTGAATGCCATAGACAGGGAAGCAAAAAAACTTGCTCAGGGAAGCACTGTGATGACCCATCTGATGTCCGGCTAGCATGTGATCAACATTCTTTTTGCCGTGAGCATTATGAGGGTGTAGCCCATGAAAGTTTTTGTTTTCGTACCATGATGACATTCAATATTGTACTCATGTACGACATCCTCACATGGCATGCCCTATTTGTAAAAAGGGGCTGGAACGTCAGTGCCTGTGCAACTGCAGTCACTTTGCCTCTGTGTTGCTAGCATGTGTGAACCAGGTTACCTATAACATCTGTTGGCGCTGAGCCATTCTGATGAGTGCCTGCAAGTACGAGAATTGGATGTGGTGCTTCCACTGGCCACACCCGAGCCTGTCCTCTCTGGTCTGCAGGGGTGGCCACTTACCATAGGCAATGCCTGCTCAGCTCATTTTTCTCTTTAACCCGACCCCCGACTGGCCTCTTGTGCCAGTCTCTAGCAGCCGGCTCTGCCGGTGAGTATTGAGGACCCAATGTGGTTTCTCTTTCCCCTGTTTCTCCTCCCTCTCTTCCCCCCCCCCACCCAGCTTCCCTCGCTTTTCCCTCCTTCCTACCCCCCTGTAAAACTTTTTAAGTGCATCCCTACACTATTAAAATCGCTAATGTGACAAATCTGAAATCCGGGCCGTCGTCGGTCCTACCGGCCCACGACCCAGATCCACCTAACCAAGTAACAAATCTGCCATCTGGGCTGTCGGGTCCTACCAGACTGACGGCCTGGATAGATGCGGTCTTAAGATCTTAGGACCGCGCCGAGATCCAGGCCGTCGGTCCGTACCGATGGCTCAGACAGACACAGCGCGGAGCGCCTTTTGCAGATAGACGCGCCGTGGAGTCCCGTGGAGTATTACCGGAGTCAAGTGCCGTGTGCGTAGATCCAGGCCGTCGGCCCAGTACCTCGGGGCGAACGGCCCGACGGCCCAGTTCGCAGGCAACTTTGGGTACCTCGCTTTGGGTACCTCACTTTGCCTTTGTCGGTTCCAACCACATCGCGCCATATTTTCTTGAGTTTTGCGCCGACACGTTCATGTTGTTTGCCGTAGTACGTGCTGGGTACTGCCTTGGGCCATGTTGTGTATGCCCTGCTTGCTGTTGTGGACCTTGGTGCGCAGCGCCCAACTCTCTCTCTCACTCGCTGCTTCTCTCTTTCACTCTGGGCAGACTGTCGGGGTTCAACCTCCTGATGAGTCGGTGAAAGCCCGACGAAACAGTCTGCCACAGTCATGCTATTTTAATGTTGTATAGCAAACATGACAACACAAACACACACGCACACACACCATCCATGTCTCCCTCTCACCTAAGGTTGGCCAGCTGCCGCCGTGAGCTGTGGTGGGCCAAGATTGAGGTGCGGTGGAGTAGTTGTCATCAACTGAATGCTGCTGCAAGATGGAACCCTCAGGTCAGTGGCATGGCTCCCTCCCCAAACCACTTCCCTCCCCGCTCCGCTGTCTTCGTTCGCCCTCCGCTGCTCCTACGCCACCCGACTCCTCCAACCACCCAGCCCCCCCCTTCCACCGTTCCTCCTCATCTCCTCCGCAGCCCTATTCCACTACAGCGCCTCCCCTTCTCCCCTCCGCTCTTCCTTGGCCGCCCTGACCAGCTGCCACCTCGACTCTCTTCTCCCCCCATGTAGCCTCCGTCNTATTGGGGGTTCTGGAACCAAAAAAACAAAACGAAACTCTTTTGCGGGGTGCTGATGCCCCCCGACCGGTAGGTGCCGACCAGTCAAGGGCGCCGGCCGTCGGGGTATGCCGCACTGAATAAAATAGAAATGGTGTGCACTGATCATAGACCTGACCGGCAGAGTTATGCCCTCGTTGACAGTGCTGTGAAGGCCTGGCTCAGACTGGCTGCCTGGGACTTACTGTCTTATGCCGCCTGAAAACTGCATGATTGTTCTCGAATAATGGGCCTCGCTCCACTACAGGACACAAAATTTGCATTTGAAGGCTTCGGGACCAGCTCCGCTAGACAACACTCTACTTGCATTTGGGCACAGGTGCATTTGGACGAGTACAACATTTTGAATGTGTGAGGTACAGAAAGCGTCCAAATGCATGTGAAGTATTTTGTAGTGGAGCGAGGCCGAATGACTTTACATCTCTCTTTCCTTCTCGGCACAACTTGAATGATTCGCTTGAATTGTTATTATGAATGTTTGTTTGTCCATCAAGTTACCTCCGTCAAAACTGTTTGTCCTTCAGGTATATAATTGTAAATCCATCAAGTTACCGCCGTCAAAACTGTTTGTGCGAGAAAGGTTGAAGTTGTGCCATTTTTCGGGATGCATATAAGGAAGGTCTTTTCCGGTGATACGAGGTCGTTATTAAGTTTCTTATGGATTTAGGGTCTGGTGGGGGGCTTCAGCAGTCTGACTATCCGCAGGTGGAATCTAGAACAGCAGTGGGGATTGCTTTTTGGCAGGATGTATACCGAACTGATGAAGAGGGTGGGTGGTGGTGGTATGTATACTCGGTGCATGGTGTATGAATTGCCAGTACACAGGGTGGGTGGGTCAGTGAATAAAATGGGTTGTGATGAACTCCCGGAGGTTCCTAACGGACTGTGACCTCTGCTTCTGACATGTTGTGGAAACATTGGTGCAGAGATGACAATGGGGCAGAGATGGGACCAGGACATGCGGTGCGGGAGAACGGGAGTGGGCTATCGACAGTGCAAGTGGATGGATGCGCACACTGGAGCAGGGGCAGAGCGAGAAGTAGGGGAGAGGTAATGCGGGGGGAAGCAAACTGGGCAGCAGGGAGACCAATTACCCCTCCAGCAGGGAGGCCTTCCTTGAGTCGAGAGTCGTCGTCGGTGTATGGAAGGGGGGCTTCTCCTGCGAGGAATGCGGCGGCTGCAGCAGCTGCAAAGGTGGAAAGCACAGGCCATTTTGTGGTGGCAGCGGATGGAACCATCACGAAGGCTGGGACCCTTGGGGGGGGAGATCTTGGAATCCGAGGAGGAAGCGGCACACACCTCAGAGGAGGGAGAATTGGAAGAAACATGGGGGGGTTTGGTGGGATGGGCAGGGGAAGGGGAGCAGGGTTGGGAATGGGACTCGGGCTCAATATGGGACTGGGAATGAATATGGGAATGGCTATGAGGATGGGCATGGGTGTGGGCCCAGGTATGGGACTTGGAATGGGTGTGGGGCCTGGGATGGGCATGGGTATTGGCCTTGGTATGGGAATGGGGATGGGAATGGGAGTGGCGATGGGTCCTGGAATGAGAGGCGGAAGAGGGGGGAGGATCGTTGAGCCGTTTGTGCCATTTGGAATCCGAGGAGGTCTTGGTGGTCGTGGGGGCAGAATGGGGAGGATAGGAAGCCGGCACAGATTGCAGCACAGTCACAGTGTCTCCCCTCCATCAACACGTCACACCAGAGGCTCCCCTGCCAGGTGGAGGTCTCGATCACGTTCGCGCTCAAGGTCTAGGTCAGGGGTTCGATCGAGGTCGCTCTCAAGGTCCCGTTCAAGGTCGGGGTCACGGTCAAGGTCTCCTCATGGGCGGACACCGTCTCGGATGAGCTGCGGCAGTGGGAATGGAGGTGCAGGGCATGCGCGGAGGCATAGCAGGTCACCCTTGGCAATGAACAGGCGCGGCGATTTCAGGGAGGGCATAGGAACTGGGTCGGGAGGAGGCCTGAGTCGCATGATGCCCGTCCCTCCGAAGTTGCCCTTACCTCCTCCACCCCCTCGAAGTCAGCGCTCCCCCCCAGCAGGCCTGAGACGGTTACAGGCACGCCAAAGGGAGGGGATAGACAGGGAGCGCGGGGAGAGGGACAGAGAAAAGGAGAGGGATGGGGAACGAGATCGAGAGAGGGAGCACAATTGGGAATGGGAGAGGGTGGCACTTATGAGGAGAACGCTCAGCCCTCCTTTGGCAACGCGGACATTACCACACGTGGTGCATGGGTCCGCACTCACTGACGAACGGGATCGCAAGCTGCTTGCCGAGGTATGCTCGTCACCTCCCCGAAAAGGAAGGCAAAGCCCAGGAGGCAGACATGGGCTGTTCCGGTCAGATAGGAGCAGGAGTGGTAGTCGTGGTCGGGAGCAGCATGGCGGCAGTGAATGCGGGGAATTTGCATTGAAGAGCATTGTGAAGAGGGCCAGCCCTGGGAAAGTGGTAGGGGATGCAGGTGGAGCCCATGGCGACAGAAGGCATGACACATCGGACCCAGACGGATCGCGCGACAAACGCGTCAAAGAAGAGCTGGCGGCACGAAATGCAGTGGTCGTTGTCTGTCCGGTGGACAACCATGGTGGCAGAGGGAGCAGTGAGGCCAGCAGGGAGGGAAGGGACCATAATCACAGGTGGGAGGATAGGGATTGGGAACGGGAAGAGGGTAGGGAGAAAGGGAGGGAGAGAAGTAGGGACAGGGGGGAATCGGAGAACCAGAGACATAACGATTCATCGAAAATTGACGGCAGAGATGGCGAGCCTGGTTCAAGAAGGAAGAGAGCTTGTGATGTGTAAATGGGTCGATCTCCGTTCGGGGAATGCTTCACGATGTCCAAGATAAAGACATCAATAAATATTCATTCTGAACGGCTGGGAGCAAAGAGACGTCAGGGTCGG
>BFEA01000361.1:386783-404579 GCA_003427395.1 Chara braunii | reverse complement strand
GAGAGAGAGAGAGAGAGAGAGAGAGAGAGAGAGAGAGAGAGAGAGAGAGAGAGAGAGACCAATCTAACTAACTGCGGGGTCCGCGCCCTCCCCCCGGCACGATAGCAGAATTGCGGATCTCCTGACACCTGAGAAAGAATATTTTTGGTTAGCGGGAGACAGGTATGCGAAGTGTGACACATTCAAATCCGGACAATCACCAACCCAGCAAACCACAACTGAAAGGATTGCAAACTGTGATCAGGTGTTTGACAGGACAAAAAAGCAAAATATATATATATATATATATATCCAAGGTTTACAAAGCAGCGGCAGCATTCCATCGGCAGTGTCAACAACAATGCACGGGTGAGCCTAAAAACCACACCGACCCCACGCAAACCCACACCCGACCAACAAACCCCTATCCACCCTCATTTGCACCCTTTTCCCTTCATTTTTTTGTGGGCGAAGCCGCAACAGGTAACCTTGTACGAATGAGTATCACTGAGACCACAGACAAAATATAAGGTGCAGGTGTGCTGAAAGGCAAACAGGTTTGTATGCAGCCCATGCTCAAATCCCCAGTACGTTGCTCAACCAAATTTCTGTACTTCGGGATGCACCGGCCTCCTGCGCATTATTTGTCCAGGCAAAACGGGGCTGTGCACAAGCTGGTTTTGCCTGGATGAATTCGCCTCCGCACAGCAGGCTGGTACATTACTGAAAATGTGGCCGCTTGCGTGACTGCGTCTCTGAGAGTTGCCTTTGAAATGGTTTGAGTACATCGACATGGTGGACCTTGCAACATTCAGAATACAACAATGAAACGGCCGTTCATCAAAATAGTACATTTAGCGAAACACCAAATTATTTCAAATAGCACGGATAAGTTGGGGATAACTGGATACAAGATCATAAGGTAACGCTGTTTCGAGTTGGATCTATGAATCCAGGTGGAAGAGGGGTTCTGGTGACAGTCTGCAACGCCCAACGCAAGTGAGTTGGTAGTACACAAGTACATAAAAGAATGGACGAATGAGCAAACAATCGAAAGGACGAACAGAAGTCTGAGATAATGAGAGAACTCTCTAGCCATTGTAGCCAATGAATAAATAAGGTGATGGATGAACAAGTGATCATGAGCAAATGATTGAAGGAATGAAAGAGCAAGAAGAAAGAAATGAAAACAGGAAACAGGAACAAAAGGACGGAAGAAACGAAAATGGACAACCAGGAGATGAAGAATAGACAATCCAGTGAACAAGAGGACTGAAGGAGTTATTGAATCAGTGGAGTGAAAGAACACAGCAAGTGGAGAACGGATGAGACAACACATGAAAAGTTAACAACGAAACCAAAAAATGACAGAATGAACGATGGCATACCGAGCATTCTCCTGCCTGTACTCCCTCGACCGAATTTGGAGGTAATTGAGGATGGATATGTCCAGGTAGTCCTACCGTCTTGCCCCGAATTATATGTACGGTCCTTATAGCTGCTTTTGGTGCCACTCTCAGTCTAGATATACCCATAATGACCGCACGATGAAAGACGGTAGTGTGACTATGTCCTGAGCAACCCAATGAAAGATATGCAGGATGAATTTGGCTCACATGAACAAATAGGCATATGGATAAAGGAATGAATGAACAGGCAAAATAATGGCGGAGTAAAGGAATCCACTGATGACTGAGGTCATGCTCACAGTATGACCTCTTTTCACAAAGTCACAAAATTTGCCGCGTGTTACATTCTACAGTGACCCGTCAACCACCAAAATTGTATGTGGTGGTGGTTATCGTCAGTGGCCTGTTGAGACACTTGGGGTTTAGGAGTGTGCGGGACCCCTGTGGAGGTGACCATAAATGCCTTTTCTTTTCTCTGCCTTTCAAAGCAAAAAGGACAGAAATTGTTTCATGAAAACAGCACTGCTGTACCAAGGAGACGGACAGAATAAAAGGAAGGCGGGTACAGGGGGAGGCCAGGAAATTGCGGGGGGAAAAACGATTAGCTTCAGTTGCCGTGTCGCAGTGTCACACTGCGACCGAAATGCGTAATTGGCAGAACGCCATGACAGTGTCTCATCTAAAATGCGATGCCAGTGTGACCTGCCTGAGGGTAAATTACTAAATTCACTTTTCCATGATGGCAAAGGCCAAAAATTTTGCAGAAAAAGGTCCAAGTGCCCTGAATGGAGAAATGAGCAAAATTTTCAAAGAAACAAAGCAAAAAAAAAAAAAAACAGAAGATCAAAAGATCAAAAGATCAAAAGAACGAAAGAATGGAATGAATGAACAAATGAAATGGACAAACGGATCAACGAGTGGGCGATGAAACGAATGAATCAAGATTATGCACACCCTTTAGCAGTGGAGAGTTTAACCAGCCTCTTTGCGCGGTAAAAAGTACTAAAAACATAAAATAACACCAGAAAGCCTTCTTTTGGAGAAACGGAACTGATTGTCGATGTATGCATAGCAGTTGGTTACAGGAGCATCCCTGACGAAAGATCCAGTTGTAGAAGAGTTTTCCAATCAAGGTTTCAGACAGTGCAGGATAATGAAGAGCATATGTGGAAAACGAATAGAAAGGTGATCAACGGTCTGTAATGAAACAAACTGTCAACAAGCGATTCCCTGGATGCAGGCCGGCTCACCTGTCTATGCGGCAATCCTCAGCGCTACCACGTGAACACAGTTGGCAGGGGTGTGTATGTGGTGGTGGTGGTGGTGTGTGTGTGTGTGTGTGTGTGTGTGTGTGTGTGTGTGTGCATATATGTGATTCTCAGATGGCGTCGATTGACTGATGCTAATTTCTCTATTACAGTGCAGAGACGAAGAGACGAAGAGTGGGTGGAGTGTATGCGGCGGATGTGCCAGACAGGCTAGGACCGCTACCGCGTGGTCCAACATCTACAGCAGGCGACTCCAAATCTCTTCCAGGAGGTTCAACATCTGGTGCCTCCTCTGTCTCCCACCCTGGAGAGGAGAGCAGCAAGGATGGGTCCAGCTCAGGTAAATCGTCATCCCCTAGAGATGATTCAGGAATCAAGAAGGATCTTTCTCTGGCGACTAGTGTACAGCCAAGTAAGGTTGGAGCATCAGCCCCATGTGAAGAGAATCGCTCTGCTGCCGCGGCGATGCTTGGCACTCCAAACATCTTGAAGCCAGAGGAAAAGTCCAAGGAGGAGAAGTTGAAGGAGGCAAAGGAGAAGGTCATTGCCAGGAGCAGAAGCCTGAAGAGAACATTGAGCATGCGGGAGAGAAGCATTAAAAACCTCCCCACAATGCTGAACAGTGAAAGTGCCGGTCGCGGCTGGTCTCGAGGCCTTACACAAAGTGTTCCCCAGCAGCCCACAGCTGTGTGTTTCGAAGCAGAAACAGACCTTGAGAGGACTGGGGCTACAGTGAAGGGGAGCTCCGCAGAGCTGGCAAATGCAGCCGGTTGTCCAACAGCAAAGTCTGAAAAGCTGGATGTGCATGATGCTTTGAGACCGAAATCAGTTCCTAATGAGGAGGATAATATCTCATCACTTGGCACACCTCGCGATGTTGAAAAACTTGGCGGTGCTCTTCCTACAAAGTTGAAAGGGATCCAAGATGCAGGAGTGGCATCCAGTGGTCCGCTCAAGGATTCATCTGATGGCCAGAATCTAGTAGCCTCTTCTGTTTCAGTGCCAATGAAGGCTGACGAACCTCGAGATGTTCCAACTACTGCTAGCTCTCTGCAATCCAAGCCTGAAGAATGTCCAGATGGGAATCCCCCCAGCTCTCTCCCTTCAAAGCCTGACGAGAGTAGAGCTGCAGGGAAGGCATCAGGTTTACTGCTGTCAAGGGTTGATGAGCCTCGACTTGCAGACACAGCCTCTCAGATCACAACACCAAGGCCAGAGGAAAGCCAAGATGTGGAAAGAAACGCTACTTGTTTGCCCTCAAGGCCTGAAGACAGTAGAGTTGCAAATAAACCCTCTAGTTCTCTACCAGCAAGGGTCGAGGATAGCCGAGAGGCTGGAGTTGTGGACCTCTCTCAGATGAGTTCGGAAAACCAGAATACCAAGGATCTGACGAGCGCTCCTGGACGGGTAGAATCTCAAGGTGCAGGAAAAGGCGCAAGTGCACAACTTACAAACACTCCATCAAGGGCAGATAGTGTGGAGGTCGAAGGTGCTGCCGGACCTCAGGCAAGTTCAGAGAGCCAGGGTCAGAGCAAGCCAGCCACAATGGGTGCGAAGACATCTTTGCTTCTCCAAGCAGAAGCAGATATCGATGATCTGCCTTTGGTTGTTCTCCAGAAGCCAGCTCGGCGGGCTAAGACGTTGAAAGAGAGGGCTGACGGAGGAGGGGTGGTTGATGGCAAGCAAACAAAGAAGGAGCAGAGTGCACCGGCAAAGAGTGGACCACCAGTGGTGAGTGGTGGTGTTCCCTCAGGGGAAAGAGCACCTGTGCCTGGGCGGGGATCAAGAGATTCTCTCCTGAAAAAGCTGCAGAAAGGGGGCAAGAAAGGGTTAGATCCGGAATTGGCAATGCGGTTGTCAGTGAAAAATGCTGCGAAGAAGGTTGTTGCTCCTACACAGGGGTTGACACCGGGCTCATCTGTCAAAGCTGCTGCCAGCAATCCCCCCATAGCAGGGAAAGGGTCTGTGGCTGGCATCATCGGTGGTGGTGGTGGTGGGCAGAAGGGAAACTCCTTGCGGGATAGGATTTGTCCCGGTGGCATATCCTTAATGGCACGGAGGGATGAGGATGAGAAGCCTGCTAAGAGGATTTGCAGATCAGATGGGGGAGTTTCCGCCGCCGCTGGTGCTGGTGGTGTTTCCACTCCAGGGTCTTCAGGACATCGAGAAGGAAGTGCAAAAGGGAGCAATCGGGATGTGGAAGATGGCGAAGGTTCGACCAGGAGAGGAATGGGCGCAGTGGGAAAGAAGTCCACAAAACCTCCAGGAAGACCGGGCCTTGCTGGGCCGGAAAAAGAGTCAGGTGGTTCAGTCAATGTGGAACAAGCAGTGCCTAACAGACAAGCAGCAGTTGCAGGGACAGATACCCCAGGGATGGGCCCATCCGGCCGTTCTGTTGGTGCGAAGAGTGCACAAGCTGTGAAGAAGATTGCTAACGATACTGCTGGAGCAGCAGGGGGGGTGACAGTTACGGATAGTGGGAAAAAGACTGACACAGCACAATGGGCTGCCAAGATTCTGGCAAAAAAGGGTGATGCAGCGGGAGGGGTGAAAGGATTTGTAAATGGTGTGCTGAAAAGGAGGGTGGATGAGGGGAAGAGTGCTGCATCAGCAGGCACTACAGCTGCAGAACGGCCTGGGCAAAAGGAACTGGGAAAGGGGGGTGTCATTAGCAATGACGGGTTCAATAAAAGGGCCCCTGTAGGAGTCTCAGTGGGTGCAAGCAAGACCAACTTTGAGCTACTGGTGAGCAGCATGCTCTCTGGGCCTGGAAAATCTGCCCCCCCATTTTGAGAACTTGAAATTCTGGAATTTCAGGCAACCTTTATTTCTTAATTGCAGTTGGTTTCCTATTGGCAAAGCTCTTTTTTCAATCGTGTGTTGACGAGTTAAGAAATGAAATCAATATTGGTTCAATTTGGTTTCAAATCACCCAATGACAGTGATATACAGTCCAATCAAGCATATCCCTCATGTTTTGCCCATCGTGGAGATGCCCAAAAGCGAACCCTACCTTTTGCGCAGGCTTCACACTCACGATCCACAGCTGAAACTAACTGTCAGCAAAACGCTGAGCACAGCCTGCTCGTTTTTGGCAGCTGCGCATTGACACTCTCGTGGGTTCCAGAAGGTATTTGCACTTTTGCCCACTTACACACTGTGCGAGTTCTGGGCGAGAGTTTTGGCCGTCAATAGCACGCACAAAACCCGGGAAACAATAGGGCTTTTCTGTCTCATTTTCTTCTTGCAGATGGTTTTGCTTTTTGATTCCCTGGTATATCTGTCTAATGGAGGTATGACCTCACCTATCACCGAGCATTGGACAGGATAAAACGTAGAGGCATGTCATGGGCACCCGTTTGCATGTTGCCTGCTTCATCAGAGCTGTCTGGTTGATGTCTACAGCATCCTAGTTCAGCCTGGCAGTGAAAACCGGGCGGTTGGGGTCGCTGAGGCAGTATGCCCAACAAACCAGAGTGAACAAAGGGATTTGTTGGGCTTCCTGTGCGGGGCATTCGAGGTTCTTAAGAAGGTAGTTGTGTGAAGAAGCAGCATCACAAGAAGGGGGAGAGCAAAGCCATTTGGCACCGAAACATTGTCCCACATTTCAGATTTGCTGACGTTCTCATTATTCAGCACTGCAGCAAAGTGTGAACAGCCCCGGTGATCTAGGGGAAATCAACCTTGGACATGCCTGGAAATCAACCTTGGACATGCCTGGATAGAGTGGCTCCAGTGAAGATGGCAGCGTTCACAGGCAAGCATGTGATTGTGTCTCAAACTATGTGTGTGCACAACCCCTAAAAAAAGATTGGGGTATGCATCTGGATAGGAGTGGTGATCCGATGTGTGCTGTTATCACGTGCACTCACACAGGGGTAGGGAAAATATGTTGAGTTACAGTCTTAGGTTCATATGCTGTTGAGTTTTCGTGCTTGGTTTTTCTCCTGCTTATTTTCTCATTTGTTTCTGAAGCGACGAAGCGTTTTAGCCTGTCGTGTTTGCCATTAAGAAAGTTTCACTACGCGAGTATGCTCACTATCGGACTTGAACTGATAACCCGTAGGGCCGTAGGAACAGGTCTTAACTTCTTAAGTCTGTCGTGTTCCTTTTCACCAAGTGAGCTCAAACCAAACAGAGTCAATCAGGCAAAACACACTTCAGGAAAAACGCACAGTGCAATTGGATTGAGAATAGAAATTAACAGAACAAGGTGCTGCGCATCTTCGCATGGGTGCTCAAGAACACATCACTTTGCAAAACAGTCGCAAGCACTGCAGAAATCACGGGCAATGACAGATGCAAGGATCAACATCAAAGCGAAATGATGTAATGCCAAACAGATCACATTTTCCTTCTGCTAGAAGCACGATCCAACTAACCACTCTAGCGAAACATCCTTCCCCTGCCTGCCCTCCTACCAACTGGTCTCTCCTCTTGGGTTTCAAGATCTTTACGGACATGGCCACACACGAATACCACACAAGACATGTGGCTCGTGAACCAGACATTTAACCAATAAGTTAGGTGCGTCGGGGTTAACCTCACCCCATCATGGATTGTTGTATGACCCAACAAGCACATCCTGCGGCCACCTCATGTGCCGGCAGTGCACCTCAGTTGCTTTGCTTGTCACCATATGGATGTAGCCACTCACAAATTCCGGTCTGTGACTACTTGCGGCTATATGCTTGGAAAAAAGCAGACACTTAGAAGTGACTTAAGTTCACTGAAGCTTGTTAAGTCATACTTCTCCCCAGCCCAGCATGGATTGGTCCAAACTAAGCCCAGCAAGTCAAAAGAAAAGATCCACTAAAGTTTCATATTTTTCCTATGCCATGGCTGGGATGTCAAAAGATGAAGACCTGAACAGGACCAGCCACTGTCGCCATAACCACCCTGTCCTCCCTGATGACAGCACGCCGTAACCACTCTCGCCAAACCTCCGCTGTCCTCGTAGGCATCAAGATCTGTGTCATTCTTCTACTGTAGCTGGCATGTCAGGAGATTTACTCAAGATCTGCATTTTTCTTCTGCCATATCTGGCGTGTCGAACGAGCAGGACGTGACATAGCCACTACCATCCAAACAACCCTTTCCCCCTGCAGCGGGACCTAACTGTAGCTGTCTCCTCTCATGGGTCAAGATCTGCATCATCCTTCTGCTGTAGCTGTCAGAACCTCTATGCGTTTGGACCAGAGCCACCTTCTAGCTTCCTCAGGGGTGGAACTGATTGGACAACGTGACTACGTACTGTTCCCTGTATGCTGTTGTATTTGGTTCTCTGTTCGGGCCACCGTGTGCATCTCCCTGAGTTCTTTTGTCCTGCCTCTCAGGGCCAAACATCATTCCTTTTGGTCTGATTGAGGAGAGAAGCTTCCGACAGGTATGTCTCTTGTCAATCGGGCTGCGTGAGGTGGCAGGGGATAAAAAGGTGACCCTGTTCATAGTTCAGATCTTGATTCTCTGAAGATTTCACCATTGATCATTGAAAAGTAATCCCACACGGTAACTCGTACATCATTGATTTTAAAACTTAGAAAGTAATTGAGGAGTGTGCTTGAGACAGGGAATGCCTCTTGTCAGTCGGGCTGGATAAGGTGTTACAGGATGCAAACTCGTACCCTATTCACTGTTCAGATCTTGATTCTGTGAAGATTTCACTGTTGAAAATTAAAAAGTCATCCCATGCGGTATCTCGTATATCCTTGATTGAAAACTAATTAAGGAGAGTGGCTTCATACAGGGGTCATCTCTTGTCGATCCGGCTGCATGAAGTGGTAGGGGATATACAAGGCGACTCTACTCACCGTTCAGATCTTGATTCTCCGAAGATTTCGTAAGTGAAAACTGCAAAGTATTATTCATGTGATGTCATGGATGACGGGGCTAAGCTTTATACGCAGCAACTCGGGTGGTACTCGGCTGAATTGGGCAGCGAGGAGCTCTATAGAAGCGGAATCTCAAGGTACAGAAGGTTAACGAAGCAGATGTAAAGGAGCTTTACAAACAATGAAAAATTGTAGTGTAGGAGGAGGAGGAGGAGGACAGGAAGAAAAGAAGAAAAAAGAACTTGAATCGTTGCAGACGACCCCCTGTCTGGTAGCTCCAACCCGATTGATCAGTCGGCTTGTTGCGAGCCGACCGGTTGGGAGTTGTCGTCCATTGGCGATGCAACTCTGATGCTTCCCCATTAAAGGTAGAGGGTCTCGGCCATGCTCATCATTGGGAATCTTTGAAATGTTGCCATGCTCTTTATTGGTGTGAAAGTCCGGTCATCTCCATCTCTCATGCTCTATTTGCCACTTTTCTTTTCTTTCCTTTCCTGCTAGAAAATTTGTGCCCAAACTACGCATTCTCCACATTCTTGCCATGTGAGGAACGTAAGAAAGCTTCCAAGTGAACTTCAATGAGACTAAGTGTTATCCAGCCTCTGTTGGTTCATTCTCCGAGAAAGGAAACATGGGGTCTCGGGCACATGGCATCAGATGCAACCACAGAAGGGATATCCACTTCTATCAAATGGTTTTCACATTTGCTGGAATCGGCTTAGGAATGCCACCAGGATGGCAGCAACAGATTAATCTGTTGTTGATGTCTCTCTTGGTCTGCTGCAAGTCGTAGGCTGCCACTGGAGTTCAGCGCACTGCACTCATCTCCACTACATTGCAATGGTGCATTGCACTCAGATGGAAGCTGTTGAAAGTGGCAAACTGATTGTAGCCTGCTTAGGAATGCCACCAGGATGGCAGCTTGTTGATGTTTCTCTTGGTCTGCCGCAAGTCGTAGACTGTACTGGAGTTCAGTGCGCTGCACTCTTCTACACTGTGTTGCAATGGTGCATCAGATGGAAGCTGCTGAAAGTGGTAATCTGTTGTAGTGCACTAACAGGAGTTCAGCGATGCAGTGTACTAGGATTGGACTTTTTTTGCGTTGTAGTTTTTTATAGAAGATGCTGAAAGCAGTACATCAATTGGTGCTGTGTACTCAGATTGAACTGCTTTGGTACTGTAGTAATTGTAGAAGCTGCTGAACTAGTTGTTGCTGCAAGTAGCACACAACAGCTCAGTACAGAAGCTCCTGCAAGTAGCATACTGCAGTGACTGCACTCAGATGGTAGGTGCAGTTGCTCATTGCTGGAAGTAGTACACTGCATTAGTGGAAACACTCGTGCAAGTAGTACATCACACTGACTCCGCTCAGAAAGCAATACTCTGATTGGTGCGTTACACTCAGATTGAACACTGAGCACTTCTGCACTGCACTGAAGCAGTGCCTTCGCTGCAAGTAGTACGCTACATTTCAGTGCAGAAGTTGCTGCAAGTGGTAATCTGCAGTGAACGCACTCAGATGCTAATTACCATGATTCTTCGCATCAGGTGCTTCTGTATTGGCAAAATGACTGGGGCCCGACTTGATAACTTCGGTTTCTTACATCTCCACTGGCAGCCTTGCATGGCATTTGAGGAGCCCCTTCACACAGATTATGAATCATGGAAAAGAACATTGAGAAAGAAAGGCAGTTGACCCTCCGATCTGAACACCACGTGAGTTTTAGTCCATGATATTTTGCATCCAACAGGTTACTTGATGCCTTACTAATTATCCTTTTAGTAAATGATTATGGGTAATTATTCTCAAACATAAGACGAAAACAAGTTGACGTGTAGGTTGGTTAGGATGGCATTGTCTGTGAGATGTAATGTCCTGGTACAGGGAGGGCTAGGAGTTGTTTTCGGATTAGGAGGCCAGAATTGCTGATATAGCATAGTCTTCTATATTTTTCATCATCATCATTAGTATGATCACAATTTACATAGAATCAGTAGAAGTTCATCATCATCATCATCGTCATCATCACCATCATCATCATCATCATCATCATCATCATTAGCATGATATGAGGGACGCTGAGCCCGGTTCTCAGCAAATTCGGTTCGGTCACGCCGGGTAGACTGTGAGAACCCCGGCCTCAATCTTCTTATTGGTAATATCAGCCTTGGGCAAAAAAAAAAAAAAAAAAAAGAGGAGGAGGCTTGAGGTGCTCAAGAGAACCACCCAAAAGAAAAAGAACCTTTCCATGGCAGTTCATGCAGAGAAGAAAATCAAGAATGCAGAAGCCAACCTTTGGACCTGCATCTGCTTGCAAATTGCTTTTTGGCTTGTTGCTGATCATTGATGCTGCTTTCCCAATCAGCAGGTCAATCGGAATCAATCTGATGTCTTCCTTGCTTTGAACTCAAAAGAGCAGGCAAGCGAGACCGAACGAGAGAGGTAAATGGATGGATGGGATGGGTTGGGAGGGGATTGATGGGTGGGGTGGACGGGACCAGGGAAGGGTTATAGGGCTGGGAAGAGGAAAATATGGGAAAGGACGGGATGGGACAAATATATCAGCTATGATAAGATAAATAAGGGAAGATAAGATTAGGTCAAAGGTAATATGACAAGCTATATAACATATGAGATAAGATAGGCAAGGGTAGATAAAATGTGTGAGATAGAGAATATAAGAGTAATGATAAGATATATACTATAGATGGGATTAGATGGATAATGGTGCTTACGATGTATAAGATGGAGAAGATGAATAAGAGGTAAGACAAAACACATCAAATTAGTTTAGATTGTATAAATTAAATAAGATATAAGTAAGATGAAAGAAAATTGGAAAGGAAAGATGAGAAAAGATAAGGATGATAAGGTTAGAAAAGGTAAGATGAAGATAAGATAAAAAAATATAAGATGCGATGAGGTAATCAAAGAAGTATAGATACATTTGATAAGATAGACGAACGAAGGGACAGAGAGGGAGAATTTAACATTTTGATAAATAAGGAGATAGAACACCTAATAAGGTAGCAAAAGATACATCATCCGGACAAAACATATAAGATTGAACATTACAGATATAGATAAGGTGATCAAAGAAATATAGATACGGTTGATAAGATAGACGAACGAAGGGACAGAGACGGAGAGTTTAACATGTTGATAGATAAGGAGATAAAACACCTAATAAGGTAGCAAAATATACGATAGAAAAATACACAAGGATAGAGAAATAGATAGATAGGTAGACACATAGATAGATTAACAAGTAGACATATAGGTAGACAATAGATAGATAGATAGGTAGCAAAAGATACATCGTCCGGACAAAACATATAAGATTGAACATTACAGATATAGATAAGGTGATCAAATCAGATTGAAAAGTATAAAGATGAGGTATTAGAAAAAGTAAGATCGAAAAATATAAGATGAGATGAGGTATTACGAAAAATAAGAACGAAAAATATAAGATGAGATGAGGTATTTAAAAAAATAAGAGAAAATTAGTAAAGGTAGAGAATATTAGATTGGATTGGATTGGTGAAAATTCGAAAGGATAATATGAGAAACAATAAGATGAGCACAAAGTTAGGAAAAATAAGATGAATAAAGTTCAATAAACAAAGATGAGACGAGGTAGAAAAAAATAATGATAGAGCTATATATTGTCGGCCATACATCAAAAGTGGTTAATGGGGAACCCCACTTTCAAGGCCTTCATTAATTGCCTGTCCCAAAACTACAGATATAATAATTGATAAACAATTGGTTTGGGCCGGTCGATTATTGATGTGTCGTAAGCGTGCCGACTTATTAAGGAAAAAAACGAATAGAATAAAATAGGTGAAAGATTAAATAGATATAAGGTAAGGTATGATATAAGTGTTCGAATAAAGTAGCTACAAATAAATAAGTCAAACATAGAAGATACAATAACGTGTTCGGGTGTATGTAGAGCAGGTGAAATATATCGGATATATGAAACAACATTGTATAAGAGAATATAACAAATCAAGATTAAAGATAAAGATAACGCTAAAATATAATATTTAGCCAAAGTAGAACTATAGAAGGAGATAAATAGGTAAGTAAGATAGGTATAAAACAAATCAAATAAGAATAAAACAATAATAAAATAGGATAACAAAAGAAAAGAATTAGGTACTTAAGAAAGATAAACGAGTATAAATACAGTTACAATTAGATAAAAAGCAGATAAGACTAAACTATTTAAGATGAGAGTAAAGATTTATAAAGATAAATTATAATTGAGATAAAAATAAAGTGATCGTAGAATAGAATAACATAAGAATATGATAAAAGAAAGATAATATAAAAGAAAATAGCATCAAAGAAGATATTATAATAGGGCAGAATAATATAAACAAAATTAGAATAGGTAAGATAAAATTAGATTATAAACAAAGAAGATATGGTAAAATAGAATAAAATAAGATAAGATCAAGTAAAGTAGTCTTAGATAAGATACAATAAAATAGTGTTAAATATATCTAGGACCGATGAACATAAAAGTAAATACATTAGGTAGACATAAAGTAAATCAAAGATAACGATATGGTATAAATAAAATAAAATAAGATAAGATTTAAAAAGGGTTATTGCTTATTCTACTTGTAGGCTGTAGCCAATTAGGTTATAAAGTAGACTATCATAAGATGCAATAAAATAGTGTTAGATATATCTACGATAGACAAATATAAAGTAAATACACTAGGTAGATATCAAGTAAATCGTAGATAAAACAAGATTAGATGTGTAAGATGAAGAGTATTGGAATATGTAAATATATAAATAATAAATATGATTATATTCAAATCATTCAAAAAAAAAAGGTATCTACGATAGATAAGCATAAAGTAAATACACTAGGTAGATATCAAGTAAATCGTATATAAAACAAGATTAGACGTGTAAGATTAAAAGTATTGGAATATGTAAATATATAAATAATAAATATGATTAGATTCAAATCATTCAAAAAAAAAAAGGTATCCGGACGAAACGTATAAGATTGAACATAATAGATATAGATAAGGTGATCAAAAAAGTATAGATACATTTGATAAGACAGACGAACGAAGGGACAGAGAGGGAAAATTTAACATTTTGATAAATAAGGAGATAGAACGCCTAATAAGGTAGCAAAAGATACATCATCCAGACAAAACATATAAGATTGAACATTACAGATATAGATAAGGTGATCAAAGAAATATAAATACGGTTGATAAGATAGACGAACGAAGGGACAGAGACGGAGAGTTTTAACATGTTGATATATAAGGAGATAAAACACCTAATAAGGTAGCAAAAGAAACGATAGAAAAATACACATAAGGATAGAGAAATAGATAGATAGGTAGACACATAGATAGATTAACAAGTAGACATATATGTAGACAATAGATAGATAGATAGATAGGCACAAATAAAGACAAAGATAACCAGTTAGATGGATAGGTAGACAAATAGAGAGATATAGATAGATTATGAAGTAGACAAAGAGAGTTGGAAATGTTGATAGATAAGGAGATAGAACATCTAATAAGGTAGCAAACGGTACATTAGACAATAGATAGATAGGTAGACACATAGATAGATTAACAAGTAGACAGGTAAGTAGACAATAGATAGATAGATAGATAGATAGATAGATAGATAGGGACAAATAGAGACACGAAAATAGATAAACATCCTGGTTACCATACTCGTCTCCCAACATATCATGTCATCACTCTTTCACCTTACACACCTTCTCCCCTCTTTTCATCCATTCTCTTGCTAGCCGCCTTTTGAAATTGTTCATCACCTTGCTCTCTCTTCTGCTCTCTTTAGGAGTGCTTAGCGTTGTCTTCCTTCTCCTTGACATCTACAGTGTCCTCCCTTTTCGTCCCATCCACACACTGAATGAGTGTTGGGGTATTAGGCTGCTATTACAGCTAGAAGTTGACCGATGGGTGAACACAACTCTCTATCTATTTATCTACCTATGTGTCATTTTGAATGAAAGGTAGTGCACTGGGGTGTGGTCAGGGTCTGTTCGTCTATCTCTTTGCTCATCTACTTTTATCGATCTATATATCTATCATGCTTCATTTACATATTGAATGAAAGGCAATGCACTGGGGTTTGATTAGAGCTAGGGGTTGACCCATGGGTTTGTTTGTCTATCTATTTGCTTGTCTACCTATCTGACTACTTGTTAACCTTTCTGTTTGTTTGTCTACCTGTCTATTCATTTGGCTCTCCCTATCTCCATTTGTCTTCAGTCGTAGGTCCATTTGTCTCTCTATTTGCTTATCTACTTGATAATCTATCTATATCTGTCAATTTGTCTACCTATATAAATGGATCTCTTTGTCTCTATCTATCTATCTATCTATCTATCTATCTATCTAATCTATCTATCTATCTAATCTATCTATCTATCTATCTATCTATGTACAAGATGGATAGGTAGACAAATATACAGATATAGATAGATTATCAAGTAGACAAAGAGAGTTGAACATGTTGATAGATAAGGAGATAGAACATCTAATAAGGTAGCAAAAGATACATAAGGCAAATAGACACAAGGAGAGATAAATAGATAGATAGGTAGACACATAGATAGATTAACAAGTAGACAAATAGGTAGACAATAGATATATAGATAGATAGATAGGGACAAATAGATACAAGAAAATAAATAGAGAGATCTATCTAACTGCCAGTTAGATGAAAAGGTAGATGAATAGACGGATATAGATATATTATCAAGTAGATAAGCAAATAGAGAGACAGATGGACCTACGGCTGAACCCAAATGGAGACAAGGAGAGCCAAATGAATAATCTATCTATCTATCTATCTATCTACAAGATGGATAGGTAGACAAATATACAGATATAGATAGATTATCAAGTAGACAAAGAGAGTTGAACATGTTGATAGATAAGGAGATAGAACATCTAATAAGGTAGCAAAAGATACATAAGGCAAATAGACACAAGGAGAGATAAATAGATAGATAGGTAGACACATAGATAGATTAACAAGTAGACAAATAGGTAGACAATAGATATATAGATAGATAGATAGATAGGCACAAATAAAGACAAAGACTATCTACAAGATGGATAGGTAGACAAATATACAGATATAGATAGATTATCAAGTAGACAAAGAGAGTTGAACATGTTGATAGATAAGGAGATAGAACATCTAATAAGGTAGCAAAATACATAAGGCAAATAGACACAAGGAGAGATAAATAGATAGATAGGTAGACACATAGATAGATTAACAAGTAGACAAATAGGTAGACAATAGATATATAGATAGATAGATAGGGACAAATAGATACAAGAAAATAAATAGAGAGATCTATCTAACTGCCAGTTAGATGAAAAGGTAGATGAATAGACGGATATAGATATATTATCAAGTAGATAAGCAAATAGAGAGACAGATGGACCTACGGCTGAACCCAAATGGAGACAAGGAGAGCCAAATGAATAGACAGGTAGACAGACAAACAGAAAGGTTAACAAGTAGTCAGATAGGTAGACAAGCAAATAGATAGACAGGCAAACCCATGGGTCAGCCTCTAGCTCTAATCACACCCCAGTGCACTGCCTTTCATTCAATATGCAAGTGAGGCATCATAGATACATAGATAGATAGATAGATAGATAGAGTAAATGAGCAAAGAGATAGATGGACAGACCCTGACCACACCCCAGTGCACTGTCTTTCATTCAATATGACGTATAGGTAGATAAATAGATAGAGAGTTGTGTTCACCCATCGGTAAACTTCTAGCTGTAATAGCAGCTTAATACCCTCATTCAGTGTGTGGATGGGACGAGAAGGGAGGACACTATGGATGTCAAGGAGAAGGAAGACAACGGTAAGCACTCCTAAAGAGAGCAAGAGAGAGAGCAGGGTGATGAACAATTTTAGGAGGCGGCGAGGAAGTGAATGGCTGAGAAGAGGGGAGAAGGTGTAGAAGGTGAACGAGGGATGACAGGATATGTTGGGAGATGAGTATGGTGACCAGGATGAATTGGGTCAAACGGTTAGAATAGTCGTGGGAAGCAAAAAAAGATGAAAATGGTGGTGAGGGCGGCGAGCAATTCATGAACCTGACAAAAAGGATGACAATGCCAAATCAACACAATCGTAGGAGCGGGTACCAGATGTCGATGGTGATGAAGACTATTACGACACAATAATAATAATGATTATTATGACGACAATAATTATTAGGAGGAGGAGCTTTCTTTCCAATCTGTGAACCTGCAATGACCGGGCACTCTCACCAGGCCCTTTCATCGGAAGAGTGTGTTTGGCCAATGTTTTTAGAACATTTCATTGCTCAGGGTGTTGACTTGTTAATGTCTTAGAGAGTTAGGAGTAGTGGTTATCAGTGGTTATCCTCCAGGTGTTTCAATGTAGGACCCATTGGTAGCACATGCTAAAAAAACTGGTCAATCAAACCGAGCAATTGATCACAGAGCACCATTAAGCAGCTTATGTGGTTCCATAAGTTGCCTGGTCATTACAACGCTTGTTTGTCTCTAGTCCTCTGCACGGTCGGGCAAGCACCCCTCTATTGAGTGAGTCTTGAGAAAGGAAAGGCATGAAGCATAGGAAACTAGTACACTGGTCCTTATCCAGGGTCACTGGGGGATTAATCCACTTGCTGGGCATTCATAAGTGGTTGCATTGACATCTGTGCTACGGCCCCTTCATTCAGTAGAACCCAAGAAGAAGAAGCAGAGACAATGGAAGCCAGCCATGTGTTTTGTGAACTTCAAGGTGTCACCCATCCGAGATGTATTACGTCAAAATTGAAAACTTCTGAAACTTTTTGAAAAAGAAGAAAAGTCTCAAAAGAGCTGAAGCAGCAGGAAAAACAATCAAAAGCCGAAGTATGTTGCACAGTGAACCATGTCATCATTGTTTTGAAGTCAGGTGTCAGTCGGATTTCTTCTTGTTTTCATGTGATGTGTTGCGTGCGGTGAGTTTGTGTGTGTGGGGAGGCGGGAGACAAGGAGGGAGGGAGGAGGCAAAGGCGCAGAAGGGGGGGAGAGACACCAGGATGGGGCAGTTGAGGGGGGGGGATATATATATATATATATCGTCAAATAGATATATATATATATATATCGTGGATGTTTTGCTGGCTTGTGATGGGGTGTGAACCGACAGTCTGTAGAGTTTTCCATCTGGTGTGGGTGAGTGATAGTCTACTTTGATTTTGGTTAAGGTAGATTATCATTAACAGTGTAATCAGT
>BFEA01000361.1:359263-373482 GCA_003427395.1 Chara braunii | reverse complement strand
GAGAGAGAGAGAGAGAGAGAGAGAGAGAGAGAGAGAGAGAGAGAGAGAGAGAGAGAGAGCAGGGGAGGGGGGGGGAGGGGATTGTGAGTATGTGCCCGAGTGGTCTAGTTCGCCAGCAGCGCTGTGGCGAAGCAGGCAGCGTCCTTGAATAAGGGAGGTTCTGCGTGAGCCGTCACTGTCCGACAAAACTTGAACGAGGCGGGCCCCGTGTGGTGGACTGGTGGTTCAAAAGTTGGGAAACTTCATTGCTTACTTGTTGGGGAAAAATCTACAAAGAAAGAAGGGAAATGCAAGGAACGTGAGCGAGAGCGATAGACAGAAATCCAAATTGCAAAATCACGAAGTAGCCCAGATAGTCATGTACCAAACGGAGAGCAGAATGCACCAAGATTCCATCCAAATAAGATTCAATACAATGAACTCGAGTGCCAATGCTGACGCTCTCTGGTCACACCGACACTGTATCCAATGTCGCTCCTACTGATTGGCGTCCAGCGCCCAGCCTACACTACTCAGCCTATCTACCCTATTTACGTTCATGCGACTGGATCACATCGAAGTTGAAGACCAATGTACGTGACATCATCACCAATGCAGACCGCCCACATACACCAGGTGTGTTCTCTCTCCTCCCCTCGTTACACCTTGATCCCCTCTGCATGCGCCTCCTACCCGAAGACCACCACCGCCATCACCTGTCCCACCCGCAGCTCTGCCCGGCTATGGCCATCGTGCTCCCGCTGCCACAGCAGCGCCCTCTCACCTTGCGGCGCCCGCGTGCGTCCTGGCCAGCAGCGCTAGCGCATCTGATTGTACGGCAACACAGCAGCATGTCCGCATTGCTTGTACAGGCCAGAATGCCCTTGCCTGCGCAGGGCACTTTCCTTTATGGAAAGCGGGACCCTGTGTCTGGCTGCGTGGGCCTGGCTGGGGAAGTTTCCAGTAGCTTCCAGTCGGGTCCCAGTATCTGCCCAGGCCCACCTCTTCTGTTACGGGCCTGGGCCCTTTGCAGTTGGGCACGTCCAGGCAGCCGTCCAGGCTTCAAGGGTTTGCCGCATTCTCATTGGCCTGTGGAGGTTGTGTGACGACAATGCTGCTTTCTCATTCATCCTCGGCCAGTGTGTGATATGTCGTCCTCCCAATGTGTGTGCCCAGGGCGCAACCAACCAGTGCCTTGGGCTCAACTGTGCAGCGCAGCTGTTGCTTCTGGAAGGAGCCAGCAAAGGCTCACGTAGCTTTGTAACCAACTGGAGTGCTGCGACTGTGAGATTCCCCACATATGGAAAAATGTTGAACAGAGGCCTCACATGGATATTCAGGCCCGCCTTCACTTAGGGTGGGCACAATGCTTGCTGGGGGCCACAACCCAGAACACTTGCATGTCTGTAATGGCCCCGTGAGGGCTCAGTCCTCGCATTCCATCCCCTTCAGCTTCGAAAGTCCGCTGAGGTGCTGATCTGTCTCAGCGAAAGGTGCTAGCTTGAAAGCGTGAAATACAGGGTAAGTGCGCAGATGACCAGGGATTCTTATGACGTATGAGGGACCGTCCAAATGACTACCCACAATATCTAGAACTTTACAGGGGCCAAAATACTGTGGCATCAGTTTCCTAGAGACTTCAAATTCCTGTCCTAATTCACTTGCCTTTACCCAGACACGTTCCCCTACCTGATACGTGGACTGTCATCTGTGTTTGTTCTCAGAGGCAATCATTGTCTCTTGAGATTTTCTGATGTGTTCGACAACCTGCTGCAACAGTTTTTCGTACTGGACACCAAATTTTATGGTTCCAGGTGTCGCAGTTGGTCGGTTTTCATGAAGGAGGAAGTCTACTGCAGATCTAGGCTTCCACCCCAAATGCAGCTGATTGGGACTGACGCTGGTGGTGCTATGTACAACGTTATTGTACTGGCTGGCGATGAGAGGAAGTTCCTCATTCTAGTCATCCTGGTTGGGCTTGATGTAATGCCTCAGCAGATGCTGCACCACACGGTTCATCTGTTCCGCTTGGCCGTTGGCTTCGGGATGATTCCCCGAAGTCATTTGGAGTTGAATGCCCATCTGTTCAGCAGCCTTCTTCCACATCTCACTCATGAACTGGACATCTCTGTCACTGGCAATGACCTTAGGCAGTCCAAAATCACGCACCCAGTTATCCAAGGACAACTCGATGACGTGTTCAGTCCTTGCGGTTTCTGTCATGGAAATTAGTCTAGGGTACTTAGTGAACCTGTCCACTATGACAAAGATGTGTTGTTTGCAACTGTTGCTGGTCACGAGAGTATCCATGAAGTCCATAGAGACACTCTTTCCCGAACCCGGAGGAATAGGTTATGGCTTCAATAAGCCAAGCGGTGCTCGAGTTCGTGACTTATCCCGCTAACAAACCTGACAAGTTTGTACGTACTTCTTTGCATGGTCTAGCATACTAGGCCACCAAAAATGTTGTACTAGATTAGCACTAGTTTTCTTCTAGCCTAAATACCCAGTCGTATCATGACACTCGCCTAAAAATAAACTACGCAGAATCTCACTAGACAGGACACAATCTCTTGAACCCTGCCTTTCCAAGAAAGAGCAACTTATCCACCATCACAAACTCATCTGATGCGGCCTTGTCTTGGGCTTCTAGTCTGCGTATGATGTCTATCATGACGGGATCTTCGTTGTAGGCATCCACCATCGATTGAGTTACTTCGTCGGATCGGCCAAACTCAGTAATTAGTGTACCTAGGTAGTCTGCCCTACGTGATAGTGCATCCGCAACCTTATTGTACTCTCCCTTCACATAATCTAGCTTGAAGTCATATTGATCTATGACTTCAATCTAGCGTTTGAGTGCGACAGAGAGAACAGGTTATGTCTCCAGCGGGCAAGGGCCTTGTAAAGGGCGTAGAGTTCTCTCTCATAAGTGGACTTCGCCAACTTCTTTGATGGCATCTTCTTACTCATATACTCGATCGACCTTAACTTCTTCCCTTCCTGTTGAGCCAACATTGTGCCTATGCCGTATTGGCTTGCGCCAATGGTCACGACAAATAGGCTCTCCGGATCGGGGACCATGAGAATCTCATGATGTGTGAGAGCATACTTCAATTTTTTGAAGGCTGGCTCACATCGGTTTGTCCATTCCCATGATGTGTCAAGGCGTGTTGGATCAGTCAAAGGGGCGGCAACCGTGCTATAACTCTTCACGAAGTTGCGATAGTAGCCCGTCATCCCTAAGAAAGATTTGACCTCGGTCACAGATGAGGTCGTGGCCAGTCACGAATGCTAGCCACCTTTGCATCTTCGGGCCTTATCCCTTCCGCGAATATGTCATGACCCAAGTACAAGATTTTAGTGCGACCGAAATCGCATTTGTCTACATTGATCTTATGCTTGTGTTGTCGCAAGAGTGAAAGTATTGTTTCTACATGCTGGGCATGCTCCTCGACTGTTCTACTGAAGATAAGAATGTTGTCGAGGTACATGATGATGAACTTATTGAAGTAGTCATGAAAGATCGTATTCTTGGCGTGCTGGAATGTGCCCGGCGCATTGCATAGGCCAAAAGGCATTGCCACAAACTCGTATAGACTGTACCTGGTTTGAAATGCGATTTTGAGCTGACCCTTTTGTTTGGTCTAATGGCAATTTGACGGTAGTCGGACTTCAGATCTATCTTAGTGAAGTACTTACATCCTTGCACCCTATCCAAAAGATCGTCGATGCAAGGTAGAGGCTTTGCGTTTTTAACAGTGATGGCATTGAGGTCTCTATAATCAATGCACATCCTCAGTGCCCCCCCCTTCCTCGAGACAAATAGAATTGGTGAGCCGAAGGGGGAGGCGCTACGCGGAATCCAACCCTTCTTTGTGAGCTCTTTCAGTTGCCGACGAAGCTCGTCCAACTCGGTCAGAGCCGTCCTATAGATTTTCCCTTTTGGTGTCTTGCTACCTGGGATTATCTCTATGGCATGGACAACCTCGTTGTCTACGACTCTTGAAGGCTCCTAAGACAGATCAGGGTACTTAGCAACGACAACTTCTATCTCTGGGGGTGATTTAACGGCCTCCCCTTTCTCAGAGACAAAGACTAAGTACATACCCTCCTCTTGGTTCTGTTTATAATAATTATAAAACGTTGATGCGCACATCCAACGGTAAGTGTCTATCAAGCTGCTTGCTTTGTACTTTAGTTTGACTGTCCTTCCTTTCGGTAACACATGCTTAACCACCTTTCGGTCCCAGTCAAACCGGGGCTTTGCAACCTCGAGGTAGTACGTACCTAACAACATGTCGAATGGCAAGTCGTCACTAACTAGGACAAAATCTAGTGATTAAGCTCCCCAGCTCCATAGTAGAAGGTGCAGATTACGTCTTTCACGTAGTCATTGACAACCATGCGCTCTTTGATGGCCAGGGTAATTGCTACAAATCTACCTAAGCACTGCACCTGGTCCCCTAGCCGCAGTCTCTCCACGCAGTCGCGACTTATGAAGTTCCACCACTTCAGGAGTTGGATGAAGCTATTGACTCACTAGTTACCCTGTAGATACATCCGGACCCAACGACACCCTGTTCGTTAGATGTGTCTGAAGCCTTAGAGGATTGGAAACCGAGTGCTCGGTAAGGGACCCTCGTGAGTTTTGGGTGGCCTTGTCAAGAGGTCCTAGAGGGGAGCACTTCGTCGTGGAATACAACGATATATTTCACCAGGCAAATCTTTGACTCTACCTTGTCGAACCATAACAATAGAATTCTCTTGTAAATTCGATTGGCCAGATGTGTTTTCGAAGGTGGAGCTCGTAGAAGCTCCTCCTTGAGCGGAAGTCCCTCCAAAACCACCTTCGGGGGGGTATCTTCTGAGAGACCTTCGCATTCTTGCATCGGAACTGTTGATGTCGTACTCACCACAATTGATGCAAGCTCCTCGCGGATATCGGTCCCTCCACACTATCCTGATCCAAGCCAACCCTCACCCAAGCCGGAGTCTTGTTTGAGTTTTGTGCCTGCCCCAGACTCTTTTGCTGACCGTCCTTGCCGCGGCCAGCTGACTTTCCTTTGGTTATAGCAGCGAGGTTGCCAACCTCTGCAATATCCTCACTGCCTATCTCTATATCCTCCACAAGATCAGAAAGATCATCGATCTCGGTTTGATTCCCGTGGGAATCAACCATCATCAATCGACTACTCTTCTTTTTCCATTCTTGTGGGGTCTTCTTCTTCCTACCGTCCATTGCAGGCTGTTGTGCTCCTCCTAGCTTAGCCTCCAAATCTAAGGCCTTCTTGCTGAAGGAGTCAAGAGTGTGATAATCGATGCTTGCCTCACTAACCATGAAGTTTTTGATGTCTATGGGAAGACATCTCAGATACATGGTCATGAGGACGTGTGGAGCGGACACCAGGGACGACGATGAGCTTCTCTACGACAGTGGTGAGATCTCGTGTAGACTTGTACTTCCTTGTATCAAGTCGGGCCAACGCATCAGTGGCCTGCTACGCCTGTTGAGGGTTGCACCATCGCGTCTCAACCAACTCTTGAAGCTCTCTTATGTGTGGGTCTGCGCCCAGTCATTCATTCGCATGGCGAAACCCTTGGATGCCACTAGTCTATCTAGCCATCTCGCTGCCGAACCCTCAAGATATGAGGCGACAGTGATCACCTCTTCTTCTCGCAACGTCCTCTTTGCCCTTACCCACACTAGAACCGTTCTCAACCAAGTGTCAAGTGCCTCATCCTTCTTGTCACCAGAGAATGTTTGAGGTGGTTTCAGTGGAGTCTTGGGGTACCAAGGCTGTTGTGGTCCCATTTGTGGGACCGGCTTCCCCGTAGCCGCAGCAGCTGGACCTGAGGATGAAGAAGCAGCAGTCTGTGCTGCTGCTGCTGACGTACCACTTGTTGGGATGGCAAACTGAGGTACAAATGGGTCTGACATCGTTGGCAATGGAGTCGCCGATGGAAGAGTTGCTGCTGGCCTGATACTAGGCCCGTCTGTTGTGGAAGGGACTGGTCTTCCCTTCCCCTGCATGGCACTCAGTATTTGGTCAAGGGTATCCTGGATATCATCCAGTTTGCTGTCCATGTAAGCGTACATGCTCAGCATACCCGCCTTGAGGATCTTACCCGTGTTGTCAAGGGTCGAGTCATCTAACCCTTCTAATGCAGCTTTGTCTGCCCTTCTGTTCTAAGTTCCTTTTCTAACCATAAGCGGATCAACTCCACCTGTTGGAGTTCTATGGCCTCTCTGGTGCGTGGAGGTGGCGAGTTGTACTGCGAGCCCGCCATCTGACTAGAAGAAGTGCTTGCACTCATCCCGCTAGACGTAGCCTGCGAACTTGTCAGTGTGCCTAATGTCTGCCGACCCTGAGATGTAGCAGCAGAGGTAGCCATAACTCCGGCAGTGGCGGTTGTCGCTGCCAGTACTTGCTCGGCTGCTGCTGCTGCTTCCCTAGCCCTTTGCAAACGTCCAGCTACTACCTCTGTCGTATAGCTCTCTCGCCCTCAGGTGGTAAAGCCTGGTGCACGATGGGGATCCTAAGAGATTCCTGACGTGCCACCCTTCCCTGCAGATCTATCTTCCCACTACCTGATCTACTCACCAGTTAAGCAGATCACTATCCGCACTAGAGCCCTCACAGGGGCCTACCACAGCATGTGTCTGACCAAGTTGAAAAATGATTAAAAATAAATAAATGTTCGGCAAGTCATCTAGGCTACCAATCAAGTGGTGTCAACGGCATACAGCATTTCCACAGACTGAGCAAATGATCTATTTCTACTTTGATCAGTTCTCTTACAGCAGCATCACACGGAACTGGCAATGGTAGACTACTACAGTTCTAATCTAATGCTGTCTGTCAGGTGTTAGCAGTCTGTCCACCATAACTAATCAAAAATAAAAATAAATCAAGTGCGCAGATGTATGCAGAAATTGTGTTTGTGTACGAGCACCAATTAGAACCTTCCCTTCCCCTGAATTCAACGATCCTGTTTCGCATCATCAAGCAGCGGTGTCTATGGTGTGCACATCGGCCCACCCCTGTGCCCAGGAAACTGCTTATGGCGAGCACTGCCCCTTTGTTTATCCTCGTGTGCAACGAGCCTTATTTCCGATGATCTGGCTGATCAAGGGGCAATCTAAGGACAGCCCCCGAAGTCCTCAGGAATTACAGCCAGATATCAGATCCCCGCCAGAGGTTCTTTATAGACGGTCTGGTACACGTCTTGCACAGCACTGGCCAGTCCACGTTCCCTCTACAGCGCAGCAAAGAGCTTGAAGGACAAAGCACCAAAGTGTGCGTGCTCTACTCCCATGGGTTGGCATGGTGACCGTGACCCTCTCCCATGGATTGGCATGGTGACCGTGACCCGTGAGGCACCGCCCTCTCCTGCCAGATGCGCCACCAGGAAGAATGTCGACTCTCAAGGTAGAGTGCTCACGACTCCTGAACCAGAAGAGGACACTCAAGTTGAACCCAGTTCCTCACGGTAAGAAGCGATTGAGATGGGAAGATAAGGTAAGGGAACAACGTACCTGAAAATAGCTGCCCCCAACCACAGATTTCTTACCAATTGAGCCGGCGTGCATTTGATGACCGGTCATAGCCTCGGTACCACCCACCATGCAATGCAGTGCCACCTCAGCCAGAATGCAATATCAGCATGCTCTCATCATCCCACATACATCCGCTGTCGCCACAGCCTTCCTGCCAGCCTCCCCTCTACCCGGGAGTGGCAATAATGCCAGCGCCAATGTACCCTCACTGCGTAGAAGCTTCGTCACCGCACCAAGTAACAAAGTCGCCAGCGCCGGTACGGCGATATCAAACCAGCTCAGATACCAAATTGCAACGAATACGAGCGAGAGCGATAGACAGAAATCCAAGTTGCAAAATCACGAAGTAGCCCAGATAGTCATGTACCAAACAGAGAGCACAATGCACCAGGATTCCATCCCATACAATGATTTTGGGTGCCAATGCTGACGCTCTCTGGTCACACCAACACTGTATCCAATGCTGCTCCTACTGTCTGGCGCCCGGCACCTAGCCTACACTACTCAGCCTATCTATCCTATCTACGTTCATACGACTGGATCACATCGAAGTTGAAGACCAATGTACGTGACGTCATTACCAATGCTGACCGCCAGCGTTACGTTCTCTCTCCTCCCCTCATGACACCTTGATCCCCTCTGGATGCGCCTCCTACCCGAAGACCACCATCGCCATCACCTGTACCACCCACACGCTCGGCCTGGCTATGGCCGTCGTGCTCCCGCTGCCACAGCAGCGCCCACGTGCGCCCTGGCCAGCAGCGCTAGCGCAGCTGCTTGTGCGACAACGCAGCAGTGTGGCCGCATTGCCTGTACAGGCCAGGATGCCCTTGCCTGGGCAGCGGACTTTGCTTTATGGAAAGTGTGGCCCTGTGTCTGGCTGTGTGGGCCTGGCTGGGGAAGTTTCCAGTAGCTTCCAGTCGGGCCCCAGTAGTTGCACCCAGGCCCACCTCTCTGCTGTTACGGGCCTGGGCCCTTTACAGTTGGGCATATTCAGGCACCTGTCCAGGCTCCAAGTGTTTGCGGCATTCTCGTTGGCCCGTGGAGGTTGTGTGACGACAATGCTGCGTTCTCATTCATCCGCGGCCAGTGTGTGATGTGTCGGCCTCCCAATGTGTGTGCCCACAGTGCGACCAACTGGGGCCCTGGGCTCAACTGTGCAGCGCAGCTGTTGCTTCTGGAAGGAGCCAGCAAAGGATCGCATTGCTTTGTAACCAACTGGCGTGCTGCAACTGTCTGATTCCCCACATATGGAAAAATGTCGAACAGAGGCCGCACGTGGATATTCAGGCCCGCCTTCACTTAGGGCGGGCACAATGCTTGCTGGGGGCCACGGCCCAGAACCTGTAAGGGCCCCGCGAGGGCTCAATCCACGCAGAACAGTAATTCAAAGCAGAAATGTTTTTTAAGGCAGAGGCCGCAGCACACAAAAGAGCATTTCAGACAAGTCCTATACCTGATGTCGGGCAAGTCATCTGCTGCATCTTGACCTGAGCTGGGTCTGTGTAAACACTTCGAGACTCGATGAGACAGTCCGAGCTTACAGCATACTCACACTAGAACAATCTTAAAATGTATCTGGCTGTAATTACGCCCATGCTTGGATGGACCTGACCGCAATTCTGTCCAGAAGCAAGTAAAAAATCCCTAGTGTGAGTAATGCCATTAGTTGAGCTGTAGCAAGGCCAAGGTCAAGCACTGAAGCCTTACATGTCCCAACATTTTATCCAACTTCTTGTTTTTTTCTTGTTTTTTTTTCAATCTTTACCTCTGTCGTCTCTCTGGCAGAGTTTTTCGTCAATCTTTAACCACCAGTACTTGGCCCAGCTATTGGCGGCGGGCGTTTCACGGTAATGCACCGCGACCAGGTTTGGATATGGTCGGCGATCAGGTTTTGAAACCCCCCCGTCCAAGTGTGCGATTACTACAGGCGTCAGCAGATCTGGGCCATAGAAAAGCAGTGTGCGTATGTCAAAATCGCCGGTTGGCAGCCGGTAACAGAACTTACAGACGTATCCGTGTTTTCAAGCAGAAGACCCCACAGCAGCCGCAGTGACTTCTCAGGTCACAGAAAATTCTTTTGAGAAGTTTTGGGTTTGATTGCTTAGCAATAACTGTGATCAAACTACTGCTGTGCCATCTTCTCACTGAGTGTTATGCATTTGCTACAGAATGCTCATGGCCGTACCATATGTAGTATGTTGAATCCCATGAGTCCATGACATTAATAATCTTGGATCTATAACATAATAGCGGCACACGGGTGCGGTGCGCCGTGCAGTGGGGTGCGCGGATTAGTGGTGCGCTGCAGTTTTATTTTTTTATTTTTTTTGGGGAGGGGGGGGGGGGGGGGGGGGGGGGGGGGGGGGGGGGGGGGGGGGGGGGGGAGGAGAAGGGGTGTAAGAGAGAGACAGGGGGGAAGAGAGAAGGGTAGCCTCAAAGCTTTAAGAGCAGCGCAATGTATATATTGTGTTCGTGGAATCAGTGCTTCCCATTTTGGGCGTCTCGTTATCTCCTCGGCTGCATCAGACCTGGAATATGTCGTGTATTCATTCAAGCTAACTAGGTAACAACCGAGGAAAGAAATGCACCATCATCAACGCTCAGAAAATGTATAGAAGCTATCTTTCAGATGTGATACAGTCATGGTGACCATGGGTGGTGTTCCCCCGTAAACACAAAGGTTGATGTCAGAAACAGCAGTTTTCGGGGACAGAAGCACCCTCATTACGACTGTTTGGGACGTGAAATGTGGCTTACGTGCATCCCTTATTCATAGAAGTTTTGCGCCGCAGGATGAGCAGTGGTCGGGGACAGAAGCACCTGCGTTTACCAAAGCCCTTTCAGGAACCGCGAAGGGCATTCTCACAGTACCTAGTAGTTTCCTAAATGTATCAGGATGCAATTACAGGCAGACCTGGATGAATCTGAACGCAATAACGTCCAGAGCTTAGTAGAAGAAGTCCTGGTGTGGGTATGCCCGATGCTTCGTGAGCGATCTCCTTAATTCTAGCGCAAAGCCAAAGAATCAGTCTGTCAGACCTATCCGTCGGATGCCAGGCAACTGCAAGTCTGCAATATAATACTGAGTGTATCGGATGCGAAACATGTTCTGTGAAGTTTGTGTACATTTCGGATTACTCTGCTCGAAACCAACAGACCATGCATTCCCGAAGACACACAGACATGCAAACTTTTTCTTTTCTTTTCTTTTCTTTTTTCTTTATTTTTTATGTTTGTCATCCTTGCACAGGGGCCATGCTAATCTTCTCTGTATCGTGCCAATTTTAACGGATGTCCCGATGGTCAAAACGGGCATAAATCTTTTTTTTTTCCCCCTACTGAGTCTGCTCATAATTTTTATGGGGGGTGTAGCAAGGCTTGCCACTTCATTGCCCCACTCCAAAAAAAAAATTGACACCCCCAATTTTGGGGGATGCGCCCGACCACGTGTGTGCGCATGGGTGCGGTGCGCTGTGCGGCGGCGGGCGTGTGCGAGTGGTGCACACATAGTTGCAAGCATAATGTATAGTATTGTATAGCCTTGGAGCTTATTCCTTGATGCTTGGCTACTCTCCTTCATCTCTTCTCATGTACAGTATTTTCAGTCTCCTGATGAGTCGGTGAAACTCCGACGAAACAGTTTGTCACAGCCCCTCGTTTCTTGTCCTCTTCTCCCTCTCTGCCTACGGTTTACCGGGCAGCTCTGTTTGACGATATATAGTATATAGCATATACCCGTGAGGGCCGTGACATTGATTCTCTTGTATGTAAGATGTGGTTACGTAGATCTGGTCTGGTCCACAGTAGGACCAGAATTTCCGGAGTGCTCAGAAACAGTGATTTCTCCATGAAATCATCAGTCAATTCGAGTTCCAATCAGGCGCATAGTAGCCGCATACCCTTTCTAGAGCTGTCACGTGTGGGAAGCAACTGCTGTTCCGAGTGCGCAGAGATTTGCAGCTGAACTGTGTCTCCTGTCCTGTTTAGGCAGTGTCATTTTGGGGCTGCCGCACTTGTGTTGCAGTCTGTCCCTTCGGCAATGATCTTAGCTACTACCGACCTGATTAGGAAAGTTAGCCAACTTCAAAACGGAATCAGTTAGCAATGGCTCTGATTAAGAAAGTTGGGCAACTTCAAAACGGAATCAGTTAGCAATGGCTCTGATTAGGAAAGTTGGCCAACTTCAAAACGGAATCACTTGTGGTCTCTCAGACGACAGGTTGCAAAATGTGCCAGTTAGCTAGCGCTAGGGCAAGTTCAATTCTTTTCGAGGTTGGAAGTGGCAGAGGTATGCGTAAGGTCGGAGCTGTGGATGGAGGTACGGGTGATTTTCGGGGGGCTGGCACCCACTGTTGCCGCGTGTGTTCGCTCTCAGAAAAAGCACGAACCTGGCCATAGCACTATCCTTTCTTCCTGTAAACCTCCAACATGCATTTACTCTCGTAAGAGTCGCAAGAGGCTGACGCCCACTGTTGCGTGTGTGTTCGCTCTTAGAACGTCCGAACCTGGCCATAAAACCATCCTTTGTTTGCTCTTTGAAAGTCCGAACATACCTGGCCATAAAACTATCCTTTTTTTTCTTTTTTTTTAATTTATTAAACAGGTCCTTATGGGCCTGGCTCCACTTTTTTTTTCTTTTTTTTATTTATTAAACAGGTCCTTATGGGCCTGGCTCCATTTCTATCCTGGGGAGCATCTGTCCGGTTCCTTTTCCACCGGCAAGTCGGAGTAAAATATTACGTCATGAAACACACTCACGCTTCCTTCCGTCTGGCCGAAGGAACCCTGACCAGCATTGATTACTCCTGCATAATGGAGGATTGACTGTCAGCTTGCCTTTACTTCCACCTTTCCTCTCAGGTCCATTGCCCAAACCTGTCGGATGACTAATAAAGAGCAAGAAAGGTAAGAGAAGCTACGGAAGTTACAGTCCCGGAATTTGCCCTTCAATATTATGTGACCTGTGATGGATCTTGTCCTTCTGCTGGATGGAATCTCTGTCTTCTCGACCCTGCTTCTGAGTTGTGCCAGTCTTTCCATCGTATGTGAGAGACATTTATCTCTGCCACTTTGCCCCTTGCAAGCCACACCTTAGTACATTTTGTCTTGATTCTTCTCTGTTGCTTTTCATCATCTGGTGTGGACCGTCTCATCTTGTGCCATTTACAAAGGATCTCCGCCTGAATCAAGGTCCTTGTCTCCGCCCAAACCTTCTCCCTTGGAGTTGAGAGTCCCTCAATTGTTCTACAGCACCTTTCCTTCCAGATGGACCAAAGTGTTACCTTTCTGATCATTCCAAACCACGTTTTCTCTGTCTTCTCGAATTGAGCTGGGATGTTAGTCCATAAGAGGGGAGTTGGATGGGGTGTTGAGGGAGGGGAGTCGAGAAGAGGGAGTCCCAGAGATCCGAGGCCCTCGCCCAATATTCAGTCGCCTCTCTACATCGTATCAGGCAATGTAGCATATCTTCTGGTTCATTTTCTGAACACACCGCGCATAAATCTGAACTGTTAGGGTCATCCTTGCTTCTTCTGATGTGTAGCCACTGGTTAACCAGTAGAGCTACATATGAGATGAGCCATTGGAGGCTTCTGATGTCGACTGGATGAATTGACTTGAATTTTTTCCATGGTATTTGTGGTATCTGATTAGCATCCTGACCTATTAACTTCTGCCATCTGTTCCTGATCGTAGGGTCAGGATCCTTTGTTTTATAAAACTATCCTTTCCTTTGTTTTATAAAACTATCCTTTCTTCTTTTGAACCTCCCAATATTTTTTTCTTATACGAGTTGTAACTCAATAAGACTGGTCATGAAACTTACCCTTTTCTTCTTTTCTCCTTGGGGACACCCGTTAAAATTGGAACGATACAGAGAAGATTAGCATGGCCCCTGCACAAGGATGACACGCGTAAATTGAGAAATGGTCCAAATAAAAAAAAAAAAAAAAAAAAAAAAAAAGATGTTTCACCTGCACATTAGCGACCCACCGTTTTGGAAGTCCTGATTTATCGCAATAGACTATTAAAGAAAAAAAGAAAAATCCTGATTTATTGCAATGGACTGACTGTAGAAAGTTCTGGATCAAGGGTTCCGACTCCTGAGTCGTCGACCACTTATCTAAAGTTGTGGCAATCCCTGCTGAGCTCCTTCCTTCTTTCCTCCTCTCGTCTCCATCTCACTAGTCCCTATCTGTTGAAGTTGGGACCTGTTAAAACATGTATGATCGAGTTCGATACCTTGTTTCTTTTTCCTTACGTTTAAAAAAAAAAAAAAGAAGGGCAACGAACTGGAGATATTTTGATTTGACTGACCGGCCCCAGGTAATTCAGAGTTACCCTATTCTGTTCATCTGGTTGCATCTGGATCAAATTTCAAACTCAGGTCGGCATTTCAACACTCCATGGCTGTATCAGCTGGCTGAGCCAGACCATTACCCAGTTTCAATACGTACTGTTGTGACTTACTGTAACGAGCGCAGAGGCAGAGGACGAGGAGGGAGCAGAGGGAGAGAGAGAGTGAGAGCACACACACACACTCACTCACTCACGCGACTGAACTTGACCGGACGCAAACCAGAGGCTGAGGCACAAAGTCGAAGTCTTGGTTTCGAAGGCCCAAACAGCAAGTCACACTGAGTACGAGTACAGCAGCAGAAAACTGGTACGAGACTGG
>BFEA01000361.1:292073-305726 GCA_003427395.1 Chara braunii | reverse complement strand
TTTTTCAGTCGGCAGCCTCGCGTAATCATGCTAAGTTCGACACGGAGGAAGTTGGTATGGAGTCGGGATTAGAGGAGGGATGAAGAAGGGGAGAAGGTGGGTTCGAAGGAGGGATGGGGAGGAAGGTCGCGATGAGTCCGCCCATGACGGGAAGTTGGGATGGGGAGTTGGGATGCAGTCCGGATTGGAGAACGTCGGGATAGGGGAGGTGGGGAATCGGGGACGGGGAAGAAAAGTCGAGGTCGGGGGTCGGTACGCCTGGAGAGTTGGGGTTTGGCAATTGTGTTTTTCGGTTTCGTTTTTCTTTTTTCTCTTTTTTTTTGTAAAAAAAAGGGTCAACGGCCAATGATGTGCCATTTCCGTTTTTGTTGGGTCCTTTTTCTCCACACCTTCGCCTCTCACTCCGCGGCCGGAGCCGCGTAGGGCCCCCTTGTTTTAATAAAAAAAGTTGCCTTCTCCTCATTGGGGGACAGCCATATATTTTTCTCTCACCTCACATATCTTTCTTTTAACTGGCGTTCTGCCATGTCACGGAACATATCTTTCTTTTCACTGCCTACCACTACTCCTAAGGCTATACAGGGGACCCCTGCAAGCATACCTTTCTACCTCTCTTCGGTGAAGGGAGGTTACCTCTCTCGGTGGAGAGGGGTAACGGCATGTTTGCCCCTTTGCCCTAGAGTTTTAGGGTGCAGGGTTGGGGCCGCCCGTGAGGGCCTGGCTAGCACAAAGACCGAGCATTTTGCCGGTAACTGTGCCTCCCTATTCATGTTCCCCCACCCCCATCGAGTAACTGTGGTGTCTAAAACCAACACTCCCACACGCCACACACAACCCAGCCAACACTCTCCCACACGCCACACACAACCCAGCCAACACTCTCCCACACGCCACACACAACCCACTCACAAACGCACTCGCACCCTTGTTGGCTGAAGACCTTACTGATACCGACTGGGAGGACCCAGCTGACTATCTCAGTTGGTTGGCACCAAGAGTGCTACAGGCGGCCATGGGGATCGAGAGTAGTAGAACGAGGCCTTTCTTCCAAAAAAACAAAATAAAAATAAAAATTGTATTCCATATGATAATGGGCCTCGCCACACTACTCCCGACTTGGCCATTTTCGGGAGTGCAGCATCGCCACACCAGCTCCCGAGTTCAAGCTGTCAGATTGAATTCGGGAGCTGTCAAAATGTGCCTCCCGAGAGCACTCCCGAACTCACCGCCTGCAAAGCTTTTTTTTTGAGAGACCTCCTTCGCTCCTCCGAGTTTCAACCCAGATTCGGGAGTGGAGCCGGAAGGGACAAACGACTTCTGCCAGACTGCTTCACACTGATCGTGTCCATATGTGGCAAATGACATTTTCAGAATTTGAGCGCGGCCGGGTCGAGAGTGTAGTGTGGCGAAAGGCACTCCCGAGCGGGTTTTCACTTCCGGGAGCACTCCCAAAAATTTTCCCAAGTCGGGTGTGGTGTGGCGAGGCCCCAATATGAGCCTTGGGTACTGGGCCCTTGTTTTGCAGTTGTTTCTGTGGCGCTCCCCGCGCTTTTGTCGTTTGTGGCTCGTTACGTGAACGCGCTCCCGCGCTCGAAACAAAAATCTCGAAAATCACCCGCCTCTCTAAAATAATGTGTGTCGGCGGACGGAACGTGCACTAATTTTAGCGCTATTTTTGCCAGCGCTAAGCGCCGCTTCGGCGGCGCTAGACGCTTAGCAAGACTAGGGCAGAGATTAGCGCTCGTAGGTGTTGGGCGAAGGAGTTGGGGGTTCTCAACGAAACGACTGCATGAGGAAGATGGTATGGCGCGAAGGCTCCATTAACCTCGGTTATCTCGAGGAGAGTGAGCCTTCGCTCTCGGCAGTTCCTAGGGAACTCAAGCCTATTTTCGGGCTAGGGGAGAATGCACCGATTAAAAAGGGTTACTCCGCGTCAGGGACGCTCCGTTGCCGCTCTTTCAGGCGCTTTGCTTATCGGAAATCAACATTATTCGGCCCCGAGGAGGGGATTTTTGCTTCACTTCAGCGATCGGGGTGGTGCAGACATCTTCCTAAAGAAATGGTAATCCATTAAAACTTGGGCCTGGGGGGGGTTTCGTCGTCTTGTCCCTTGTTTGTGGAAGTCTCTGTATGCGCGCGTTATTACTGTTTATCCTCTTGCTAGGCTTGGGTACAGGTAGGGTTATTTCAGGCAGAATGGCGGAAGTGGAGCGGTCAACGATCCCTCCCCCCCCCCCTGACGCCTCATCTAAACCACCTGACCCTCCCCTCTCAAAGGAAGACATATCCCGTATTAGGGAAACCCTGAGTGAATGCTATTTGAATGGAATATTGCCCAAGAAACTAGCCCCGAATATAGTAGAGAGGGGTGAGGGTTATATTAGAGTCAAAGTTAGTAAGGAACTCTACAAAGTCCAAGTCCAGTGGCTCAAGGACCACGCAGTCACGGCGTTTCTTTGTGATGACTCCACATCCCTTCCCGTCGGAGTCAAACGTAAGCTGGTTCGTATTTACGAAGACGGATGGGCCTCGGCCAAGTCCATAAATGCTCCACCAATAAGAGGCTTGTTTCATAATGAAGCGAGGAACTTGGTGACTTATGTGGCGTCGTCGCCGGAAATAGCAAAGTGGATGAAAAACAAAGCCCACTCAGACGTGGTACTGGACAAAAAAAAATACTCGCTTTGTTTTGGTCAATGGATGTCAGACGCGCAATTGGCAGATTGGAGAGATGCAAATGCGAGCTCCATATTTTTGGGTTAGGTGTCTCCAGGTTTCGATTACCGCCATGGCCTTTCTTGAGGGGTTAGTGGAAGACGCCTACGGAGAAATTCTGAAAACTCGTACACCCTTTAAAGTAAGGGGTTCTCCCGAACTGCAAGATATCAGGTTCGATCTAACACCCTATGCCAAAATGAGATTTCAGGAAGCCTTGCTCATAGACCTGGGGGAGGAGGGAGAGATTAATGTGGACGTAGTATGTGCTGACACGCCCTGGTGCGAAGTTTGCCGCCGTTTTTATCATTCCTCCTCTGATTCGTTCTGCCCGGCCAAACCGGATGACTGGCAAAAGGGTAAAGGGAAAGAAAAGCCAATCCAGAAAAAAGTCTCAAACGCGGGCATTCCAAAGACCACAGAGAAGGATAAGACCCGAGAATTTGACGCGAATAAAGTCCAAAAGGAGAACGAGCACCACATTCCTAAGGCTGCTACGGAGGAAGGAAAGACACACGGAGGAAAAGGAAAAGACTCTTCCGTGTGTAAAGAGGACAGGCAGAAGAAAGTAAAGGGAAAGGGGAAACGGCGGAAAGGTAAAAGCAATCTTAAAGGCAAACCCCGATTGGCGGCTTCCACAATAAAGAAGTGGAAAGCAGTCGTATCGGGTAAGAAAGCGGCCACCCCCCTGGGAGGAGAGAAGGAAACCGAGAAAATGGCAGAGAAACTGCCTACCAATGATATCCCAACGGAAGGACAGAAGAAGCCTACCCTTGGGAAAGAGGTGAACGGTAGGGAAGAAGGACAAATTAAAACCATTGAGCTTCCCCCTCCTCCACCAGCTTCAGACGAGGTTTTGATTTCAGACTAGGATTCTGATGCGGACTCGAGCACCGAAGGCACTGGCAAATTGACAAGGGTGGGAAAGGGGACCGACAGAAAAAGGAAAGAAATAGAAGTGAGTCTCCTGGATGAAACATCCGAAAGGGAAGTTGCAAAGGACATCCCAGCCGACGATGATGAAAGGATGGGTTCTGAGAGTGATCTCTCAGAAAGGGAAGTTGCAAAGGACATCCCAACCGACGATGATGAAAGGATGGGTTCTGAGAGTGATCTCTCAGAAAGGGAAGAGGATTATAGCGATGCAGAAAGTGAGTGGGTCTCTGACCACAGTAAAGATTCCCTAAAGGAAAATATGGACGAAGGGGAGGTCATCAGAAGACGGAAGGGGGTAATTAGGAGGAACCAAGGGACGAGGAGAAGGGAGTGGGAGACGAGGGATATGAGGAGACTGATTCAAGGATCTTGAAGGGGGATGGTGTTTCTACACCATTAAAGAACGATAATGCTCCCACCGACTCAGGACAGCCGCAGGGAGAGGACGCTGCCTCGGGCTCACCCCCCGAAGGTTGGGCAAAAATCCCCCCCCCAAAAGTTGTCGTGAATAACCCTTTTACTGAGCCTGAGACCCTCCCTCTATTGGAAAAAACAAAAGAGTCAGTGGTCCCTTCTGAAAAAATAGATGGGTCCGCTGCCCCCCTTTCACAACTGCAAACAGCGGTACCTAGGCACGTCCTTCCAAAGAATCTGCAATTTGGGGCCAAACGTAACAATCAACGAGGGACAAACCAGCCCCACATATCGACAGGCAGGGACCGTGTGCGCAGAGGCCCAGCCGCCTAAAAAACAAGAATGCTTGACGGTCAAGCCAGACCCATAAAATTCTCCGATTTCATGCAGGACCCTGTAAATCAAAAGCAAAAGGGAGAGACCAGTAGGAAGAGACTTCAGGCTGAAAGATTGATCCACCAGGCTCTCTCGTTGACCCCCCCCATTAAGACTCTACCAAGGCAGGAGAAGAGAAATAATTTGATAATTCCAATCAAAGATCTACTCGTGCCGCTTATTCTCTCGCCCTCTCCTCAGGGAATTATGGTATTGACCAAATTGACAGAAAAAAAAGACTTGGAATTACCTACCATTCCTGTGCCTGGTCAACCCTTAGTGGAAGAGGCCAGAAAGCTGACAAGACGCAAGGTTCTGCATAGGACGGGGTCGGTACAACTCATCCCCGGGGTGCGTCCACACAGATACATCTCTACCCTATCCGAGGGTGACTCTGCCTTGTTACATATATACATTTTTGGGTTGCAGAAATTGAGCACCTCCTTTGATAAGTGGAGTAACCTCAGAGTACACTGGTCCACTCTCTATGATTTCACACGTAACAGAGTGGAATCAGTCTCTAAGATAAGACTTGCGGAGGGTTTGACAGGAAAGGAACTGGCAGATTGGATTAAACATGCAGACATGCAGGGAACCTTGAGCGGAGATTCTCTACTCAACAACCTGCAAGGAATGATTTCAACTGCAGTTACTCCTGCTTCCTCCGCTTCTACAGAAGGGGAAAACCGTATCCAACAGACTGACGGCGCAAGTCCCAGTAATGGTCTTGCCCAGTAAAATTAGACTCGCCTCATGGAATATCATGGGACTGGGAGATACTTCATTCAGGGACAAAAAACCTCGGCTAAAAAGATGGATTCATAAGAAGGCTGTCCACATATTGGCCTTGCAGAAGACCAAACTCAACTCAACTAAAATAGCTAAACTTTCTGATTGGTGGGAGAGACCACAGTTCTAGGCCCCAGCCAACGATACCCGTGGAGGGACGGCGATTTTAATTAACAAGGACCTGGACTGTACTATAACTGACTCATGCATGGATCCAGCCGGTAGGTGGGTGTGGGTCAAGTTGGTTGTGGGATCAGAGAACTGGGGAATAATGTCAATCTATGCCCTAATAGAATAACAAGAGAGAATGAAGTTTTTTGCTAATCTACCAGCTATCATCCCGGATACAGAGAATTTGATTTTGTTGGGTGACTTCAATACTATTTTCAATCCGGGATTGGACTCGCTAATCAACCCCCCGTTAAGAAGCGATTCCCCAATGTTATCCACATTAAAAGACTCCCAATCGCTGGTAGATGTCTACAGAGAACTAAATCCGGACGCTCAGGCATTCACATGGTATGGTCCCGGACCAAGTCGCCCCACCCCCCAACCAAGGAAAAGGCTGGACTTTATTCTTGCTAGGGGGGCTCCATGGGACCGGTGCATGTGGTCCGACATTGCAGGGGCAACGCACTCTAACCACTATCCAGTCCTTATGGATATTATATCAAATAACACAATCGAAAGGCATAGACCCCCTTTCAGGTTGAATGTTAGTTATTTAAAGGACGAAGGTATAATAAATTGGACAAATGACCAGATGAATGAATGGATGAAGGCAAAAGACCTTTTCCAAGAGAACATAGATGAGTGGGCAGCAGTAGGCATAGGGATAATAAGGTCTGCTCTGATGGTGTTCTCAAAAATGAAGGCTGCGGCAAGACACTGGAGGGAGAAGAGCTTGCACAATAAAATCAGAGAAGCAGAATCTAAGATGGGTAAGGATCCCTTCGAGGACTATTATTGGGCGAAAATTCATAAAGAAGGTCTGTTACAATTGGAGAGTCTGGAAGCTCAGAAACAATCTGAATGGTTAGATTGGTTGAAACTCAGGGGAGTCATCGGCTATGACAGAATGACAAAACTGACCTTCAGATCTCTGCTGCTGAGACAGTCAAGACCACTGATGGTGGAATTTTCCTACCCTTTCTCGTTGTCTCTACCCAAAGCAACAGACACAGATTCAATGTGTGCTTACGCGGTGGATTACTTTAGAGATATAGTAACCACACATCGCCCTTTTGACACGTTAGACACAGATCTTTCCGTATCTTCAGATTTCTGGGATCAGTCAAGGATAAAGCTAACCAGCCGACAATGTGCAAGTCTGGAAGAACCGTTCACTGAAGCTGAACTTAAGGTAGCAGTCCAACAGATGGCCAAAGGCAAATGCTCGGGGTTAAATGGACTCCCAATAGAATTGTTTCAGCAATGTTGGAGTGTCTTTGCCCCCTTTTTGTGCCAGATATATAACAGGCTCTTGGCGACAAGGTCCTGTCCAAAAGGGTTTGCAAAAGGGGTTATCTCCTTACTGTACAAAAAAGGGGATAAGTCAGAGGTAAGAAACTACCGACCTATCTCAATATTAATTGTGATTTATAAGATCTTTGCCAAAGCACAAGCCCTGAGGTTGGCTGATATGCTTCCAGTTTTGGTTGGTTGGGAGCAAGGAGCCTTTGTCAAAGGCCGTTCAATATTTGAAAACATTCTAACCACCATACAAGCACTGGAAGTCATTGGCAAGGAGGATAGGAATGTGGCAGTTTTACTACTTGACATGGAAAAAGCATATGATAAAGTGGGCTGGACTTTGTGTTGACTACGTTGAAGAAAATGGACTTCGGCCCTTCCTTTATCAGATCAGTTCAAGTAATGTATTCCCAAGCCACCTCGGTAGTAATGGTCAATGGAACATGTCTGAAGAGTTCCCGCTGACACGATCGCTGCGTCAAGGGTGTCTACTAGCTCCGCTTCTTTTTGTCCTTCAATTAGAAGTGCTGCTAGACAATATTAGATATAATAATAGTATTACGGGACTTTATATATCCCCCTCCCTACATTGGAAAGGAGGGGCCATAGCTGATGACCTCACACTAGCGTGTGAGAACTCACCAGCAGCGATGAATGAGGTAAAGACCGTGTTAGATAAATATTGCGCGTTGTCAGAGGCTTCCATTAACTGGGACAAGTCGGTGTTTTTCCTCCCTCCCCAGTTTGTGCTTTGTGTTGATTGGGGTCTGCGACGAATCGCCACCGGAAACTCCGACCGTTTCCTTGGAGTGCAGATTTCATTGTCTGACTGCACAGGTACTCAAGATAATCTGCTGGTGGACAGAGTTACTGCGCGGGTGGTGGGATGGATCAAATCTCACAAACAGTCGCTTTTTGGACGAGCGTTGGTGTTGTCATCTGCTGGCTTCTCTCTGTTGTGGTTCCCCCTTACAGTTCATTTTTTGGGGGACGCTGCATGCAAGAAGATCCGTCGCCTGGCGGCAAGGTACTTATGGAAGCCAAAAGCCTCCGAGATTCAGAATTTCATGTCTAAGGTGTCATGGGAAACGGTGGCACAACCTAGAGATGAAGGAGGCCTTGGCGTCCTTGACCCCCACCAACAGAATGTGGCTTTACTTAGTAAGTGGGTGGTTGCGGCGATTTTTGAGGGAGGCGAAAAACTCTGGATTAAGTTTGCTGAGTATATTTTAGGCAAAGAATGGTCACTAAGAGATAACTCTGATGTATAGAGAGTAATAATGTTAAAAGCCTATGCCAACAAGAAAACGAAATCTAGAATCTGGTCCTCTATCCTCTCCGCATGGAAACGAGTTCGTCCAGAGATAGTCAGACCACCGGAGACTAGAATCGCAGTGCTGAACCAATTCATCTTTGAAAACCCGCTGGTGCTTAATAGCAAAGGCGTTCCATTTCAGATAGCTAAGGAGAAAGGGGATTTTGGTAAGGGATGGGTGGAAAGAGGCATCATACAGGTGAAAGACCTGTGGAATGGAGACACTGCTGATTGGAAATCTGCGACAGAGATGAAAATGAAATTACCCAGGTTGCGCAATGTGGTGTCTAACCTCATCCAGATCATCCAGGCGTTTCCACTGCAGTGGAAATCATTGCTCAATGAATCCGAAGAGCATGGAACTGGGACCTGGCTCTTCCATCCTTCAGATACCCAACCCCATAAGATATTGCGAGTGTTAGGCCCAGACCAGGGGGGAGGGATGAAAGTCAAATCTTGGGTTGCTAATAGCCTCCCAAATGGGGACTCATCTCTCGGTTTTGAAAAGGAAGAATTGGTTCAGACTACGGTAGGAATGGAAGAAGCGAGGGTAGAAGACAGGGGTAGCAGTAAGCCCCAGTGCTTGATCCTTCTAGTGAAGAAGGCAAGTGACTATAGGATTGAACCCCTGCTCTTTGGGTGGAAGGACGTCAAAAGCCCACACCACACCCCGCTCTATCGGTATAAGCCCAAGACTGCGGTAAGACTCCAACAACAGTCTAGTAAAAAGAAACCAGGGGATCAGGCCCTGGCAAGGTCTCAAAGTTATACCCAAGACTGCGGTAAGACCTGTCTCTTATACACATCTAGATGTGTATAAGAGCAAAGTTATACCCAAGACTGCGGTAAGACTCCAACAACAGTCTAGTAAAAAGAAACCAGGGGATCAGGCCCTGGCAAGGTTTCAAAGACAAGTGGTGGGCCTGCGTAACCCCCCGGACTTCAAGGCTATATGGAAGATTCTGAAGAAGCTGCCATCTCAAAAACAAGCCGGCATCCAATGGCTACAGGTGATGCAAGCCACAACAACAGCAGTGTGGCTAGACTCTAAAGGAGTGCCACTGGACACGAAATGTCAGAGATGTACTTGGGGCTGCGAAACAAGTACTCACCTTTGGCTCCAATGTCCATTGGCTAATGAACTGTGGCGATGGTGGAAACATCACTGGCAAAATCTGGTGGGAGACGAATGGGAATGGACAGATGACTGGATCCTCCATGCCCTTCACCCCAAAGGGTCTAACTTCAGCACGGATTGGAGTTACATCGCCTTTGTGTGCAGAGGTGCAGTGATGAGCATCATCTGGAAAGCCAGGAATGCTATGGTTTTCAGGAGGGAAACGCTCCACCTACAGCAACAGATTATTTTGGTTAAAGAGCAAATAAGACTGGCCATTCATGCAGATTGGAGACTATCTAAAGACAGACAAGGCCGGTCTTCACGGAGCTTTCGAACCTCCTGGGCAAAGAACAATGTTTGGGCTTCAGTCACCTCAGAGGGTTGTCTGCTGATTTCCAAATGGCTACATCCCGGAAGCAAAGTTTCTCTTAATCTGGTCATTTTAGACCAATGTTCATAGAAAGTACGGTCGTAATAGACTGTAGATAGGATCGGAGACCACAGGGGTTTCTCATTTGTCTTCATCTTATTCGTCGGCCCACTGGGTGATCTCTCTTAAACCACCAGTACTTGGCCCAGCTATTGATGCCGAGCCTAAATATGCCCTGCGCGCCAAGCTTTGCCGAGCCTGGAAGGGGCGGGAACCCGTAGGGGGCATTTTGTGGTTGGCACAGTTACCGCCCCTTGTGCTGGACCTGCAACCAGCAGCTGGTACGAAACGGGGTAGCTGTTTTCACTCGTACATTAGCCCACGCCAGCCAGAAGTGAGAAACGGCCAAAAAGAAAAAAAGGCCCGCCTCTCACGACGGGCAGAAGGAAGAGCTTTTCTGATGTGCTCCGGGTGAAGACAAAAAAAATGGCGGAAAAGAAAAAAAAAAAGAAAAAATGGCGGTGTACCTCTTTCCACGTTCCAGCAGATGATTCAGTCTCCCCACATGTATCTTTCCATGTTGTAGGGGAGGATTCAGTCTAAAAAGTAAACCAAAAGACAAAAAGGATGGAAATGTATCTTTCCATGTTCTAGGGGTCGATTCAGTCTTATTTTGCACAAGTCCGACCAAATCTTCTTCCAGAGACAAAGGAAAAAAAAGACTGAAAAGGGCAAAAAGGATTCAAAGGGCCCTCAGCGCTGTCAGAGGCCCGCCTCCCATCGCGGGCGGAAGGAAGAGCTCTGTGGCAACTCTCCAAACTTGAAGGCATGAGACCGAATCCTCCTATGGAACATGGAAAGATACATTTTCGGTTTTCTAGCAGTCCTGTAGTAGTGTAGAGAGACCCAACCGAGCTGGCCCTGCGTCTGCCCGCCTGCCCGCCGTGAGAGGCGGCGCTCTGAAAACACTCAAGGGCGTTATCTCACTCCTTTTGGCCGCCAAGTGGCGGGTACGACTTTGTTTTTTTCTTCTTTTTTTTTTTCCTGCACTTTTTTCGTTTTCTTTTTTTTTTTTTTTTTTTAATGGCCTATACTGCGTCTGTGCATTGTTTCCACACGCACGGTATAAACCAAGGGGACAGACTACATTCCATTTGTGATTTTCCTTGGGCCCAATACTTCTTCCTCCATAGCACTACGGGGCCTTCTCCGAAGCCCGGAAAACCCGTAGCGTTAACGCTAACGGGCCGCGGCCGATGTATGGGCCAAGTACTGGTGGTTTAACGAGAAGTCGTTTCTGGGGGCTGTTTGTAAAGTCTGTGTTTTTTTATGACTCCTAGATTCTAGGCCACAGGGCTCAAAGGTGCCCTCCTTTTTTACTCAGAGCTTCAAGCTGTACTTTTGGAAAGCTTTAGTCCTTGTTTGAAGGGACGTTGGGCCTGGTCCCAGCAGCTTAGAGTTTATAGACTAAAGGTTTGGTCTTCGAGCGTGGCTCGTAAGCTTTTTTTTTTTTTTTTTTTTTTTTTTTTTTGCAAGAAACAGCCCGAGCGACTGCTAGGGGTTCTGATATGATCAGACACCGCTAGCAGTGCCGGGATGGCTCCATCTATTGGTGGGGAGCATCACCTGCTGGAAATCGGGTCCAGCGTCCCTATCAAGTACATTTAAATTGCAATTATACAGTTGGATTTAATCCATGTCAACTACGATAGCAACAAGGTCGTGACAGGTTAGTGGGCCTGTAGCCTATAAGCTAAACTGGCTGAAGCTGCCAGGGAAACTCCGGGTTGAATTGTGAGGTCCCCAGCCTCAACATCTGTTTTATTTTGATAATAAAGTCGCAAGCTTTCCAAAAAAAAATAAAATAAAAAAATAAATAAAAAAAAAATCTCGAAAATCTGCCATTTATTGCGTTCCTTTCCCGTTCCCGCATGCCCGCTTCTTTTTGTTGGCACTTCTGCGTGTCGTTTTTTATTTTATTTTATTTTATTTTATTTTATTTTATTTTATGAAACTACGCTATATTCTTCTCTCAAATCTTTCATCATCTTTCAAATTCTTCCAAATTCACCTTCACTACCTACCTACCACTACTCCTAAGGCTACTCCTAAGGCTACTCCTAAGGCTATTTAGAGGGGACCCCTGCAAGCATAGTTTCCTCTCACTGTGAAGGGGAGATTTCATGTTGCCCCTTGCCCCCTAATGTTTAGGGTATAGGGTTGGGGCCACCAGTGGGGGTCTGGCTAACACAAAGACCSAGACCTGCCAGTAGCTGCRCCTCCCTTTCTCATTGTCCCCCACCCCTCATCGAGTAGCAGCAGTAGCTATGGCCAACACTCTCCCACACACCACACACAACCCACTCGCGCTCGCACTCACACCCATGTTGGTCATAGATTCCACTAATACCGATCAGGAGTATCCAGAGGACTATCCCAGTTCGTTGGCACTAAGTGCGCCGCAGGCGGTCATGGGGCTTGAACCCACAACCTCCTGAATGCCACTTGCGTGCCTAACCAACTGAGCTAGGCCGCTGGATCGCGTGTCGTTTTCTGTTCCTCCGCGCTCTTCTTTTTTTCTTTTCTTGTCGTTTGGGGCCGTTTGTCGTTTTGCGGTCTTCCCCTTTTTTCCCCGCTTTTTCGGTGTCGCTTTTTGGCCACATCTTGTCGTTTTGCTATCCTTGGACCACCACCGCCGTGGCCGCCAGAACGCTTGTTTCCCTCCGCTCTCGACGAGAGACAGGACCGACCAGAAGCGACACGTCGTCACGCCACACACAGCCAGTTGCCACGTCGGCTCGCCGAGTCTGGATCGTCAAGTCCCAGCGGCCGGCCGGCTAACGCGCGCCTAGTCTCGTCGACGAGCTGAGCTGACGTGTCCGCATTCGGCAAATTGGCACGTCGGCGCGCGACCAACGGCGGCGAGGCCAAACCGGTGCGTAGCTTCTTCTGGTGTCTGCTGCTCAACGCGCGCCGAGCCTGGTCGGGTTGACTCTGACGTGGCCGTTTGGCTCCGTTAGACTAAACGGGCGCGCATGGCACTAGCCACTCTCCGAGGTGCGATCGTGCACTGCGATCCGTCGAAGGTCCACGGATCGAACCTCGTGGACGGCGGCGATGGCACCACCGAGGCGGCTTGGAGTTCACGCTGCTGCTTCCGCAGACGCAAGATCGGCGGCCACACCCACGCCCTTTGTCTCGATTACCCCATTGCCGTTGATCTAAGCGCGGGGCGAGGGGTCAAGCAAGCCTCCTCCTCCTTCTCCTCCTTCTCCTGCTTGGAGACAGAAAGCTTGTCCACCACTGGCAGGACAAGCTGGGCGGGAAGGAGGCTGACGTGTCCCGCTCTCGTGACACGGACAACTGCCAGATGTCCACGTGTCGTCTGTGCCGCGGCCGCGGCCGCCGCGGCGAAATCGTCGTCGAGATCCCGTGATCGCGATCAGGCGAAGAAGGCCGAGCCGAAGCTGGAAGTGAAGAATGCTCAAGTGGTTGCCCACCCTGCAGAGGATGGCATTGTGCATGTCAGAGTGGATGTCTCCGCAGAGGACACGCAGCAAGTCTTCGATCGTCTGCTTGTCGAGATGGGAAAGAGCGCTCCTCCTGTCCCTGGATTCCGACGATCGAAGGGTGGAAAGACGGCAAGCGTACCTAAGACGGTCCTAATTAACATGTTGGGCGTGAACCGTGTGAAAGGCTTCGTCGTAGAGCGGATTGTCAATGCCACCCTGGGAGAGTACGTGGAGAAAGAGGGGCTGAAGGTGAAGAAGGACGCGGCCAGAACGCGACAGTCTAGCGAAGAGCTGCTAGAACTCTTTCAGGCTGGACAGCCTTTCGGCTTCGATGCCGACCTTGAGCTGCTCCCTGCAGAGGCGGCGGCGGAGAGCGATGGTGGTGATGAAGACGTAACGCCCGCGAATGAGGAGGAGGACAGAGAAGTCCAGAAGGGTGAGACCGACGTGCTTCAAAAAGCAGACAGCTTGTGACCTTCCGGTTATTGGAAGGAGAATTAGATAGAGAGATTACTGTAGTAGGGAGGAGGGGGCGGAGGGTAAGAGACGGAGAGGGAGAGTGAAGATGGTGCTAGAGACTGAGTGAAGCTGTGCATTTTCTGCCTACAGGCTTCTGTGTGTGTTTGTGTGTGTG
>BFEA01000361.1:270826-281658 GCA_003427395.1 Chara braunii | reverse complement strand
GAGAGAGAGAGAGAGAGAGAGAGAGAGAGAGAGAGAGAGAGAGAGAGAGAGAGAGAGAGAGAGAGAGAGAGAGAGAGAGAGAGATGCTGGACATTCTGCCAAGGGGAATGACCATGTAGACCAGAACTTCCAGAAGAGAGATAGGGTTACCATCTTCTCCTGGATGGAAGAAAGATAGGGATACCATCTTTACCCCCGCACACAATGCCACAGGAGGATGCAACGTAGAGGGCGGCGTGGACAGGCAGCTTGCATATTTTCCCCTTTGTTATAGGGTGGCGACGTGTCTGGGAAATGGTGGCCGACATGTAGGTTTGGAGTTGGGTTTCCCGTCACTTGTCAATCGACAGAGAACATCACCTTTTTGCTGTTTTTTTTTTTTTTTTTTTTTTTTTTTTGCGAGTGGACCACGGACCAGATATTGGGTCTCGCTCCACTACTCTAGACTCAATAAAAAATCTAGAGTGAATTATCGCTCCACTACTCTAGACTAGGAACCTCGAATTTTCCTTCTAGAGTAGTCAGAATTTACTCAAGAAATTGTCTAGAGTGTCGCTCCACTTACTCAAGAACTGAGCCCTGTCAAATCGCTTTCTAGAGTTGTCAGGGGCACCGGCGACTGCGCACTCCACACCGATCTAGAGTGCCCGCCTGCAGCGGCCGTTTATCTCAAGAGTGGTCAGTGGTTCCCTTGCCGTGGCCTTGAATTCCGTGAGTGTGTCGGGGTGTCTGGGCCGACAAGAGTCTGCGGCGTTGTCGTTAGTACTCAAGTGAGTGCGTCGGGGTGTCTGGGCCGACAAGAAAACGGCCCACCCGGTCAATAGTGGAAATATTTCTTTTCTTGAGCACGGCCGTCTCGGGTGAGTGGAGCGATCACAGTAAATTCACGCTACTCTAGACACTGACAACTCTAGATCTACTCTAGAAATTTTTCTTGAGTCTAGAGTAGTGGAGCGAGACCCATTAAACTGATCAGAATAGATACAGTACACTTGATCTATTTTTAGCCAAAAGGCCGAGAAAGGTATACCTTGGTTTGTTTCAAAACCGCCAGTACACGGCCCCAGCCTTGCTGAAAATGTTTCGTCGCCTGGTTCGAAAACGTCGGCACTGACGCACAAGCGGCCGGCGTTGCATTTCAGCCTCTGACAGGGGCCGCAGGGGCCGCAGCTGATGTGAGGCGTGTACTGGTGGGGGCTTTAATATGCTACATTCTCTCTCCTTTTTCTCTTTTGGGGGCAAGGGGAGGGGCGGGGTTGGAAGCGGGGTTGGAATTGAAAAATAAATAGAAGGCCTGGTCAAGCTTGCGAATGCAAGAACTTCCAAGCAGTGGCCCAGCTGGAAGTTCACCGCTCAAGTGCATGATCTGCCGATTCTGCACCTAGACGTGGACATGCCCAGATGCATAGATTGGATCACCACAGTAACCTGCTAGGGGAGAATGCTCGTATCATCCCCACTAGCCAGGAAGCCCGGTTAAAAAAAAAAGAAAAGAAAAAAAAAAAAACTGAATTACCTGGGACTGCTCAATTCAATGATGATATCTTTTAAGCCAAAAAAAAAAAAGAATCATTCTGAATTACCTGGGACCGGTCAGTTTATGATGATATCTTAAGGTCTTCACCCTTCCAAAAAAAAAAAAAAAAAAGCCTCCAAAACTACCTGCAGCCAAAGGGGCACTATGCAGATCTCAGTGAAGTTGCTGTTGTACCCTCGACGAAGTCGTCAAGTTTTCTCCCGTTTGTGAATCGCATGTGGTTGGTTATCCTTTTTATGATATGGATCAAAAGTTCGAAACCCGTGGACTGCAGCCAAAGATATATCTATTTAGTATTTAGCTGCAGTCTAACAAGCGGGTCATGAAATGGGATGGGTTACCCAGCGGGCGATCTATGAACCCATAACGCTGCCATTTCATAAAGCGCCACTTCGTAACTCATGATGCAAAGTTTAAAACTCGTGGTTAAGTAAGGGGCGGTTTATGAACCCATTACATATAACAAAGGGGCGGTCTATGAACCGAGCACGATGGTAAACCCACTACATGACTCGCTCCATCGCAAGAGGAGAAGCGTTCTGTCGATCTGTCTACCGGTGCATCTGTACATCTGTCTGTCCATGTGACCATCTGTCCACACCATACTTGCAAGCGGACGGACCGGACGAGCGTCCGGTCCGGTCCGCTTTGCCGCGTGCGGCACCTTCCCCCCGGACCAGACGGACCCGGACCGGACCGGACCGGACGGGGCCATTTGTTTTTTTGGGGGGGTGGGTGGGGGGTAACTGGTCGTCGGGTGCACATTCGTCCGCCGCGCGGGTCCGGTCCGGCGGTCCGCCGCACGTGCGGAACCGCGCGGACGGCGTCCGCTTGCAAGTATGGTCCACACACACTAGAAGGACGGACAGACAGATGGACAGAAGATTTGTAGACCATCCCTTCTAGTGTGTATGGCCAGATCTGTCTGTCCATCCGACAGTCTGTCCACACACACTAGAAGGGACACAAAGAAGAAGAAGAGGAGGGCAGACAGGATGGAGGGTGGATGCATGAATGGACAGCCTCTAAGTGACAGAAAGAGACATGATAGAGGGATAGAGGGACAGGATGGAGAAAAGACATGGACAGAGGGGCGGATGGAAGCAAACTGACTGATAGATAGAGAGGGTGGGTGTATGTATGGACAGACTCTAAGAAGGCACACAAAGAAGCAGGCAGACAGACAGACAGACAGGCGTACCTCCTCTGATGGCACATCAAGATGATCAAGCAGTATGCTCACACCAACACCTTTGGATCCACCCAGCGGCAGAATCTCGAGCATATCGGGAACGGCCTGCGTTATGGACGCCCTTCCTGCCACAGCTGATGTCCAATGAGGTCTTAAGAAACTGGAAACGGTCTGCTCAGTCTCGTAAAAAAGTAGTTTCTGCAGTCGATCGGAGCTTCCACACACACACACACACACACACACACACACACACACATACACACACACACACACACACACACAAACACAAACACAAACACACACACAAACAAACAAAAAAAGGAAGATATTAGACATGATGCAGATAATAAAGTATGGGTCTTAAGAAACCATAAATGGTCTGCTGACTCTGCTGAGTTTCATCAAACAGTACTTTCTGCATGCAATTGTAGTTTCCACACACACACACACACACACACACACACACACACACACACACACACACACACACACAAAGAAGGAAAAAAAAAAAAAAAAGACATTAGAATTCAGAAAAGATCCAGATATTAGAGGTTGGAAATGATTCAGGACATCCGTTAAAATTGGAACGATACAGAGAAGATTAGCATGATCGAGAAATGGTCCAAAAAAAGAAACAAACAAAAAAAAAAGTTGGAAATGACAGTCCTTCGGGACATCGGTTAAAATTGGAGCGATACAGAGAAAGAGAAGATCAGCATGGCCCCTGCGCAAGGATGACACACACAAATCGAGAAATGGTCCAAAAAAAACAGAAAAAAAAAGAAGAAGTTAGAAATGACGGGGGAATGCATATTATGCATAATTATGGCAATAATATGCAATGAAACACGCATAGCCAAACTAAGCCAATGCCATTTATTAAATTTTATATTTAATAATTTTAATCTGATTGTAAGGACCTGCCAAAACCCAGACTGAGGACACAGCTGATTTTTTTGTTTTGCCGCTGGACTGTATGCCTTGCTGCTGAGATTCCTAAACGTCCAGCGGATCACACACAGACAACTGGTCAAACGCACAAACACGCACACACAGCTGATTTCTTTTTTGCTGAGTTTTCTAAGTCTGTGTGTGTGTGTGTGTGTGTGTGTGTGTGTGTGGTTGCTGATCCGTGTGCCTGTCTGGGTGCTTGTCGGCCTGAGTGTGTGTGTGGCCCGCCACGACACTTGTTTGTTTGGAAGGTGCACGCGGCTGGGAGGTGCCTGTGGCTGTGACTTTGGGGGTTGCAGGGGGGCAAAACACTCAAGTTACCGAAGTGGGTAGCTTAGGGCACACTCAAGTAGCGAAGTGTCGGTACCAGTAGCACTCGAGTAGCGGTAGGCAGAGCAGAAGAAGACAAAAAGCATACCTTTAGGGGGGAAGAGGTCCGGTAGTGTAGAGTCTAGGGCCTGTAGCAGTAGATATCACGTCTGCAATGATGTTTCCCTCCGAAAGGGAGGACATACCGGTTGCTTGGAGGCCGTGCGGCCTAGGAAGTCACCGTCCAAGAGGCTGGTTGGCCGCTATATCTCCAGGAGCAGCGAGTTGCGAGCTGCTTTGCTCCTCCTCATTTGCTGCGTGCAAGTTTGGGTGTCAAGCTGCTGGAGCGCCTGGTGAGGAGCGCCTGGCCATCCACCTTGGCTATGGTGGACCGGTTCAGGTAGGAGGAGGAGGAAGAAGGGGACTGGCAAGGAGGGCGGCCAGAGGTACTTACCTGGCTATGGTGGACGCTATCTTCATCTGCTTGGTAGGTGCTGCATCTGGAAGGCCCCCGTTACGGTAGCACTGCTGCATCAAGAAGAATTCAAGGCAGAGTCAGGCACGGCGGCCTGAAGAGTGGAGGAGATAGCTGCTTTTGCGTTGTCTGTTGAACACCGGAGCAGGGCCCCTAGTAGTCCGCCATAGCCATTGCCTGTCGGAAGTGGAGGCAGGAGGCCGCCATGGCTATGGTGCACCTCTTGTTGTGCTGGCAGTAGAAAAGGGATTCGGACATAGATTCTGGTTCAGCCATTCATTGTTATTGTTATTATTATTATTATTATTATTATTATTATTATTATTATTATTGTTGTTGTTGTTGTTGTTGGGCCCCTAGTAGGCCGCCATAGTCATTGCCTGTTGGAAGTGGAGGGAGGAGGCGGCCATGGCTACGGTGGACCTCTTGTTCCGCTGGCAGTAGAAGAGGGACTCAGACATAGATTCTGGTTCAGCCATTCATTATGATTATGATTATGATTATGATTATTATTTTATTATTATTATTGCTATTATTATTGTTGTTGTTGTTGTTGTTGTTGTTGTTGTTGTTGTTGTTGTTGAATAAGAGAGGGGGAGATAATGAGGAGGAGACTGGTTAGCGGAGAGAAGGGGGATTTGTCATTGGTCTTTTGCGGGTGTAGTACCCGGTGTACATTTTCTCCTCCTTCTTTCTCTCTTCTTCTCTCTCTTTTCTTCTTCTTTCGCTCTCTCTCCTCTCAAGTTCATTCATTTCTGTTTGCAATTGGATGGCATTTTATTTCCCTGTGTATTTGCACTTCGGAATTGCCCAGGATCGTAACATTATTAACAATTTAAGGCCCCCAAGCGCCAAAGTCCTACTGGTGCTTGAGGTGAACAAGCAGAGTCAGTAGGGACTGTGGGGCCTTAAATTGCTAATGAAGTTAAATAAAAACTGGCACTGGCTGCGAGGGATCCATTACGGCGGGCTGCGGGGGATTGTTCAAAGAGTCAAAGATTGAGAAAAGCACACACAAGAGTGATGGATCCATCACACCGCCGAGCAAAATGATGATTGACAGAGCACAAAGTAAAACACAGAGAAAAGTAGAAAGAGCGAGCTGTTCCCCCCCCCCCCTCCCTCCCCCCTCCTCTCGAATAAAAAAAAGCACTTGCATCACTCCAGAGTCCAAACTCCACAGTGCACATTGCCAGATACCCCTGCCTGTGGGGACCACACGCGGTCATTTGATTTTCCTGTCCATTTCCTCCGATTTTGACTCAAGAAGTGCGGCCGGGATTCCGACCTATGACTTTCTGTACCCCCCATAAACAGATGTGCTAGCAGACTGCGCTAACTAACAAGGCACGAGGGAAACCAAACACAAGAAGCAGGGCATGATCACACCCCAAAAAATTGCAAAAAAATTATGAAAGTTAATGAAACTGAATTGCATTCAGATTGGAGTCCAGATTCATTCACAATGAAACTCATTTGCAATCAGCATTTGAAGTTTGAATCTTCTTTTTTCGTTTTTCCTTTTTTTCTTTTTTTCTTTTTTTCTTTTTTTCTTTTTTTCTTTTTTTCTTTTTTTCTTTTGGGTAATAATTTGGAGTCTTTTGGACCATTTCTCGATTTATGCGTGTCATCCGTGAAAGCGCAAGGGCCATGCTAACCTTCTTTCTCTGTTTGGTTCCAATTTTGACGGATGTACCGAAGAACGGGTTTTGAAATTTGAATCAGATTGCCTTGCAATCCGACTTGCAAATGCGGCACCCATACATGTTAAATACGACAGAGCACCTGTAGGTTGCTCGCCATAGGTGCTGAATAGGACTTTTTTAAAAATATTATAGAATCTGGGAGGAGAAAAACAAAGACAATTATTATTACAGTAATATTACTATTATTAGTATTTTGTTTTTTTTAACTACTTTATTACTTCTTGAAAAAAAAACTTAAAAAAAGGCACTTCTTCAGCAACCTTCGCCATGACTCACCTGAATCCCAAACTTTGTCACCAGCTCTTCCACATCAGGTACGATTTCTGCCTGCAGGGATTGAAATATTTGAAACATGGATCAGACGTTTTCAGAACATTTTTTATTTATATTAAATTCTTAAATTTTCAAATTTGTCAAAATTAAAAATCTCAAAAAACTATAAAAAATTGAAATAAAAAACAAAAAATAAAAAGTAAAAAATCTCAGGAATTCAGAAATTCATACCCATGCCATCAGTCGTGTGGCATGGGACTCTGTTGTTCAGCCCAAGGTCGGAGGGGGGCTTGGAATAGTGGACCCTCCCACACAATTTCAGGCCTTGAGCGTCCACTGGATTCAACATATTATTTTCAAAACCTCCTCCCCCTGGGTTCCCCTGGCACTGACACAAATTGCGGCCCGGCCCCGGAAACCCCACCAGAAACTGACCCTCTAATATGGCTCGAGGACAGATACTGGAGACTCTCCAGAAAATACTCGAATGGTGACCCAGCAGAGGAACATTGGATACGTCTCCAGCGCATGTGGAGGAAGCTCCCACTCCCCGACCGCCCCGCCCCGGACAGATGGGAAGAGATAATCAGGCAACCACTGTTCGGCAGCTCGGACTCCCCATGGAAACTTTGGGTGAAACATGGGGTACTCAGGGTGGGGGACCTTTGGGATGGGGAAAGCGGAGAATGGGAAAGTGCAGCAAGAATGAAAAGATGCCTGCGCTACTGCCACTCACTCGAGTCCACAATGGAAGAACTCATTGAAATTTTCCCCATCCAATGGTACACTAGGCTTAAGAAAGGTCCAACGTTGGAAGAAGACGATTGGGTGGGGCTACCTGGCCACAAATCACAAATAGGCCGGGTACACATAGTGGATCAGGCACAAGTCCTAATTGAATGCTACGGTATCACAGAAACAGGACGGCTGCAAGAGAGCAGACAACCTTTCATCTGGAAATGAAAATCAGAGGTCTATCGCATCCGGGTGATCGAAGAGGGGAAAGGTTGGAGAGCGTACCGTCCAATGAGCCCAATTGGGAACCTCCCCCTTGATCCCCAAGAATGGCGATGGTCGTGGAAAGGCAGGGGAGGGCGGGGACGGGGGGAGGAAAGAACGGTCCATCTAGCCACCCTAAAAACGAAGTCCGTCTATCGAATGCTCAGACCCAAGCGTGGGCTAAAAGACGTGGTGGCAGACAGATGGCAGCGCCATCCAAATGTAGATAGAAGCAAACTCAAACCTATCCAATGGTTCAGCGAGTATCAGAAAAGGCCGGCGAAAATCTCCGCTCTTCAATGGCAAATCACTCATCGCTGCCTACCGACCAATGACTGGCTGATCGATCATACACAGCTCGAACAGCAAGGAAGGGCGCTTCCCTGGTGCCGGGGTTGCCGCCAAAACTTCCCCGGAAAAAAGCGCCCTGAGACGATTGAGCACATTTTCCTACAATGCCCTGCAGCGGTCTTGTTGTGGAGATGGTGGGATAGGATCTGGCGGCACATCGTTCCAGGCTCATTATGGCCTTGGGACTGGAGGGCAATCCTGCTAGGACACTACCCCCTTTTTTCGCGACAACGCCTTTGTAGCAAATATGTACTCTCTGGGCAGGCGTACTATCCTATGGGCCATACGGTGGCGAAGATGCATCCTGGAATTAGAGGGGGCCAGGGTGGAAGAGGGGGAAGTCACAGAACAGATACGGCTACTCTTCCAGCATGAGATCGCGGCACAATGGCAGAGAGTTAAGGAAAATCTGAGTCAGATGCACAGCAGGGGTGACATTAAAAACATTATCTCCCGCCGACTCCCGGTTCTGTGAAAGCTGGCTGGGGGAGAGGGAGGGCTGGGTCGCGAAGGTGAGTTGGACAGGAGACAGGTTGGACCAGCAGAACGAAGGACATGGAGAGGGACAAGAGGAAGACCTGGAAAGAGACTATCAGCTTCACTTCAAGGACTGGACAAAGGTGGATCCCAGCGAGCAGTTGAGACCCGCACAGGATTTCGGTGATCCCTTTCCCCCCCACCCGCTGGCCCTGGAGGAATATCTGGGGAATTAGAGTCATCTAACTAGGTGCCTTGTAGAGGAATATAGTAGGATTCAGCATGTTTTCAGCTGTTTGGTAGCTCACTTCAGCCTTTTCAGCCTTTTTTGTTGTTTCAGCCTTTTTCAACATACTCTACTGCAGAAGGCAAAGACACAATAGGCGCCATGAGGATAGTAGGTGGATGGCAGAGGCTAGGGGATGGGAGGAGACTCCACCGGTGCCCCCTGGTGTTTCCCTCCCAATATCCGATCCTGCTGCAGGATAGGTATGGAACAATAGATTGAATTTAGGACGCTGGACCCGGTTTCCAGCACAATGGCGCCACCTTCAAGATGGGTTGTTCTGTAAAGATGTATTTGGGGACGCTGACCCCGTTTCCAGCAGGTGTTGCTCCCCACCAATAGATGGAGCGGCCCGCCAGGCAAAACCTCAATCCCGGTGGTTCTCTTACCACCACCAGGATAGAGGCCTTGTACAAGGACCTTCAAAAAAAAAAAAAAAAAAAAAAAAAAATCAAAATTTCCAAAACATTAACCAACTTGCCTGGGTCGGTACACCCCAGAACTGCACTGGAAATTGAAATACCGACCCGAGTTCGAACTGCACTGGAAGCCGAATCAGCAGATGCATGAAATATTACAATTATCTAGCGCTGGCCAGTTTCATGAAGATATCTCGTGGCAATCAGCAGATGCATGAAATGGTAAAACAAAAAAAAAAAAAAAACAAAAAAAAAAATCCACAGATGAAGGAAGTGGAACTCTGCAGCCTTACATTTCTTGCAGTATCTGTCAACAGGACTTGCCGGACGATCTTCCAATCCGTACAATCGGGACTGATCTTTACGGCCAGTATCTTCCAAGTCCCTATAGCTAGTGTATCTCCCAATCCGTGCAATTGGGACCGATCTGTACAGCCAGTATTGTGCATTCTCTATACCTGGTGTCTTCCTATCCGCAGAAAAAAAGGGGGGGGGCATAAAATTTGACCCGCAAACCCTGATTTAAGTTTTGGACCCGTCACCCAAGATCTGAAAAGTGGGGGTCCCTGCTAACCATCGGTGCAATCCCAAGGTCAGGATCTTCTATCCGTACCATCGGGATCGATTTCCACGGCCGGTATCTCCCAATTTGCACAATCGGGATCGATCTGTGCGGCCAGTATTTTCCATTCTCTACGGCCGGCCGGCAGTTTCCAATCTCAAGGCCAGGATCTTCCGATCCGTACAATCGGGACTCTGATCGGTACAGACAGTATCTTCCAATCTATATGACGGGCGGTACCTTCCGATCAGTGCAAGCGCGATAAACCTGTACCCTGTACGGCCGGCATCTGCACATCTCTGCAGGTGGGAGCTCGCCCCAGATGACTGGGCGAAAGCACATTACCCCCATGTCTCCCTCATCAACTAAAATCTGCCTCCCTGCTCATCCACTAGAATCCCCCTGCCTCGCTCATCCACTAGAATCCCCCTGTCTCTCTCATCCACTAGAACCCCCCTCTCTCTCAACAAGAATCCCCCTGTCCTGACTGACTTTCCTCATCATCTGGAAACCTCTTTCTCCCTGTCTCTCTCGCCACCTAGAACCTCCCCGTCCTAGCCTCCTTGTGAAGCGGGGGAACCTTTTGCAGTGATGAAATGTCTCTGTGATCATCTAGAATCCCCCGGCCTGCCGTCTTCAGTCGAATAGAACGCCTGGTCATTATTCCCGTATCTAGACTGAAAGCTGCAACAAATACAGCAATTATGACCGCCAGGCGTTCTATTCAGCTGAAGAAGATACTCTCCTAACCGACGGGGACCCTCCCCTGTCACTCAAAACTAGAATCCCCCCATCCTAGTGTCCTCATCAACTGGGAGCAACCCCCCGCCCTTTTTTTTTTTTTTTTTTTTTTTTTTTTTCAAGAAGGCGCAAGCAGATTCAGAAAACTTCCAATGCATGAGTGGCGGATGGTGGGAAAGTACGTTTCACTCCATGGAGTTTCTCTATCGTATGCCTCTCGAAGTCAAAAGTACGTTTCACTCCATGGAGTTTCTGTATCGTATGCCTCTCGAAGTTGACTCCCACATCCAAACGAAAGTCAAAAGGATTATATATAAAAAAAGAACCTTACCTTGGGCTCATAATAGACCGTATGCAGAGCATCCACCAGCGGATGGTCGAACAGGGTCAAACATTGGTCCCCAGCAAAAGCAACCAATGGCGTCTTGTGCTTCGCTGAGAAATTAAATGCCTGCATTTCAAACAGGCCAGCTACTCAGAAACAGAAGCAGAAACAACACCCTATGGCGTCCCGCGAATGATCAAATATCAGAGTTATGAAAAAAAAAAAAAAA
>BFEA01000361.1:259149-270366 GCA_003427395.1 Chara braunii | reverse complement strand
GAGAGAGAGAGAGAGAGAGAGAGAGAGAGAGAGAGAGAGAGAGAGAGAGAGAGATCAGTTCGCAGTGTTCAAACTGTGTGCTCCAGTAGGGAGCCCTACTTTCTCTCCTCATTGAGGGTCTCTAAACGCAAAAGAAAAGAAAAGAAACTGGAACTTGTGCTGCGTACAGGGCAAAAAAAGATTCTCAGACCAGGTCAAAGACAACACACATAGTCAACAACTTGGTCAAACTTAGTCAAGCTAGCTTCATCAAAGGCGACACCGACAACTCACCTCTGTGCACACATCTTCTTGCAGTTTACGGCTATGGATCACAATTCCATCAACTCCGTAAACACGAAGCCCCTGCAAGTCCACCCACCATGCAAGTCATCGTTAGCTCGTTGGAGTTCCTTATCAGTTCTCTCTCTCTCTCTCTCTCTCTCTCTCTCTCTCTCTCTCTCTCTCTCTCTCTCTCTCTCTCTCTCTCTCCATTGAGAGCATGCGGAAAAGGACATGTGAGGGGCTATCGCTAGCACAAACTACCCAAGAGGCTTGTTTGAGTTCACATGACCTTGTTCGGGAGGCTCACTGACATTGAAGAGACAAGTGGAGGGAAAGGTTAGACGAGAGAAGACCTACATTACCCAGCCCATGTGGCTATTAATCGTAGACAGTACGACACACACTCATATAACTGTCGGTGAACAGATCATGGGTTCTAACGATAGTTGCGGCGCACCTCGGTGCGCGGATTTGCGCACCGCACCGCACCGCACAGTGCACTGAAGCACACTGCACTGCGCACTGGTGCGCCGCAACTATGGTTTGAACCCTGAGTGCAATTCGGATGAATACAAAAACGTCCTACCCGGGTTACACCCTTGTTTTCCTTTATTTTAAGAAAAGACCAGAATTCTGGAAGACCTGGGAAAACACACTCCGTTCCATGGTACCTGCCCAGTGGCTGAACAGTACTCACAAGTAACTGTTGGAGAATAGATCAAGAGCTCAAATCTTGTTGGATACAATAGTTTTTGGCGGGCGGGGGGGTACGGGGGGGAGAAAAAACAATCTACCAACTTACCGGCTCTGGTTTACAGGGCGCAGAAACAGAAGCTGCCTTGTTTACAGTAAAAGAAATTCGCTTTTGAGCTAGGCTACCGGCCGGGCCGCCCGGGTCCCGGGTGGCCATCCCGTGCAAGGACCAAGGATCCAACCGAAAAAAAAAAATCAAAAAAAAAAAAAAGCTATGTTATGCAGAAAAATAAACTGAACAACTTTTGCCTCAGGGTTACATCGAAATTCTTCACCAAATTTAAAATACAAAATAAATTTTAAACATGATTTTTTTATTTTTTTATTTTCTTTATCTTTTTGGCCCGGCCGGGCAAGTGACCCCGGGCCACTCTGGTAGCCTAGCTTTTGAGCTTCACATTCACATAGCACACTGCATTACCAACCGGGCTGCTGGGTCACCTTGGTTGCCCGCACCACCGGGCCGGGCCAGGGCCAAGGGAAGGTCCCAGTAAAAACAAGAAAATCCAAAAAAAAACGAAAAAAAAGACATGTTCTGCAGAAAAATAAACTGAACAGCTAGGCTACCAGCTGGGGCGCCCGGGTCACACCTTGTTTGCCCAGGAGGCCCAGCCGCGCAAGGACCAAAGAAGGTCCCAGCAAGAAAAACAAAATCCAAAACATCCGAAAAAACAATTATGTTATTCAGAAAAATAAACTGAACAACTTTTGCCTCAGGGTCACATCTGTCTCTTATACACATCTAGATGTGTATAAGAGACAGATCATACACAGCTCGAACAGCAAGGAAGGGCGCTTCCCTGGTGCCGGGGTTGCCGCCAAAACTTCCCCGGAAAAAAGCGCCCTGAGACGATTGAGCACATTTTCCTACAATGCCCTGCAGCGGTCTTGTTGTGGAGATGGTGGGATAGGATCTGGCGGCACATCGTTCCAGGCTCATTATGGCCTTGGGACTGGAGGGCAATCCTGCTAGGACACTACCCCCTTTTTTCGCGACAACGCCTTTGTAGCAAATATGTACTCTCTGGGCAGGCGTACTATCCTATGGGCCATACGGTGGCGAAGATGCATCCTGGAATTAGAGGGGGCCAGGGTGGAAGAGGGGGAAGTCACAGAACAGATACGGCTACTCTTCCAGCATGAGATCGCGGCACAATGGCAGAGAGTTAAGGAAAATCTGAGTCAGATGCACAGCAGGGGTGACATTAAAAACATTATCTCCCGCCGACTCCCGGTTCTGTGAAAGCTGGCTGGGGGAGAGGGAGGGCTGGGTCGCGAAGGTGAGTTGGACAGGAGACAGGTTGGACCAGCAGAACGAAGGACATGGAGAGGGACAAGAGGAAGACCTGGAAAGAGACTATCANTTTTTTTTTTTTTTTTTTTTTTTTTGGCCCGGCCGGGCAAGTGGTCCCGGGCCACTCTGGTAGCCTAGCGGTCACTTTGGGGGCGGACTGCAAACAGTACTCGAGGTATGACTCATGGATGATGTTTCCCTGTTCCTAGCGTATAAGAAGGGCGAGCGGGGGTCTATTGGCAAGGCAAATCGGATCAGGAAAAGATTTGAAAAATGCTCTCCCAGGACACTTACTGTGCAGCGGACTGACGAAAAAAAATGGGTACCTGGTATTTTCTGGGCTCCAAAATGCAGATCAGAGTCCCTGGGTGTATTCAACAGGCAAAGACCGAGAGCACGCTGTGGACCACCCGGGACATCGTCTTTCAGACGAGCCAGGATTTTTTTTACCTTGTTCCAGCTGCAAGCATAAATTCGCCACAATAACCAGGTGGTTCCACCGGATAGACCGGAACACGACTGTCTGGACCACCATCCCGAAGCAGGTTTTGACAGTCTGGAAGCAATTACGGGCCGAAGGGTTCCTGGATGAAAGTTTTGAAAAGGCGCTGAAAAGTTTTGCTCCGAATCGGGACAAGATGTGGCAGTTTGCTGAGCAATTGACATGTAGACAGTATAATACCGTTATGTCATCTTTCTTTTCGACTACAATCTTGGATCGCGTGTGTTTCACACCTGCATGCTTTGTGTGTCAAGTGTGTCGCACATCTGCCTGATCTTCGATCGCATGTGTATTATTCCATCTCATCCCTAGCTGAAGAGCTTTTTTTTTTTTTTTTTTTTTTTTCCCCCAAACCACACCAGATTCTTCTCTCAAATTCTTTTTCCATTTCACTACTTACCTACCACTACTCCTAAGCTTAGCTACCAGCAGTGCCGCCCAGGTCCCCAAATCTGGCACGGGACCTGCCCGGGACGACCGGCCGTGCAACTGGGCCAGGCAGGGTCCCGGCCATATCCCACCCCAAAATAAAATAAAAAAGAGATCAAAAAATTTTGAAAAAAAAATATGTTGTGCACAATAGCAAACCAAACAACTTTTGGCTGAGGGTGGGTATGAACTTTGAAGTTTCTTTAGCGAGGCCTGTAAATGAATGGGAGAATTGACTTTACAAGTCAACAGTGTTTTGAACTTTTGTAAGTTTTGTTCCATTTGTTGACAAGCCCAAAGGATGATTCATATATGATAATTGACTCAGCTCATTCTCGGTGAACAGTTTATGAAAATGCGCGTGAAATAAAAATAACATAATGTAAGGAAAATTATCTCACACCCTTTAAAGGCCTTTCAACCCCTTTCAAGCCCTCCAAACCTGACATGAACCAAAAAAAACATATAAGACAGGATTTGGGTCCCTTAAGGAGGGCGCAAAAATGCCCCATCATCAGGGGAGAGGGGGGGGGGAGGGAGTTTTGAGTGTTTTGTTTACTCGCCCGGATGACCTGGGCAAGAGGGTCCTAGTCGCACTGGCCCGGCTGCACAGCTGGGCGGCCAGGCCAGTGCGGGTCTGGTAGCCCAGCTCCTAAGGCTATATAGAGGAGACCTTTGCAAGCATATCTATTATCTACCTCAATGCTGTAACTCGTGTGCCAAAATTGAGCCGCTGGGCTCTGATTGCGCCCTCGACATTGCACGACATTGTTATCTCACGACATTGCTATCTGACGACATGATTGTTTGTCGAGACTGGGCTTATTACAATTTGGTATCAGCGTCGTCGACATTCGAACCATCCGAGACCTCGCATGGACAGAAGCTGAGCCCGGACAACGCGAGTCAACACTACATAGAGTTGACCTCGCCACTGCTTGGACATTCAGTCTTGCGAGTTGCTTGCGGCTTCGATGCTGCACGTGAGACTTGAGAGGAGGACGTTGGCGCCAGGCTGTTTCGTGGGCGCCAGCCAGACGCTATAGCAGATTACGACATTGATATTCTATTTTTAGTACAGGATTTTATTTATTTTCTGGTTGTTGTTCCGAATTTCTGACAAGACTGTGGAACAGATATTTGCATAGTCTAATTGTGCGGTAACTCCAAGGATGGCATCCATGTGGAACAGCTTGCGGCTGTCTGGTCTGACAAAGTTTATTCCCTTGTTTTTCCACCCGGTCTCACTGACCATGTACAGAGACGAGGAACTGCGTACACGTGAGCAAGTGAATGCCCGCAAGGACCAGGAGAAGCTAAAACTTCAGCAGGTCCTGACTGAAATCCATGAGGCTGGTCCGGAAGCCGAAAACCATGTCCGGAGCTAGATCGACCTGCGCAGTTTCGAAGAGCAATTGGACAGGGCTGAGACAAGACTTGATCTCCTCCGCGTGGCCGGAGAAATGAACCTGGTCATAGCCAGGGCCCATCACAGTCTGGACCAATTTGTTGCCGAAAGTCTAGCCCGAAATACCCACCACATTGAAGAAGAGGACAAAAGAAAAGAAGGAGAAACAAGCGGGGGAAACAGACAAAAACTAAATGAGGATGTAGTTGATCAGAACATCAGACGGCTAGAAGAAGCATTGCAGGCAGAGAAGAAAAAGAAGGTATCCATGGAACAGCAAAGGAAAAACAGAGAAGAAGAAGGAAGGAAGGAAAATGAATGAACTCAGAAGTAAGGCAAAACTAGAAGAAGGAAGTGATGTTGCAACTCTCATTCAGAATCTAATGCCTTACCTGCATCACTTGGAGACGAAGTTAGACAAAGTTATTGCTGACAAGGACCTGCTTTCTGCCCAGTTGGCAACATTGACCGATGAGGGTTAAGCAAAAGCAACCTATGACTAGAGAAGAACAGGAGAAGACTGAAGAAGAACCAAAGCCTGAACCAATGAAGAACTGATGGGAGATGCAATGAAATCCACCTCGAAAGATGAAACCCCAAAAAGAGAAGTGAAGAGGGAAAAGATGAAAATGAAGCTCCCATTCACATTCACCTGAAAGAAAGGAGAACACCTGCTGCTGTGGATTGCTGAGGTCCAGACCTACAGCTCTACGACCCCGGTAGACGAGGATAGCTAGGTGGCGTTCACCACCTCATGTCTTGGCAAAGACGCTAAGGCATGGGTACTGTCATAAGCGAACGCCGCCGGATTCGAGTTTATTGGGGATTGGGTGAAGACCTTGACTTTGAGGGAACTTATGAAGAAGATCAAAGAAAGATTTCTAGATAAGACCAAGGCAGACAATGCGTTTGGCCAGCTTACCGCCATCAACCAGCGACATTGGACATCTATTAATGCTCTCTCTCGTGAAGTGGATCGTTTGATGCAGGTACCAGGACTGAACATTCATGATGATCAGGTCCTCTACATCGATTCACGAGCCTTACCTGAACCTATCCATGGACAGCTGGTTGCTGAGTCGAAATCGGGTAAGTATACATATAGATGGTTCCGAGATCTCGCCTTGCAGCGAGAACAAATGACGTCGTAGGTGAATAAGACCTACGGTGGGGTTACCAAGTCAAGGCAAGGGAGTGGATCGGGGAAAATAATTTTGTGGAGGCAGAAGAGACAAGACCACATGCTCGTTGTGTTCGACGACGACACAATGGAGAAGTGGCTCCTCAAAGGAAGCGAGGGACAGGCGAATGCGAGCCGGGGATCGGGAAAGGGTGATGTCACCGCCGTAGTTGTCAGCAAGGGTGGCAACAATAATAAAAGTGGGAATGGATATAGGAGGAGACCACCTTACTTTCCAACCCATCCTGTCATAGGTTCTGGAAGGCCTTGGGAGAAGATTGGCCTTTCCGAGGACACATGGCAGGAGAGGATGGATAACCGTCAGTGCCTAATGTGCGGCACTGCGGGGCATATTGTAGCATGGTGCCCTCTGATTAGGAACCCAAAAGGGAGCAGCCAATAGGAGTACCATCTGACCTTATTGAGGCGAAGGGTGCAGGTGTAGAGCCGGCGTTGAAAACCCCTTTCCACCCTTCAACTCCTGTCGCAGAGGATGTCTTTTCCTTGGCCCCTCACTCGGATCGCCCTGAAACTGTGATGTGCAGAATCCCTCTGAGTGAGACCCTTGATGAGCTTGGCAATGAACTGATTAACCTACGAAGCTCATGGCTAAGAAGGCGAAGTCTATGAGTGAGTTGATGCTTGCAAACGTAGAGATTTCAAAAACATGGACCGGTGCTCTGTTAGACCCAGGCTCGGCTAGATCCTACATATCCGAAGGTGCTCTAACAAAATGCACTTGGGTATGCGAACAAAGAATCTAGCAAAGCCTATTGTCTCTATGTTGGCAGATCAGCGTACCATCACGGTTTCCCAATATGTGGGAAACGTGTTACTTCAGAACACATGAAGGTCAGCATATCCTGCATGAAGTTACATTCTTGATTGAAAATAATATGCCGTTTGATATGATATTGGGAATGGATTAGCATGAGGAAGCAGACCCTGAGATCAAATATAAGAAAAAACTTGTGAAAATTAGGAACAAGAATAATGAATTGAAACTGATTAAATTATATCATAAATCAGGATTAGACTCTAAATTGTCTTTCTGTTGTACGAGTCTCCTTGCATTTCGATCCATGGTTGTAAAGAAGAAGTTGGCACAAGAGGTGATGATGGTGTTAGTAAAGATTGCGGTGAATGTTACTCCTCCTACCCTCCTTCTATTGAAAAACTACTTAACGAATATAAGGACCTGCAAACTGAACCAACGGGGCTAATAAAAAGGAAGATAAAACATATCATTGAGATTGTTCCCGAAAGTAAACTTCCCAAAGGACCAATCTATCGTATGTCCCCGAAGGAACTTGATGAATTGAGAAAGCAACTGCAGGAACTAACTGACAAGGGATGGATCAGACCTAGCTCTTCTCCTTATGGGGCTCTTGTTTTGTTTGTTCCCAAAAAGGAAGGTGAGTTACGGCTCTGTATTAATTACCGAGGGTTGAATGCGGTCACTGTTAAGAATGTTGAACCCCTCCCTCGAATCGGCGACCTTCTAGACCAATTGCAAGAATGCAGGTACTTCAACAAAATTGACTTGACGTCCGGCCATCATCAGATTGAGGTAGCCCCTGAAGATCAACACAAGACGGCCTTCGGAACAAGGTATGGTCACTATGAGTTCGTAGTGATGCCGCTTGGTTTGACTAACGCACCTGCTACCTTCCAAAGGTCAATGAATGAGTTGTTTAGAGAATGGTTGAACCAATTCGTAGTAGTATACCTTGATGACATCCTGGTCTTCAGCAAGATAGTGGAAGACCATGAAAAGCATCTGCGTTTGGTCCTACAAAAACTGGAAGAAGGAAACTTCAAATTGAATCCTAAGAAGTCGGAATTCGCTAAGTCTGAAGTTCTATACCTAGGACATGTTGTGAATGAAGATGGGTTGAGACTAAAGGAAAAGAAGCTTGCTGCTATAAGAGATTGACATAAGCCAAAAACTCTTAACTGACTTGGGCTCCTTTCTTGGGCTGGCCAACTATGATAGGAAGTTCGTTAAGAATTTCTCTTCCATAGCTACCCCAATGAGGAGGTTTATGAAGAAATAAGTTATTTGGCTTTGGGATAAAGACTGTGAGTCTGTGTTTAGAAAGTTGAAGTATGCGCTCACTCACTATCATGTGTTGAAGACTGCAAACCCATCCTTGCCTTTTGTTGTGACCATTGACCCAAGTCAGTACGGGATTGGGGTTGTACTGCAGCAAAATGATAGGAAGGGTTACCAACCAATCGAGTTCATGTTCTACCAACTCCCTTCAAACAAAGTAGCAAACTCGACCTATGAGATAGAACTATTTGCACTGTTGCAAGCTCTATTGACATGGAACCACTACCTCTTAGGTAGGGACTTCAAAGTCTACTCAGACCACGAGACCCTTAAGTGGCTTAAGACGCAACCTCGTCTTACTGACAGGCTTGCCAGATGGTCGGCTATCATTGATACCTACGATTTTGAGTTGAAAAGCATAAAGGGCAAGTATAATGTGGTAGTTGACGCTCTCTCACGCAGGAACGACTTCTTTGGAACAATTGTCACCTACTTAGACGTGGGAAATGACCTGAAGGATAAGATTCGAAAAGGATATGCCACTGATCCAATCTGGCAACCTATTATAGATAATCTAAAATCCAATCCTGAGCGTTTCCCTAACCACCGAATGGCAGATGAAATACTTTTCTTCATTGATGGAAATCAGCAAAGAATTTGTGTTCCACATAATGAAACTACAAAGAGTCTAATTCTTGGTGCGTGCCATGACACAGCGGGACACTTTGGGTTCAAAAAGAGTTTTGCCAATGTCCGAGAACACTTTGTTTGGCAAGGAATGAAGAATGGCACACTAACGTGCGTGAGAACTTGTTTTGTGTGCCAGCGCAACTAGCCATCCCACAAGAGTCCCTCTGGACAATTGAGACCACTACCGATTCGTGAAAGACCACGTGAGTCCATTTCGATCAACTTCATGAGCCTAACTAAAAGTCGAAATGGAGACAGTCAGGTAATGGTAATAGTGGACCGATTCTCTAAGTACGCTATGTTTGTACCCTTGCCCGTTGAGGCAAGAACATAACTTGTCATTCAAAAGTTTCATATGCGATGGGTTTCGAAGTATGGATTCCCTACAACCATCGTGTCGGACAAAGATGTGAGATTCACCGGAGAACCTTGGCGGAAACTGATGGAAGCTTACGACACCAAATTGACAATGTCGTCAGGACGACATCCTGAGACTAACGGCCAAACCGAACAAACAAACCGGTTGTGCCAGCAACTCCTAAGGATGTATGTGCATCCTCACCAGATTGACTGGGATGAGAACCTACCCAAGATTGCAAGTACACCCAATTCACTGCACAAAGGATGGCAACTTCTGAGACCGATTGACTCTCTCACGCGAGATCAGATCCAAAGGCTGCCCCCAAGAACCCCATAATTCACAGTTCTCTATGAGCAAGACATTGAAAAAGCAAAAGAGAATATAAGGAAAGCCCAACAGAAAATGATTGAACAGGCAAACAAACATAGAAGGCCTGCACAATTCAAAGAAGGAGATAGGGTTTGGGTTAAATCCAACGAATTTTCACTTGAGGAAAATGTCGCAGAAACTACTACCCGTCTACTATGGACCCTGGAAGTTCTCGAAGTTTTAGGGGACGACGGTGGACCTTCCTACCAAATTGACATTCCCCCTCATATAAAGACCTACCCAGTCTTTCACTCATCTAAGTTGTTACCCTATGCTGAAGGACAGGAATTCCCAAGTAGACCGTCTTTGTTTCCTCCTTTAATGGACGGTGGGTACCAAGTAGAGAAAATCATTGAACACACGTTTTTCTCCAGTGGAGCTAGAGTAAGACCTCAAAAGCAATACAAGGTAAAGTTTTCTAATTAATCACCATTTGAAGCTCGCTGGTTTAGTAGAAGAGAACTCTTACCTACCGCTCCTGATATTGTCTCTACATACGAGAGAGGTTTGCGAATTCAAGCCTAAAATTGAATTTCTGCGGTGGAATTTGAAATCGGCCAGGATGGAATGTTGTAACTCTTGTGCCAAAATTGGACCGCTGGGCTCAGATTGCGACCTCAACATTGCAGGACATTGTTATCTCACGACATCGCTATCTGACGACATGATTGTTTGTCGAGACTGGGCTCATTACATCACAACTGTTGCCTGAGAGTCGCATCAAAATTCTTTGCCAAATTAAAGATAAAATCAAATTAAAAGAAAAAATATATATTTTTATTTTTTTATTCATGTTTGGCCTGGCAAGGCACTGATCCCAGGCCACTCTGGTAGTGAAGGCACCACGTCCTTAGAAAAACTTGAGGATTACTGTCACATGCATTCATATCTTGCCTAAACCTCACATGAGGATATTTTCATTATTTTATAGGAGTAACTACGACGCCATCACGTTTTCAGTTCTACATCCACTTCAGGACCTTCAAGCATCCCTCGAATACAATACATCCCCACCCAACCCTAAAGTTGGGTGGGATACATTCATGATTTCCCTCGTTTTGGAGCGAAATTCGTGAAAACCGTGACTGAAACGCATTTGAAACTAAAACCTTGACTACACTGTAGTTTTCTTAATTAAACTTCCGGGTTGTCCGAAATTCATGATTAAATTAAGTTAAACTTTATTAAAGTTAATTTATAATTTAATAATCTTTTTATTATTAAATTTTAAAATTCCATTAATTAATTATTTTATAATTTTCCCAAATAACTCGAAAAAACTTCAAAAAAGGTGATTTAAGTTCATTTAACCATTTAACTTTACGTAAGTTGATTTAAGTCATAAGGAATTAACTACTGATCTTCGTCCACCGGCCCAGAAGAGCAATCAAGGTCGAAACCAGGGTTTCCCAGCATGTGAACTTGTGAACGGCCTTGGGAACAATTTTTTTTTCTAAACTTTTTTTGAGCGATACATTCCGAGTACTTAAGCAGGTGTAGGTTTTCGCGCATTTGCAGCACCTCGGCAGGGGTACAGTCTTCGCAAAAACCTACACTACTGTGTTCACCCAAAAACAACATACGGTGATTACAGCTTTATTTGGGGCAACTTTCAGTCTAGATACGTGAACGATGACCGCACATTGTATTCGGCTGAACACGGAAGGCAGAAACTCAGAAACGTCAATTTTCAAAAAATATTCTAAAATAGTGGTTGGGTGGGGAGTTAAACGTGCCACTAACACATTGCTAATTAAAATTTGAAAGTTCGAAAGAATCAAAATTGACATTTGTGCGAATACATCCAGAACAAAAGATATACAGAAATACAGATGCAGATGAACACACACCGGAAAAAAAAAAAAAAAAAAAAAAAAAAAAAAAAAAAAAAAAAAAAAAAAAAAAAAAAAA
>BFEA01000361.1:82691-108749 GCA_003427395.1 Chara braunii | reverse complement strand
GAGAGAGAGAGAGAGAGAGAGAGAGAGAGAGAGAGAGAGAGAGAGAGAGAGAGAGAGAGAGAGAGAGAGAAAAAGGGAGGGAGAGAGAGAGAGAAAAAGAGGGAACGAAAGAGGGAGGCGACACCGGCCTATGAGAAGAGCCTCTTCCTGATCAGTACGCTGAAAAAGGGGCAGCGATAAAAGGGTTCTCGCCTCTTCCCAGGGCTAGCTGCTAGCGATCCCGTGAGCCGGGGAAATACCCTCTAATAGCCAAGACTGTAGCAACTGGCGCGACGGGTTCGGCAAAAAAAAACGCTCGTCACCTTAGTTCCTCGGGGCGCTTGGGTTGGGCTCTCGGTTGATCTCTCGGGCGAGCTCGAGAACCAACCTCGTTCTCTTGTGTAAGGACCGGTCGTCCTTGTGCTAATTCCGAGCCTAGGTCCTCCTTGAGGGAGGCATAACAGATTTTTGGGCCAGTTTAAAAAGGTCTCGGGGGATTTCTGCCCGCCTATTCCGCCGGTTTTTTTTTTAACCTCCCTCCCGAAGCCATCTTTCGGGAGGACCCATCCAAAAATAGGCCTCGTTGTAACAGGCCAGAAGCCGCCGGCAGGGGAGGGGGCGACCCGCGGCGAGCATCACAGGGGGCACCCGAGAAAGTAAGGAGAGAAAAGGGGTTCTAGGGATAAGATAACGTCTTACCAGGCAACGGACAGGCGGTGCGTCCCGCCCGGGGGAACTCCTAGGCTCGGGACACGCACCGTTGCTCTATCACACTGGGGGAGTAACACGGGGGCACCCTGCAGCATGTCGGAAAATAGGGGGGGGAGCGGTATAGTCATCGGCTAAAGAAGGACGACCGCATCAGGCCGCAGCGGATCCCTCTACGACCGACAAAGTGGCGCCGTTGCCGGGGATGAGCATTTCTCCCGCGGCCGCGGCCGACTCAGCAACTACGGGGTAAGGGAGGACCAGCGTGACAGGGAGCGGTGGAATGAGTTTGCGGTGTTCTTCGAAATTTCGGCGTCAGGTTCTTCGAGACGAATCTTCAAGGTAGTCTCCAGCGGATTCTTCACGGTGATCACGTTTCTTCTCGAGTGACGTCAGCGAGGGGCTTATTGGGGTGGGGGCTGTTGTTGGGCTTGTCGGGCGCGAGGGGCTTCGGGTGTTGGGGCTTGTCTCCTTGATTCTTTTTGCAGGTCCGCTCCGGCCCGCTTGCGATCTCGGCTCCCGCTTCCGGCCTTCGAGGGGTAAACCAGGTCAGTTCCTCTTCATTGTGTGTGCTTGGTTTGCGCATGTTTATTTTCTAAAAATTTACAAAATTATGGGGAGCACAGTTTGCTTGGGGGGGGGCTGAATGAGGGTGAAGAACGGTGAAAGGGTGGGAAGAAGAACAGTCCAAGAAAATAGTGTAAGGGGGTCTGCTCGAGGGGAAGAAAGAGAGAGGGGGAGAGAGAGAGAGGAGAGAGGGGTGCTAGGGGGTCCGGAGGCGCTGTCTATTTGGGATCCGAGGGGGTCACCAAGTGTTCTTGATCCGCACGGGTTGTGGAGGGCACCTACCCGGGGGCAAAGTCCCGCAAGAGAAAGTGTGCATAGAGAGGGGTTAGGGGCTTCGATTCTCGACCCACGGGGACTGACGACGGTTCGATATCCTTTCGACCCTATAGTCGTAAAGCCTGATATGGATCATCCAGCGTGTGATGGTCGGATCTGTTGGAGGATTGCGGCCACTGCTGTCGGGTCCACCCTTAGGAGAAATCGCCGTCCATACAGGTAGTGACGGAAGGCTTTTAGGCAATGCAGTACCCCCAACACTTCCTTCTTGAATTGGCTATAATTTCTCTCTGCGGGATTCAAGGTCCGGCTCTCGAATCGCAACGGTCTCTCTCTCCCTTCTCCATCCTTTTGAGACAGGAGGCCCCCTACTGAATGAGGTCCAGCGTCCATGGATACTATGAACGGGCGACTCTCTTCATCTTCGAAAAACGGGACTCCTAGGACCTCTCCACCTTCGCGGAACTCCCCCTTCAAGGCTTCCATGACCGCGGTTTGTTCCTCTCCCCAAACCCATTGTTCCGATTTCCTGAGGAGTCTTCTTAGTGGTTTCGCTTTCTCTCTATAGGCCTTTATGAAGATTCTCCAGTAGCCCACACCCCCTAGAAACTGCCTGACCTCCGTTATGGATTTGAGCGGCGAAGGTCAGGATATCAACTTTACTAATTTCTCAGGATCGGGCCTCCGCCCCTCCTTATCGCAAATGAACCCTAATATCTTGATGGAGGATACGCCCCAACAACTCTTAGTCCCACTTACCGCGAGGTTGACATCGTCTAGTTTCTCAAGGACATCCCTGACATCTTTCATGTGGTCGGTCACAAACCTTCTAACTCCCGGGAAGACCTCGGTCTCATCCTGCTCGACAGACCCTTTTATCGGGAAGTCATCCACCTTCTCCGGTATGAACTCCTTAAGGACCGCGATCATGGCCTTTTGGAACACTGCTACCCCATTCGTCCAACCCATCGGAACTACCATCATTTGAACCATCCCTAAGGGTGTATGCATGGCGGTCATGTGCCTCTCCCGGTAATCTAAGAGAATTTCGTCATACCCCGAGAAGAGGTCGCAGATAGAGTATATGGAGCGACCTGCTGATCCTTCCGCTAACAAGTCAGCCTCAGGTATAGATCCCACGTCTCTTATGGTGACAGCATTGGTCCTCTGGAGGTTTTGAATCCATCTCAGCTTGTTGCTACCTCCCTTCCTCAGAAAGAACCAGTTATTGGAGTAGGCACTCTCGCAAGGCTCAGCGACAAACGTCCTTATCTTTTCCTTGATGAAGGTCACTATCTCCTTTTTCTCCTTTTGAGCGTACTTCCACTGAGGCCTATCCTTCCAAGGCACGTGCGGGACCGTGTGGATCCAGGCCGGCTTGGCATACCTAGGGTCGATTTTCCCCCTCTCCGAGTCATCAAAGGCAATGGCCTTATCGCAGCCCCTTAAGGTCATCGCTATGAACCAGTTTTCTTCCTCCATGAGATTTTCATCTCCTATATCCATTTTGGCCAGTCTATAGGCCGTTATCCTTTGCCCCTCCGTTTCTTTCCTCTTCCAGATGATATCAGTTATCTCCTCTTCCGATATTGTAGCTTCCCCCGTTCTATCCCGGCTGACCGCGGCGGGTTTTACTTTCTCCGCCACGGTTTTGTGCTTCTTAACTCCGCCGGCTAGGGGGATCCCTCCAAAAAATACATACTCACGCACCCACCGAACTCCTCCTCCTCGTCCTCCTTCTCGTACCCCATACCGTTAATTACAATCCTATCCCCCACATCCTCGACCTCCAATTGGTCCCCCTTGGGTCCCCTACCTGTCAAGGGCATTTCCTCTAGACGGACTCGGCACACCCTCGACTGACTCCCCTTGCGCCTAGTAAGGCTGGTCCGATTACGTTCATCTTTCGCGTCTACGGTCTTTAGGACCACTCGGATCCCATCAGGACTTTGGATCGAGAGGGTTGGACTTCCATCCGGCAAATCAAGTGTGGTTGCGTGTACCGCGCTCAGCCAGGTCCTCCCGAGGATCAATTCGGAGGAGCATTCTTTTACTGAAAAAATCGGAACTGTGGCCTCCACCCCAGCTACCTCAATCACGGGGCTATGACAACCTTCCGCCGGTTGTAGCTTGTTATCGGCCGCCACCATTGACATGGCTACCCCTCGATCTATCTCCAAGCCCAGCTCCCGTGCGATGGAGTCCCTACAAACCGTAGACTCGGACCCGTTATCTACAAGAGCCCTCATCTTCTTCCCACTGACCACCACCTGGAGCTGGCCGCTTCCTAACACATTGAATTTCTTGGCCTCTTCTCCCAAGAAGAAGTTGGCAGGTAGCTCTTCCATGGTAATGCGGGAGGCGTGAACCTCTTCTTTAGCTGGGCCTTCCACCGGCACCGTGGGTCCCCCAAGGATCGGGACTCTAACCTTCCTTGTGATGCTTAGGAGCTCCTCCCTGGCGCTTTTGCCAATGGCTAGATATTCCAGAAGTGTGCACTGCATAGGCTGCATCAGGGTTCTCCTAAGGGGAGCTACCGTGTCTATCTCATCCAGAGTGCACTTCATTTCGAACTTTTTGGGCCCCCTTTTCTTAGGCGATTTTGGCGAGGTGGGTTCTTCCTTCTTTTCCTCCACCGCTTTCGCATCGGTCATCGGCTGGTCATTGTCGCCGCCTTTTACTTCCGTACTTTCCGTCACGCTCGCTTGGTTCTCGGATGTCTCAGCCCCGACCTGCGTTCTCACCCTTAGGCAGGGCCTCTCTTCCTCGAGCTGGGTATCTATGAACTTGATGCTTGATACTTGGGGTTCCCTAATGGACAATCCTCCAGGTGACGCCACCGTTTGGATGTGAGCAGCGTTGAGGGAGCTTTCGACTTCCGGTTTCTTTCCCAGTCTAGCCTCCTGAAGGGCATCTCTTTTGTCTACATTCACCTTCATTGATGGGTAAAAGGAGACCGCCTCTCCACTATCTCCCCACACAACCCACTTGTTCTCATTTAGCTTGACCACCCCCAACCTGAAGGCTTCCATGAGATAGGGGCAGTCCCTTTTGATGTGGTTTTCCTCATTGCAGTAGACACACCCGCTTCGAGCTTGGGGATTGTTGGGGCGCGGACCCCCTTGTGTTGTTGTCGCTATAGGCGCAGGCGGAGCTGGCGGTGGTGGTGCCAGGGGTGGTGGTGCCAGGGGTGGTGGCGCCCTAACCTCCGGTCGCGGCCCAGGGGCCCTTGCTGGCGGGGCGTCTCCCCACCTTCCATCCCGACCAGCACTCAGGACCATCACCCTACCAATATCGAGGGCAACTTGAACGAGACAACAATGACAAGCACCAAGGGTGGGCAACCCCCCAGCCCTAGTGGAAGCGGAAGTGGACGAACCATCGGTGTCACCGAAGGGCGTTTACACAACGCACGGTCACTTGCATACCTCCTTAGGCTGACACAGGTAAGCTATTACAGAAATTGTTTGCGCACGACCCAATGGTTGTCCACGGTGTTGTATGTCGGGTCTCGATGCTGCGTGGGTTGCTTGTCGTTGTCAGTCGCGGTGCTTTGTTGATATCCCCAATCTGGCATATCACACATAGGTGCCGCTTGTGATTGTTGCTAATGTGGTAGAGTCTTTTAGTGGCCACCAGAGGGCGTTTACATAACGCACGGTCACTTGCATACCCCCTTGGGTTGACTCAAGTAAGCTATTACAGACATTGCTTGCGCACCACCCAAGGGTTGTTCACGATGTTGTATGTGATGGCAAATAATATTCATCCCTACAAACCGGATTTATTAATGGCAGAAACATTCAAGGTAATATACTTCTAATTAATGGGATGATTAAGCTCTCTCGTCAATTGAAACAAAATGTTGCCTTCATTTTCATTGACTTTGAAAAAACCTATGATCATGTACACTGACATTTTTTTTAATGTCTGTCTAAATAAAATGAATTTTGGTTCGAACTTAAGGAAGTGGGGTCGGATTCTCCATACGAATGCTACAACAAGGGTTCAGGTTAATGGGTTTCTTTCTCCGAAAATTAGTTTACAAAGATCGGTGAGACAATGAGACCATTTGACCCCTTTTCTATTTCTAGTCATAATGGAAGCTCTATGGGTTAATCCAAGAACCAATTGTTACCTAAAACGTTTGCAGATTTCAGGTGTTTCAGAAGATGCTATCCCCATTGGCTCAATGTTTGTTGATAATCTCACGATAATGTTAGAAGCATCTTTGACAAACATGGAGGAGATTCAAGCCCTAATGAGCAAATTTACACACGTCTCTGACATGGCGGTTAACTGGGTAATAAGACTCAAGGGTGGTGGTTTCGTTCAAATGGCGACCGTCCTCCGAAGCTTCCTAGAATTCAGTGGTTACCTTTAGAAGCCCCAGTACGAATTCAAGGAGTGTTACTTCAACATTAGGTAAACATTCTACACATGAGGAGTGAATTTTTAGACCAGCATTATAAAAAATGATTCAATACAATAATTAGCATACTTTCATCTTTGAAAGGACACTCATTATTAACGATGTGATCCTAACTTCCATGTAACATAAATCAACTCTTTGGTCTATGAGTCAGACACGAACAAAAGTCTTTCAACGACAAGTCACAACCTTTTTATGAAGAGGGAACCATGAGCAGGACAATATAATTCCTAGGGTGAATTGACTTTTTATAATTCAATAAAAAACAAGGGGAGGTCTGAGGATCCTTGATCCTACGATTAAATATCAAGCTTTATCTATCCAACGGATAAAGAAATTGATCTTATCTACTGACAAACCATGGCGAGGAATGGTGTTGGAACAGATTCGTAGGTTCGCCCCCTTATCTGATGAGGGTATTCATTCTCTCACATGGATTGAGGATCGGTTCTGGTCCATTCCTAGGGTGCACACACACTCTAGAGAAGAGGGGGATCGAGGTAAAGCTAGAAGTGATCTTACTCTTGCGCAATTTGTGGGTGATGTTAATGAAATTTGGCGTCACCTACCGTTACCCAATAAACTCTTTCCTAACCGTTATGAGAAGACACTTCGCCAGTCGTTTTTTGACAATCGATGGATTACATATGCAAACGGTTGCATCTACAATAGTTCATCCCCCCTTTGGTCTCACTGCGATATGCTGACTATCTTAATCAAAACCTAGATCAGAGCATCTTCTCTATACCCTTGGCTTGAGTGAGAACTCTAAGAAAGGGGTACAAGTTTAGAAAAAAAGATTGGGTGGTTGGGTTTCGGCCAGATGGTCAGGGGGTGGTGAGTCAAGTGGTGCACAATCTCCCACAAAGCTCTCTAATAAATATTTTTAAAATGACCAGGGATCATTTTCTGATTCGGTTTCCTTCGGATCCAGTTTGTTTTCTTCCTTTTTCATAGTTTTTTTCATCTCCGCTATAAAGGGATGGAGAGTCTTTCATCCAGAGCTTACTATCTCTGAGTTTCCGATAGATTCGACAGAATGAGTCTGGCAAACTAGCAAGAGAGGCAGATCGAGGACCCTACAACCACTCACTGTGAAAGCAACATACAAACTGCTACGACCAAAGATGGACATTGCGGCAATTCTACAAGAGAGATGGTCTAGGCACTTGAATTTATACATAAATTTACTCAAGGACATATTCCTTTTTATAAATATAAGACAAAAACCAGCTAAATTTTATTCGTTGCAGTGACAAATTGCACATCGCTATCTCCCCACGAATGATTGGATTATTGACCACTCTTCTTAGGAACGGAGAGGTTTAGCCTCTCCATGGTGCATATCTTGTCTATCCACCTTCCCAGGGAGAAAATGTAGAGAAACCATTAAGCACATTTTTATGCAATGCCCCGATTCAGTATTAACGTTGTCGGTCGTAGAGGGATCCGCTAGATAAGGAGGATTCCGAGAACTCTCTGGGCGTCCATAGAGCCCGTAGAGGATACCGGGGAGGTTATCTGTGTCACTCTGCCTAGGGCCCGGTTGACTGAACCAACAAGGACTCTCCTGCGAGAAGAGGGGGAGATCCGGCGCGGTAAGACTTTTATACGATTTGCGGTGAGTCGCCAGGGGGAGGTCGTAGTTGGGGAAACCCGAATATTCCTTTCGAAGGAGGGCTTTGTTGAGATAGCGCGTAGCTTGCGCCTTGGGCAGGACCCTCTTTGGGACGCTCGAGCCGTGAGAGGCCGGCTAGGGGAGTTAGTAGAGGAGTTGAGACCTCACGAAAGGTGCGACGAGGAATATCTAGTGACCTACGGGGGTTGGGAAGAAATACCGCGGTTCATCTCTAGCGAGCCGGTGGAGGTCCCCCGTTTCATTTTTGAGCAGGTTTACCCCTCCGAGGCTGTTAGGAAGGCGGTAGGACGAAGGGTTTTCATCCTAAGTCAGTTCAGGTTCACGGGATCAGACCTTCACACCTTGTTAACTTGGTGTTTTCGGGAACCCTATAGAGACGATTCGGCGACTCTAGAGGACCTGAGTTACGCATTTGAAGGATGGGGTCGCCACGCGAGGGAATCTAAGATATCGTGGAGGTACCTAGGTGAGATCTGCGAGGGAGAGCTAGCGGGGCTGGACCCCTCTGATTTGATTCGGGTAGCAATTGCGTGTCGTCGACGAAAGTTAAGGGATGACCAAGTCGGACCTTGAGGAGCTTGTGGGGTTGGAAAGAGTGAGGGAAGAAGTTCACCGGATCCTTGCTCTATGCTGGGAAGAAGAAAGGAGGGCTAGGCCTGGGTCCTTAACCAGGATCAAGCTACTTGAGGCAACCACAGTCGCTATCCTCGACGAAGTCACGATAGATCTTCTCTCGCGGTGAGGGGATGAGAGCCTCGTTCGTCTCCAATAGGATTCGTTGGGAATTAGAGACCTACGAGGACGGTAGCGAGGTTAGGATCGAGGGGGGTGCCGAGCTTAACCCAGAATTGGGAGAGGACCGGGTGGTCCGGGCCGAGACATAATTTCTAGTGGAAGTCCGAAGGCTGGCCTTGTGGAAAAAGAGGAGTTGGACCACGCTGGCTGCCTTTTCAGTCCACATTAGAGACGCGAGTGGCTTGAGATTCTCTAGGGCTTGGAAGGAGCCTTTGCTGGAAGTAGAGAGAAAATTTGAGGAGGACTCTAGGTATCTAGGAACGCCGCTGACATCCAGAACACACCTTGTGGAGACCCGATTCGGGGATAGAACGGGAGAATACGAGGAGGCTTTGCGCCAAACTCTGAGAGGGGACAGAGAGGTCGGCCGTGCTAGGTGTGAGGATTCACTGGTCGAGGCCGCCGCGAGGTTGGCAGGCGTGAGGTCAGGTTCCTATGATTAGATACGAAAGGGGAGACCCTTACGGTACCTTGGATAGGGTTTTGACATGGGGAGGGGAATATGGAGTGACCCTCCCGAAAGTTAGAGGGGAAGGGGAGGTAACTACCGAGTTCTTCGAAATTTACGAGCAGGAAAGAGTGGTCCGGTTCTCAGTAGCGTCCGAGGGGAACAGTTGCACGAGAAAGGCAAAAATCTTTTTGTCCCCTGACGCTCGGCTAATCTTCTCCACTGAATTAGCGGAAGGGAAAGATCCTCTAGGCATCACCGAAAGAGCTCTAGAGCAAGTGAAGAGATTGAGGAGAGTTGGCACCGGGGACCCCGTGATTGATAAGGTTGAGTACCGAGGGAGGACGGAGGTTCCAAGGGCAGCCCACGGGAGAACTTGGACCGTCCCTACCTGGGCCTATCGACTGCTCTATGCTGACGATGGGACCGTGAGGAGAGTCCGATTGAGGGGTCAAGTGATAGAGAAATTCCCTCTGGGTGAAGAAGGAGGCCACGAGCTATTCACCCAGTGCTGGGAGCCGAGAGAAGACACCGACTTCGAGTGGTGGGCCCGCGTTGGGGAATTCATCAAGCCCCTGTTCTCCAGGTAGGTGGGTGATGTGGACAGGGATCTAATTAGAAGGTGTGCACAAGAGGGGATTAGGGGTATATCGGACCTTGAGATAGCGAATCTTGCTTTGGCCGCTAGCGAGGAGAAAAAGCTGAGGGATTATTGGTGGACGGTGACCAGCGAGGAGTCGGAAGGGGAAGGTGCTGACGAGGGTTCTAGCGAGGAGAAGGGGGGATCGGAGAGGAAGGAGAACTCGGGAGGTGACAAGGACAGTAGTGAGGGGGACGAGCCGGGCAGTGACGCGTAAGATAGTGAAGAAAGCAACTAGAAATTGCCAATAAGGGTGCATGGAGAGTGAAGTGGGGGCTGGTCTCCCTAGTCCGCCGGAAACCACAGAAAGAAGGGGGATAGTGAAGAGCCCCGAGTTGGGGGCCAGTCTAAGTAGGGTAGTGGAAGAAATGACAGAGGGGGCAGAGGCGCTAAATAGGGTCGAGGGGGGTCGAGGGGGGTCCGAAAATGGCTCCAGGGGAAAGGCAAGCCTCAAAAGGGCAAAGGGTTGGCACGGAAGTACGAATGCACAAGGATGTGGGGCCGCGGGTGCCGGTAAACGAAGCGGTAGCAGAAGCCACGAGAGGCATCCCGGTGGAGTCCTGGTGGGCTGACCTAATGGATGCGGAAGCAAGGTTAGAGGAAGCACGGGATTTTCCCAGAGATAGACGGGGGTATCGACCACTTAGGGGGGAAGAGGAGGAGTGTCTGGACAGGAGAGACTTGCGAGAGGGGAGGTCAGCCGAGGTCGGCGGCCGGCCGCGGAGATGGGTCGAGAGGATTCCGGAGGCCGTCACCAGCGAAAGACAGGCCTTAGTGGGACCGAGAACTGGCACAGAGATGCGAATGCCTGCGCGGGAAGGGGCGATCGAGGGCTCGAGGGGCTTTCCTATAGAATCTCGGTGGGGGGATTTACCGGACGCAAGAATGGGGGAAGCCCTCGAATTTCCAAGAGATAGGGGAGGGTACCGACCACTCCGGAGAGAAAAGGAAGGGGGACCGAGTAGAAGGGGCCTTAGAGACGAGAGGCCGACGGAGGCTGGCAGTAGGCCACGTAGATGGGCCGTGAGAGAAGCAGATGCTGCATGGGCACCTGGCGAGATAACGCGCAGGGGTCAAGGGGTGGAGTCCCGGCGAGGCTTTAGAGGGCAGGACCACGCTCGGTGGGAGGCAGACTGGCCGGATGAGCGGGGCCGCTCCGGGGAGGACCTCTGGGAGCCACCAAGACCTCGAGGCCGGGTAGAGGAGCCGGATCCCTCGTGGTACAAACCGTACGACCCGGCTACCGATGGACCTATGGAAGGTCCTTATTTTCGCCGATACGACGACCAACGAGTCCCTTACTATGACGTCAACCTGGGTCTGGAGACCCTTTTCTTCAACGGACGAGATGTGACTGGGTTCGTGGAGAAGTGGGAAAGCTACGCGTACCGCAAAAGATTCTCCGAGAGGGAGTGGATCGACTATTTCATCCAGCACTCGGACCCCGAGTTAGACATCGCGATCCGGGCTATCTACCCCTCGGACGGCAGGTGGAGGACCTTTCGGGCGAGCCTATTGCAGACTTTCGCTTGTGACGATCTGATCCCAACCGTGGAGGGCTTGCGACGAATTACAAGGGGGGAACAAGAGAGCTTGGTAGCCTTCACCCGTAGGTTCAAGCGTCTGTCCCAAGCCCTTGTGGATAGGGGTATGCTGTCCGAAGTAGATAGGTGCGTAATGTTCATGCTGCACCTGCCCGAGGAAAAGAGGAAAGAGGTCCTTGAGAACGCCTCGAGGGATTCCGCCAATTTCGAGAAAGTCGCCGAGGTGGTTTTTACAGGGGGAGGAGTAGACGTGAGGGAATACATGAAAGAGACCTTGGACATGGCTCTCCGCAATATGCGAGGGACACGGAACGATGGTCCAATGGGGAGCGATAGACCACTACCTGGTCCCCCTATTCCCCGGTGGGGGTAGAATAGTAGGGACAGGGGTTGAGGTGGGAGTATTAACGTGGGGAAGGGTGGGGAAGGTGGCTTATCTTGTGAGGACGACCATCGGCTGTTGCTGCCAGCGATCACCGTGGGTCCAGTCCTTGGCCTCTACAACACCCTGGGATTATTAAAAAAAAAAAAAAAAAAAAAAGACACTATGGTAGGGCCCATCTCGGGGGGGATAATCCTACGCACACTCTGGGTGTTAGTATGGAGTAGGTAATGAGTACTTCGGGGGTAAGGGGCGCGGCGCGGTCGGGAGCGCTGCGCCCCGTAGGTGCGCTATTGACGTGATTGGCGAATCGGCCCGAGTGATGGCGCGGGATCGTTGCGCCTTGATGGGGCGCTATGGCTCGCTTTGTGTCTTGATGGGGCATTATCGCAGTTGGAGGTGGCTCAAGTGATGGAGTGCGCTATCAACCACGGTCCGTGTGACGACGCATGGAGGCGACTCGAGCGATGGCGTGGTAAGGTAGACGTGCGCGTGGTTGTTTTTTTTTGTATTTGAAGTTCATGGAATACGTACAGTGCTCGGCCGCAAGATAATGGTTGTTGCTGTCACCTACTATAAGAGGGGTCGTGGACGGATCAAGAGTAATGAATGCCATATCGAGCTTGTGGAGCCTGAGTTTCTCCGTGTAAAGTGTCTCCCTTCTTCCTCAGTAGGGTAGTATGGTTATGGATACTTGAGCCCTCTGCAGTGTCTCACCAACAGGCTTGGTGAGGAGAGTTTGCATTGTCATCGGACTTTGGGGGAGTGATGATGGTCGTGTATATCTTCGGTGCTAGTGGTGCTTTGAGCCTTGGAGGCTAGCAGTGGGAGAAGGGGAGTCTCTTCTTCCCTGAAGATGGAGGGGCAAAGTTTGAGGAGGACAAGTGTATAGGGTTAAGGAAGTAAGGGGGAGGGTCATTTGCGATAATTTGGAGGACGGGTTTGATCTTCATTTGCGTTTGTGTCTATCACTTGCGTACCTTCCTAGAGTAGAGTTCCTCTATGATACTCTTCCTAGTTTTTTTTCTAATTTTCCTTGATTGAATGATTGATTTGGTTGGTTCGATATTAAATTCCGTAAATCCCTTACTATTCGTATCCTTGATGTGTGTTATCTACAACTTTGATCTGACGAAGGAATAATTGCGATTTGGTTAATGCTCCTTCTCATAGTATGATTCTTAATTACGATCTAGAAAACTGGTCATCAGGCTTACCTCAATTGCAATTACTTCGGGTGATTTTCTGAATGATAATTTCAATCTAGAGGATCGAAAGTCCGTTCGGACAGCTCAATTTTATTTTTGATAGCTCGACTAGGGATTTTCGAACACTATAATCCGGTGCTTAGTTCCTAAACTTCAAATTCCGATTTGAAATTCTTAATATTGAGATTCTTTTTTAGATCTTACCAGAGCGATTTCTTGAACCCTGGGTTCTGAAAATCAGAGTCGAAAGTCCGGTGGGACATCATAATCGTGTTTCTATTGTGTTTCCTTTGGATTTTCAAAGTCATCATATCATATATTCGGTCTGATCGATTTTCCTTTTCCCAATACTTTCTGTATCTCGATGGTTTTTTCTGATTTTGATGCTAATTAGTTTTTACTTGTAATAAGTCTTAAGCGATTTCTCTACTTCCATCTTAGTTGTATTGATGGATTTTCTGATTTCGATGTTATTTGAGTGATTAGTCTCAGCAAGGGGGTCTCAACCTGTGATATGTCGACACCTTTGGACTCTCTAGTTTAGTCTGTTTTTGGGGGTATGGAAATCTTGAGGCTCAACACGAGCCTTGTAGGGCTTGGGCTCACAAGTATTGATTGGGGTTATTTCCTCAGGATCGGAGCTCCTCCCTGTGAGGGCTACACAAGGTGGGAGGTGTTGTCCTTGAGAGGGTAGGGGCGATATTGTGGGATTGTTCTTTTCTGAGTCGTGCTGAAATTTCGGTCTGATCAGTATGGCAGTTGGGGAGAGTGGACAAGGGTTGCTGAATTCAGCAAGATGAGAGGTAGAGAGGGTTGTTTCACTGGGATGGGGTGGGACAAGAGGAAAGGGGGAATTCCAGCTCTATGGGGGCATACTCTAGGGGGAATTGTGTGTTGTTGAGGGAGTGGGAATCGCCGTTTAGGGGGCTGTCCTGAACTGGGGCCGACGTTGTGAGGGGGCACCATCCGGTGGAGGCAGTGTATGGACAGAGGGACGCTTTTGAGGGAGGAGTAATCTCCGGAAATGTTTTGTGAGTTCTTCACGATTGGTTGAGCTTCGAATAGACACCAGAACCGCTACACAATGAGGGGTTATTTTTCCCTCCCTTCCTCTCGTTTCGTGGAGGTAGAAGGGTTCCCTGCCTTTGTCCGAGTCAAATTTTCTCTGAAGGAGGGCAAGGGGGGTTAGAACCGGAGGATGAAATTTAGTCAGAAGGTCTCAATGGAGGAATGATTGTTAGGCAAAGTAGGTCAGAAGAACGAAGCTGGGACGACACAAGCCGGTGCTGGAGCTTTGGCTCTGTGACCTAGGGGGAGTTTGAGGCTTGTGGAGTTATGCTGAGGGTGGAAGGCATAACCAGATCGTTCGACGAAGCGGACGCCAGGGTATTAACCCTGTAACCTGTTCAGGGGCTTGCCATTAAGGGTAGTGTCGAGGGAGGAAGGCACTTCCTGTCTGTCAGAACTAGGTTGGTCAGAACTGGGGAAGGTTGTGGTGCCCTATTACCCTAGCATCAAGGGGGTGTGGGATCAAGTGAGTTCTGGTACGAGGACTGAAAGCCTGGACAGACTTTCCGTCTGTTGAGGGGGGAGTTTTGGATAGTAGGGTGTTTCACTTTTTGACCCCCCACTCATATAGTTTTCCATGCCTTTCCAGATATTTTCAAAAAACAAAAGGACTTAGTAGTTGCGGCTTGAGTAACCTAGCATCAGGTTGGTAGGCTAGCAATTATCCATGGTTTTCTTTAAAATTATTCTGAACTTTTTTCGCAGTTCTCAGATTGTTCTTATTTGAAATTCTTAGATTGTTCTTAGTCAAAAAAAAAAAAAAAATTTGGCTCCAACCCTGGTGAGTGGGAGAAGAAGGATGGATATCAAGCGTCCTACTAGTGTGGGGGTCAGCTGGTAGGATGGTAATAGGGTACAGCAGCAGCAGAGATGGTGACTCTGCTGCAGTAAGACTTGCTGGAGTGAGGTCATGAGGATTGAGGGGGGTCTGAGTCTTTTCATGAATTTTTGCATATCTTCAGTAGTTTGTTTGTATCTCTTAATCTAATTCTTAGCCAAAGTCGGGTGGTGGCCCCAGTACTACAAACTCTCAAGTTTTTCAAATTCTTATGTAATTTTTTATATGGGACGCTGGGTCCGGTTCCCAGCACGTGTTGCTCCCCACGAATAGATTGGAGCTTTKTTCCCATTTAAAAAAAAAAAAAAAAAAAAAAAAAAAAAAAAAAAAAAAAAAGGGTAATGAGTACTTCTCCTACGCACACACTGGGTGTTAGTATGGGGTAGGTACTGGGTAATTCTCATCCCAAGGTATCACACGATGCGTGCGGGTGGTGCTTCATCCAGGTTGGGGTCAGTGGGAATTCTCATTGGGGAAATTAGGCGGGACTGTGGATTCTTGGGGAGCCTGGGGTAGGAAGGCATTATGCTTAGGATAGGGGAGGGCAGGATATCACATCTTTTTGGAAGGGCAGTTCGCTGCCCACGGAGTCTGCGGGATGAGGCACAAATGGGGGATGACTGCATATGCATGGACCCCACCTGTGCCCAGGTCGTTCTTAATATTAGAGTTAGGGTAGTGTCTGCACGAAGACATTCGTGTTAGTCGGGTAAGCGTTGGTGCATATCATGACTTGCGATCTAAGCATTAGCATAGGTCATGGTACAACGGTGCCATCCTGAGGTGACTCCCCATGGGTCCTCACAATCCCTCTAACCTCCCAATGGATGAGTACTACAAGCACCTCCTGAGGTCTGGTCACCACCCTCTACTACACCCTGAACCTTTACAAAGTAAAAGAAAAAGAGGGTCGTGGTGAGTACTCACGACAGTCTACTCACCACAGAAAAAACAGTCTTTTCTGACAATCTGCCCATGAGGTTCCTCACCAAGACGGCTCTCTGGTGAGTCGTGGAGCGAGGCCCCTCTTTTCGGCCTATGGCATTGAGGTATGATAGGTGTCATGGGATTGATAGGTTGCGAGGTAATTACGGCATACTCACACTATAACCTTTTTGACTAAGCGCTGGAATGATACGCCACGGTTGGGTCGTAATTGTTATTAGGGCCAAAGAAAAAGGAAAAAAAAAGAAGAAGAAGAAAAAGAGGGTCGTGGTGAGTACTCACCACAAAAAACAAAACCCTTTTCTGACAATCCGGCCGTGAGGTCACTCTCCAAGACACCTCTGTGATGAGTGGTGGATCGAGGCCCTTTTTTTTTGTCGATGGCCTTAAGGTACGACAAGTGTCATGACATTGATAGGCTGTGAGGTGATTCAGGGCATACACACAAGGACCCTTTTTGACTAAGCTCTAGACTTGACTAAGGCCAGGTACGCCAAGGCCAGTCGTTGAAGGTTTCCACTATAATGTGCGCAACCGGGTGCGCTGTGCCGGCCGTACCAGAATTCGGCCCGCGGGAGTGGCAGCTTCAGGTCGTGACAGGGCTGGCATATGGAGGGTTCGACATCGCTCGTGTAAGGTGTAACAGCGCGGCAGGCAGCAAGGAGCTATGGTGGGAGGCTGGTACGATGGGTATAGGGATGAGGATGAGGGTTTGTCGTCGCTCGTGAAGTGCAGCGGGTTATGGTGGGGGGCTGATATGATGAGTATGGGGACGAGGAGGGGTGGTCACGGACAGGAGAAGTGATGCGGCGGGAGAAGACGATTGTTATCGCTAGGTGAGTGGGAGGTGGAGGTGGAGGGTAAGGGCGGGGGAGGGGCTGTTGACAAGGGAGACTGACAACAGGAGGGAGTCGCGTGCTATATGGAGGAAGGACAAGGGGCGACTAGTGTAGTAACATCTTGAGTAGAGGAGGATCATTTGGAAGGTTTGGGGTTAGGTGTGTTATCGAGGGGTGGAAAACAATGGAAACAATTTTACCCCTTCATTTCTTTAAACTACCTGCGAGGGGCGGCTAGTCGGTTCAATTGTCATGCTCGTGACGTGGCGTGGACTGTTGCGATCGTGATCCTGGCTACGGTGCAATTATCTTTATCATCCGACCTTTTGACCAACAGGCGGCTGGGTGCTTGACGGCCGATGAAGACAAGGAGGTGAAGTTTGAAGTGGGGAGGGGTGTGTCGAGGGTTGGAAGGTGTTTCTCCTCTTACCTGTCCTGAAGTCTCGATTGTATGTTGGACTATAATCAATTTTAGATGATCCTTCTTATATCCACATATGAAAATTTATGATATGGATTCTTTGTAAGTTCGTAATGATCAAGGTAGTTTTGTTCCACCTATCATAAATTCTTCACTTCTAACTGTTCTCTTGTAAATTTTTAGATGTCTTCTTCATCATCGTAATTGCCTTGCAATAATCTTGATTCGATGTCAAAATTCGGATGAACTGATAGTGTAGATTTATGAGCATACTTCTTAAACCATGACCACGTACGTCTTCAAAATGACTTCTTGACACTTTTCTTCCGTTATGCGCTGCACAGGTTTTTGCTTCACAATTCTCCATAAGTGGTTGAGCATCTGTTTCAAAAATCCTTTTCGGATACCTAAACCTAAAATTTGCATGTGTTTTGATTTCCCTATTTTGAATTTGCAGCTTTGTATTCTGAAATTTTGATCTGTTTGTCGATCGGATCTTTTTTTTCCACCAAAATCTTTAGATTCGTTCTTTTAAGCCTCTCGTGATTGATTTCCAGAATTTGTGGGGTTGGATTCTGATGGCGATTGTGTTTTGAACGTGGGCGTCGTGAGATAGCTAAGTGACGCATTTTGTGGAGTTTTGGGGGACATGTTTTGGAGTAAGGGGCAAGGCGCATGAAATGATTCTTCGTAAGGACAGAGAGGGGGATGGAATAGGGTTTCTCGACGGGTACGGGATAGGGGGAACTCTTATTAAATGCGATTGGCGTTGGGCAGTTTAGGCTGTCTGATGGGTACCGGCTGATGAGGGCGAACTCTGGCGCGATTGGTGTTGCGTAGTGGTGGTTCACCTCCTTGAGGACGGAGACTAGAATTCTTGTGGGGACAAGGAATTTCAGGGTGATGATGGTGCTCGGCCCCTGCTGAGATGAGGTCCTCTAGAGTTCTCTACGATGATGAAATTTGGGCGAGTGGATGAGATTTGGATGGAGGAAGTTGGTGGTGGATGCGATTGGCGCCAAGCATGTCGGCGGGTATCGGCCACTGGCCACTAACTCCACCTGGAACAGTTTGAGGTTTTTCCTTTCGATGATGGAGGCAAGATTGTTCTGCTTTTCTGTTTCAGGGGTTACATGTTTTTCTAAGTTTGACCTCAGTTTGACGTATCTTGGTTAACCCATATTTTTTTTATCTTTTCTGATGTTAATTCCCTAATCCCTTCTAGGGAAATTGCTGAAGTAATTCTTCAATGGTATTCTCGGATTATTCTCGAATTATCTTGGTTTTAGTCGTAGTTGGATTCAAATGGTGATTGTGTTTTGATCGTGAGCTTCGTGGGATAGCCAAGTGGAACATCTTGTGGAGTTTTGGGGGACTTGTTTTGAAGTAAGGGGCAAGGGGCATGAAATGATTCTTCGCAAGGACGGAGAGGGCGATAGAATAGGGCTGCTCGACGGGCACCGGCTAGGGGGAGCTCTTATCAGATGCGATTGGCATTGGGTAGTTTAGGCTGTCTGATGGGTACCAGCTGGTTCACTTCCTTGAGGACGGAGACTATAATTCTTGTGGGGGCAAGGAATTCATGGTGATGATGGTGCTCAGCCCCTGCTGAGATGAGGTCCTCTGGAGTTCTCTACAAGGACGAAGTTTGGGAGGACGGATGGGATTTGGATGGAGGAAGTTGGTGATGGATGCAATTTGCGCCGAGCATCTCGGCGGGGACCAGCCACTGGCCACTAACTCCACCTGGATCAGCTTGAGGTTCTTCCTTTCGATGATGGAGGCAGGATTGTTCTGCTTGTCTGTTTCGGGGGTTACATGTTCTTCTAAATTTGACCTATCCTGGTTAGTTTGGAGTGTGCATCTTCCAAAGATTGGAGCTATGCTGGTTGGGCGAGAACACATTCGGAGCCCAACTTACCCTGTTGTGTAGGGGTCGTACAGACGGGGGTGAGCACCAAGTGGTCGAGAGGGATACAGAGATGAGGGATAGAGATGGTGGCTCTACTGTAATAAGTCTTGCCGAAGGGGGGTCGGGTGTGTTGAGTTGAGTCAGCATAGATAAGCAGGCAGATCTGCTGACATAGCATAGTCCTTTTCATTTTCATTGCCATCAAAGGACGTTCCCTGCTCAGTTAATCCCCTGGATTCCACGGTAATCAATGCCGGCAGGGTGAGGTCCTCTCAACTTTTCTAAAAAAGAATCCTTGTTGAAGCCGTAAATGTCCTTATGGGACGCTGGACCCGGTTTCCAACATGTGTTGCTCCCCACGAATAGATTAGAGCATTTGTTTACAAAAAAAAAAAAAAAAAAAAAAAGGTTTCCACCATAACGAGGTGATAAGAGCATCCTCGTTAAGTGGGCCTGCGGGGAAGGCTCCATCTATTGGTGGGGAGCATCACCTGCTGGGCAATGGGTCCAGTGTCCCAGGAAAACTACATGAGTTGGATGGCAAGTGTGGTATTGTTGATGATCACGGCCGGAGTCCATGTCATGGCCTCAGACCGATGTGCTTAGGGTGCCCACAAAGTTGTAACTTACTGTACGTTATGCTCGTCTCCAAGAAAAGTCCTAGCATGAGTACGCCCTCAGACTCTGAGTCACTATTGATCTATTACTTTGATATGCTCATCTTATCCCCTTTGAGGATTCAAACCCAGGTCTCCTTATCAGCAGTTATATGGGTGTACCATTCAGCCACGTGAGCTGGTTGTGGGCCACTACGAGGAGCCAGGAGGCTGTGCATTACGAGGCTTGCACGAGAGTGCGATTTCTGCCGAGTGCTCTGAATGTCATATGGCGGGGGCAATACAGATGTTTTTGAGATTTCAGAAAAGAGAGGGGGAAAGAGGCACGGGGCCGGAAGGGTGGAAATGAAAAAGGGGAGAAACAAAGCAGTGGGCATGAAAGAGGGGGAGGGGAAGGGGGAGGGGGGGGGGGGAGGGGGGAGGGAGGAATGGGGAGGGTTGCGGGGGTAAGGGGGAGGGGGAGGGGAGAGAATTCATGGTTGACATTGTCGCCTCTTGTCCGACCGCCAATATTATGGCCTGGCCCATCCACGGATCTATGCGCTGTATATTCTTCGGCTCAAAACTGGACCAAATGCAGGTTGCATGAGATTCCAATGAGCTCCATTAGGTTCAGGTACACCGCTGCGGAGAAAGAGGGGTTGGGGGGGGATACAGGGAGGGGGGAAGTGTAGGTAGGGAGAATGTGTACCGTGGCATGAAGTGATCCAAGTATACCTTTATATGCCTTCACGTCGATACCCCAGATGAACCCGTGCATTCCAACAGGAGCGTATGGAATTGGGCAGATAAATGCCGTGAGGGATGGTGCCCTTGTGTACAAAAACCCTTGTCCAATTCCAAACGCTCCTGTTGGAATGTACAGGTTCATCTGGGGTATCCACGCGAAATGACCCCACAAAAGGTCTCCATATCACATGAGCGAAATGCAATACTCAATGTGAATTGCATAAATCCGTGAGCCATCCATACCTTGGATGCTCATGGCGCCCAAGGCTTCTGCCGAGGTCCTACCCGCCTGAGCATCAATAAAAAGGAAAGAAAGATTACAAAAACTCCTACCGAAAAGGAAACAAAGATTGCAAAAACTCCTACAGAAAAGGAAAGAAAGATTATGAAAACTCCTACAGGAAAGAGAAGAAAGATTACCGAAAAGGAAACAAAGATTGCAAAAACTCCTACAGAAAAGGAAAGAAAGATTATGAAAACTCCTACAGGAAAGGGAAGAAAGATTGCAAGAACCTCCTACAGAAAAAAAAAGGGAATAATTCTGGTGCAATCCCATCAACCATGGGAAGAAAAAGGTAAAAAAAAGAAAGAACAAAGGGTAAGTGTGGCAATGAGTGACCTGCAAGTGGCCTATCTTGTCCATGAGTGAGATCGCAGGGGCAGACCGTAAACCACCAGTACAAGCCCCTGTCCACCGAAACTTGTGACACTATACAAGGGGATCGCACTTTTGAGTCTTGACGTTCCAGCCTGGCGGGGACCAGTCCGGTCCATCTGGCTACAAAAAGAATAGGTTTGGGAATTTAGGGTCCACCATACTGGTGGTTTAAACCACCGGTGCTTCCGAGGCCCTTTTCTCCTGGGCTGGAAATGCGCTGCACGCGCCAAAACAAAATGAACCGGTATGGGCTTCCTTTTGGGTGGTGCCGCCAGCCATTGTTCTCCGGTGGCCGAGGCCCGAAAGTCATGGTAGCATGCAAGCCGCAACTTTAAAAACATAGCTAGGAAACGTAACTGGTGGTTTAGACCACCAGTACATTTCCCAGCTAGAAAATCGAAGTCGCGGTGTGCATGCTGGCATGACTCTCGGGAAGTACCAGGGTGCCGTTTCGTGGCACATTCACCCAGGCAAATCGGGTCGCATTCGAGGCCCATTTTGCCTGGATGTCCAGTGAAACACCGCAGTGGTACTTCCCAAGAGCCGCGCCAGCATGCACATTGCACGCCATGACTGTGATTTTCTAGCTGGGAAACATACAGGTGGTTTAAACTGGGGAGAATTGGGAGTGGAGGCAACCACCAGAACAACCCCCCCGTCCCCCAAAATTGAGGCTGTATACAAAGGGGCTGCACTTTACGTGTACCAGTGTGGCGGGGACCACTCCGAGTTGTTTGGCTGCAACAGAATAGTATTTGGTAATTTAGAATTCCGGTCAGTTTGTGGTTGCAGCGGTCCCCGCTCAGTCTGCTTTTCTGCATCACAAAGTTTTTTAACTTTTCCCCAGGGTTTTTTGTTGTTGAATTACACGCAGTGTGTGACCAGGCGGAAAGTTGGGGCGCAGCGCTACCGGGAGCGCTGCGCCCCGGTACGGACCGCGGCGGCGGAGTGAGGCGGCGAAGCGGGAGGGTGCCTGGCGTGAACCGGCTTCGCTCTGGCGCGTTCATATGGACGAAGTACTGCATGGCGATGGCGTGACAGAGGCGCTGGTGGGGTGACGAGGTGTCGCGGGGCTGGGGGTCGAGCTTACAGCAGCTGCTTGTTAAGCGCTTTGCGCACGCGCGGGGAGCGAGGGTGCTTGGCTATACCGTGTCACAAGTTGACAGGGAGAATAGACTGACTCCCGGGGGTTTTCTGGGAGTTCTGCGTTCATACTCCATTGCTGCTGCGTTTTTGCCCGTGGCATAGAGCCTGTGAGGTGTCGTCTCTGGGGATGCCTGTGAAGTTCAGCGGAGTGAGCCTTGGGTGACCCGAAGTGCGAGTGAAGTGGCTACCCGTCATCACCAGCGTTCTCGTTCATCAGCATCAGGGATCGGCCGTAACTCAAAGGAATATGATGGGGGTTCCTCATCATCATCAGGGCTGTTTGTCATTGCCATCATCATTTCTTCAACATCACTTTTGTCGAGCATGACTCAAAGGAACAACGTAAGGGTTCCGTTATCATCATTAGGGCTGCTCACCGTCGCCACCAATATCATCAGGGTGATGCTCTTCATCATCATTAMGGCGGTAACTGGGGCCGCGAGCAGCTTGTCAGTAATATTGTGTTACTAGTATTGGAAACAAGGKAAGTTGGCTAGCGCGCAAGCACCTCATTCATATTTTACTATTTCAGGGTGCTAGGGCGCTGCCCATCCCTATTATCACCATCATTAGTGCACCACCACAGGGTGCGTAATTAGCAATTTCATCATCTTGATCGTAGTCATCAGTGATCATCGTCATCATTATCATCATCGTCATCATTTACTTTCATCATGATCTGTCCCATTGGAAGTTGACTCTCGTCAGCAGTATTCATCATCATCATCATCATCATCATCGTTAGAATCAGCATCATCATCATCATTGAAATCATAGTCACCAGTCATCATCGTCATCATTTCAGCAATCATCCATCAAGGTTACCGCCACGACGAGGAGCCGCGCGCGCTATAAAACTGCACGCAGCAAGGAAAATAGCGCGCGCGCGCTCGACGATTGCGCACGATTGGGTGCACGCCCTGAGCTGAAAATTGGACCACCGGTGGTCTATGGCAAGGAGCAGTGGTGGTCTAAATTTCAGATCAAATGGTCCAGCGGATTAGGAGATATCGAAGATCTAGGGCGCGCCATGAAATTCGAGTGTGTCGGGCGATGCACTATCAGCAAGTCGCCATCACGATTACTAGTCATCTGCAGTATCATGATCATCAGCACTATCATCCTCATTTTAGGTCCGCAATTAATATTTCTTTTGGGCAGCTTCATTAGCATGCTCACCCTCATCACAATTTTTTCATTAGTCATAATTCATCTGTAGGCGAAGTTGATCGCCACTGCTATCCTTAGGTTTGCTTCACTCAAATAGTCATCCATAACACTTCCATCATCATCACTACCAGTCTACCACCATCAATACTAAAATCATCTGAAAACTTTTAGTCTCAGGGTACCGTTTTCGGCTACCCAATTATCCAATAGTCATTAATGTTTACATCCCGGTTAGCGATATCCTGATTACCTACATCTAGATTACCCATACTTTAATTACCTATATTCCGATTGACTATTTCTTGATTACTTACTTCTTGAGGAGAATTTTCTTTATTTTGTTTTTTCATGAGTTTCCTTTTCCTAATTGGGGATTTTGAACATTGAATTTTGCAGACGCTTTAGTAGGGATAGGACTTCGGAGGTTACGGCTGGAATTTTGGTGGGCAGGGGGGTTTTGAGACCCCAGGGTACAGACATACGGTAGTTACCCACAGCAGGTCTGAGATCCGCCTGGCCTAAGTTACGGGACAAGCCAGGGGAAGGACGGTAGGACTGTCAGCCTGGGCTCCGCCTGGCCTTGGGTAAGCTAGGGGAAGGAGAGATAGGGCTGGCCAGTTGTGGGTATAGACTACTAGTTAGCTGTCCCCGAAAAATTAAGCCTGGGGTCTGTTACAGGGGAGCCTTATTCTACAGGGGTGTTGCATGGTGGGAGGCAGTAGCCCTGTTGAGAGTAGGGCAGATTGGGGATTGTCAGAGTCTGGGGCCGGGGTTGGAGAGTTGGTCGCCTTCATCCCCAGCGGGGGCAGACAGGTACAAGGGGTGGGCAAAGGCAGCCTCCAGGAGGGGATTGGTTGCCTTCGCGGATGTGGTGGAGGGAGGGGAGGGGATCTGTTTTATGTTGGGGCCGAGGGATTTTCCTCGGTGGAGGCAGCATGAGACAGGATAAAGTGGGTATGGATTGGTTTGAGCTGTGACCAACGGAAGCGTATCCTTTTCACGATCTAATAAACTCCACACGTCAAAAAAAGATCTGATAATTTCAATACAGTTCAATACTTCAAAACCGGCCACCTGCTGCTCTACAATCTTGGCAGCACCTGGTCTTCTTCTTTATTTGGGATATAGGAATTCAGGGATCGTCGAACCTAGACTGATAACTGCTAAAGTTGTTTTGTTCTGTGCTCCTGGATCACCGATGCCAGAACAACGCTGGCCGGAGCTGGGGCATAGCCCTGTAACCTGTAATTGGCAGGGGCGGGAGGCCTTGTAGAGAGAGCTGGGGGTTGCTGAGGGAGGAAAGCAAGCCAATGGTCAACCAGGAGGGGCTACCTTGACAACCTATGGGGTGGGGTTAGTCTGGGTAGTGAGGAGAGATCAGCTATGGCAGTGGGGGGATAGGTTTGTCTTGTTCTAGAGTTGCAATATCCTGGTAAGGGAGGGCTTGGTGTTGTTCAGGATTAGGAGTCCAGTATGGCTGACTCAGCATGTSTAGCTACATTTTTTTGTCATCACTGGCGTCGTTAGTATCATCAGCATTAGAATTTTCTATTCTCAGGTTTTTCTCAGCCGAAGCCGGATAATGGCCCCGGTGTTACAAACTGATGTATGTTCATATGGGATGCTGGGCCCGGTTCCCAGCACGTGCTGCTCCCCACGAATAGACTGGAGCTTCTTTCTGTCAAAAAAAAAAAAAAAAAGGGTTTTTTGTTGTTGGACCCTTCGCTGGTCCTCGCACGACCGGGGCCGCCCGGTCAAACAAGGTGACCAGGGCGGCCAGGCTGGTAGCCCAGCCTACATAGTACAAACTAATCTTCCAAATAAAGGCTGCGCTGGCAGTTCCAAGGCTCTTTTCTCTGACCCTGACGAGGCCCTGTGGTCCAAAAAACGAACCAGCACGGGCCATTCATGAAGTTCATCAACGGCTGCCCACAACCGATATATGGGGCCCAGCCCGGAATTTGTGGTGTGTGTTCCACAAGTGCCCACAACCGATATATGGGGCAAGTACTGGTGGTTTAAGGGTGGCTGGATTAAACATTTGAACGCGAATCACAACAAGGGCCAAGGCATAAATTTCAGGAAGGAAAGACCAATATCCTCGTATTCGTCCCAATGGCGTTCGCCAACACGGGATTGGTTGATCGATTACACCAGACCAGAACAAAAAAGCATTCCGAGTTTTTTTTTTTTTTTTACCCCTTTTCGCACAACGTGATTTCCAGCTGGCCCGAAGAGGACGATCAGGCAACCAATATGACACACCTGATCTCGTCAACTGTCGACACGGTGTGGAGGTGGTGAGATAGGATCTGGAGATGGACCACAAGGGAATCCAGTTGCCCTGACATTGGAAAACTGCTAGTCTTCTTGCCCACGCCAAGCAGTACATGGGCTGTAATCTCCAAGCCAATTTATTTATTTCGCACAAGGAGGAAGACTTTGAGACCACACGATCTTTGTCTACTGGTACATCTGGACCTATTGATGCACACACGAGTGGGAGGACGTACCGATCGACGGGTACGAAGTAGTCCAGGCAATCATCGCCTATATCCAACATACAATCCGGGATGGATGAAACGCAGCCCCCGAGGGCGGATCAAGGTTGGGAGATGGGCGCTCTGTAGCAGGCCCCCCTTGTTTAGTCGTCTAGTGCCACGATGGCTGGACTGACTCCCTCCTCTTCTCTAATCTCTCTGGGTTACATATGTCTATCACATGCTTGCCAGTGATAAGCACTCAATATTCAAAATGGTCAAACTTCCGAATGAAGCCAAGGACGCAATGGAAAATGTTCCATTTCCACTAAAGCATGGCTTGGTGTTCCAGGAAAAAGTGCAATTTTAGTAATCGTTTTCAAATGGGACGCTGGGCCCAGTTCCCATCACGTGGTGGTCCACATGAATGGACTGGAGCGTTGATCCTAACAACAACAAAAAAAAAGAACAAAAAAAAAGAACAACATAAAAATCATTCAATGGGGATGTGGCAAACATGGAAAAATGGGTTCATCGAACATTCAACGATTGGACTAGTACGATTGCTGTTTCATTCCCTTTTGAGACCAGTGCAATAATTCCTAGACACCACCGCC
>BFEA01000361.1:60203-73078 GCA_003427395.1 Chara braunii | reverse complement strand
CCCCCCCCAAATACCTCTTATACCACCCCAATACCCCCCTATATCCCCCCCCAATCCCCAAAAGTTTCTCAGCGGATTTGGGCTGTACTCAGCAACCACAGTACAGCCTCCAACTCAAATTTGAAAAAAAATCAGCGGATGGCTGTTTTCTGACTGGTCGGCAGACCGCCAACCGGTCGCCCCTAGACTGGTCGGCTGCAAAACGGTCGGCAGTCGGCACGTATGCAACCCTGAAATGGTGAATAATTCTTCAAAAGTCAACAATTGTCAATTTCATCACTCTCCATGTCCTGCCTGAGCAGACAGCTGATGCTTGACAACCCCCTGCACAGCCCCCCCTACCGCCTCCCATGTACTTCTCCCTTCGCAGAGTTCACTCCTTGTTTTTCTAGAACCCTCTGTAATTACTGATCACCCCCCTTGCAACCTTCTACACCCTCTGTAATTCTCCCTCCCCACCACCACCCGTTGCACCCCCTGAACCCTCCGTAATTAGTAATTACTCCCGCCCTCACCTTTGCGGTTTGAAGATTTGGAAGAGAGCCTTTGTCCAGGCAACCGTCTGATTAGCTGGCACATCCTCTGCACATACAGCAATGACATCACCACCTCCCTTCTCTCCCTGCTCCCTGAGCTTTTCGAGCTCAAATGTTGGGCACGTCTTTTCGCTTCTCCTCTCAGGCCCTGAAATGCCGACCTGCAGACATTACAAATAACAGTCAGTTCGTACACACCTCTGATTAAGCTCTCCTTCCTACATGCTGTTCCATTTTATATCTGTATTTTATATCTGTATCTTGACTGAAAGTTGCCCCAAATACAGAGTAATGACCGGGCATTCTATATGCATGAAGACGGTAGTGTACAATCAATGCAGCAGGGGGTGCTGTCTATCGCCCCATAGTCAGCGCTGTAGCTATTGACAATCCCGCCGCCATAGCCTGCACTTTGGCAAGCTCTGGCCATCAACAGCACTGCACTGCTGCCATAGCTACCCTCTTCACCCCGACAGAGCGCCCGGTCATTATCGCTGTATCTAGACTGAAAAGCTGCAGTCAACACAGCTATAATGAGCAGGCATTGTTTTTTTTTTGTTTTTTTTTTTCGTTTTTTTTTTTCGGGACAGGCATTGTTTTCACATGAAGCTGGTAGCGCTTTGGCCATCCATATATTATTTTCTTTGACTTCCCCATCGCCCACTTCCCGGACTCAATCTCTATCTCCTTCCCCCCTACCTCCAGAAACAGCAAAGTGTGCCAACTCAACTCCATCTCCCCTCTTACCACCCACCCACTTCCTCTCCACACACTCCGCATCCCATTGCTTCCGGAAAACTTTGACTGAAATTTTGAAGTACGACCAGACCACTGTACCTGGACACAAAAAAAGAGAGAAAAGAAGGCTGAGACGGTAGGGGGTAGGTACTTGGAGATTTGCTCCCAATGGTGATGACACTGAGGGCGACACCACCGAAGAAGAACAAGTAGGAGAAGCAGCAAAGAAGAAGAAGAAGAAGAAGAAGAAGAAGAAGAGACGAGAAGAGAAGAAGAAGAAGAAGAAGAAGACAAAGAACGAGGAGGAAGAGGAGGAGCAGCAGGCGGAGGAGGAGGGGGAGAAGAAGAAGCAAAGAAGAAGAAGAAGAAGAAGAAGAAGAAGAAGAAGAAGAAGCAAAGAAGAAGAAGAAGAAGAAGAAGAAGAAGAAGAAGAAAAGACAAAGAACGAGGAGGAAGAGGAGGAGCAGAAGGAGGAGGGGGAGAAGGAGGAGGAAGGAGCTAAAGCTAGTATGTCTGAGGAGTGTTAGTTGCGCCAGGGGGGGTGGGGGCTCTACCCTGATAACCAAAAATGGATCCTCCAGTGTATCGTTCCTCTCAAGCTCTAATCTTTATATATACCCTCTTCTACCTTGTTTCAGCATGAAAAAAAAAGGTACAATGGTCTAATCCTTATGCCCTCTTCTACGTTTTCTGTCGTTTTTTACCACCTTGTTCACTGATTGTTGTTTATCACCATCTTTCTCTTCCCCTCCACACTGCATATTAGGTGGCAGAATGAAGAAATGAGTACACAAGGGTCTAAGCTTTTACATCCTGATTGTATTGGACCTACTATCCTGTTTTCGCCTCTTCTTTTCCTTCATATCCATATATAGCTGTACAGATATATGGAATAGATAGATACAGATACATAGATTAGATACATACAGACAGACAGACAGAGACAGACAGACAGACAGACAGACAGAGATACATAGATACATAGATACATAGATACAGAGATACAGAGATGGATACATAGATACATAGATACATAGATAGTCACATAGATACATAGATACATAGTACAGATTATATAGATTACGTAGACTAGGATAGATTAGAGTAGATTGGATTGGATTGATTTAGACTAGATACGATTAGATAGGTAGATAGATTAGATTATACATATTTTGTAGATTAGATTCGATCAGAATAGACAGATAGATGGATAGATATAGATGGACGGACCTTCTCGATGGATGGTCGTTTTTTTTTTATTTCCACAATATGATTGAATCCCCATGCAACATTATTATATTTAGAAAAAGGGAGAGCGTGAGGCAGAAGTCGCGAAGATTGACAGAGGAGAACTTACTGTGGCCTCCTGCTTCGGTAAAACCATGGATCCGATCAGTCTCTTATCCGGAATTTGATTCATGAGCAAGCAGCTATTTTTAGATGCCGCTATGATGAGCAGTTCAGGTGGCTGGGATCGGAGAGCACTGCTCTTATCAGAAGTCTCTCTCTCCCTCTCCCCATCCTTCTTAATACAAGGCACCCACTGCAAGAAGACAAACGAGCCAATCAAATCAAATCAAATCAAATCAAATCAAATCAAATATCAGCCCGCTAAATGCAAATCAACCCCACAAAAACATCAGCAAGGCTATCGATCGGGGTTTAAGCCTTTAAAGGTCATTTTCATGCAAGCAAAATTTCCTACCGGTCTCTGGACGTAATTGACTTCAGATACATCCAGTAATGAACGTAATTGCGGCCCGAGACATCCAGGCAAGACTTCGTGGGCGAGTATCATGCTCTGAATCTGGCCCTAGTTCCGGCTTCGTTTTCTACTGCTGTGAAGTCTGCCATTTAAGACTGCAGAATCGTGTAGATCGCACTGACCGAGGACCTCGCTGCACCACCACTCACCAAACGTGAAAAAGACAAAAAAAAATGGTGGGTGTATCTTTCCACGTTCTGGCGGGAGATACATTCACATTTTGCCGATTTGGTGTATGGTGCGGCGAGGCCTTGACTCTCTACAAATTTTTATTTTTATTTTTATTTTTTTGTCTCCAATTCCTCCAGAGTCTGGCTTTAGTTGCCCCCATGCCTCTGTCAGAATGTACCTGCCCCTCCAAACTAACCAGATGCACAATCTGTACCTCGATGTGCATCCGTCTAGGTGCATTACGCCAGACCATGGATAACACTTCCGTCAGAACAGACGTGCCGAAGCATTTAGGTGATTCTGATTAATCTTTTTTTTTTTTTTTCCCATGCCCCCCACCTATTTTCCCGAACCTCTCTCTCGATTTTCCTTTTTTTTCTTTTTTTTTCTTTTTTTCTTTTTTTCTTTTTTTTCTTTTTTTCTTTTTTTCTTTTTTTCTAGGCTACCAGCCGGGCCGCCCGGGTCCCGGGTGGCCAGCCCGTGCAAGGACCAGGGGAGGTACCATCCAAAAAAAAAAAAAAAAAAAATTCCAAAAAATTCGAAAAAAAACTATGTCATGCAGAAAAATAAACTGAACAACTTTTGCCTCAGGGTCACATCGAAATTCTTCACCAAAATTAGAATAAAATATAAATTTTAATTTTTTTTATTTATTTATTTATTTTTCCTTTTTTTTTTTTTCTCTTTTTAAAAAAATTTCCCCCGACCCTAGATTTCAGAGACTCATGGCTTCCAACACGAAAGAAATGTGCCTTTCCCCCCCCCCCCTTCCTCCCTCTCCCCCCCCTCCCCCCCTCCCTTTTTTTTGTGCCTCCCCCCCTTCCCCCCCTCCTTTGTTTCAGTTGTGTTCGCCAAGTCCTTTTTACCTGGAAGCGTAACTGAGAGCATACCCACACTGGATATATATTTTTCCCACTAGAAAAAAAGAGAAGAAAACTAGGGCTTAGAACCCTATTGCATGCAGAGCAACGCCGTATAAAACCCTAAACCCGACCCTAAGCTACCTTCTTCCCCCGAATACAAAGTACGGTCATTACAGCTGTATCTAGACAGAAAGATGCCTCAAATACAGCTATAATGACCGTACGTTGTACTCGGGGGAAGAAGGTAGGTTAGTAAACTAACGACGACCCCCCCATGAGAGCTATAGTGTAAGCCCTAAAAACCCAACCCTAAACCTGAGCTTACACAAGGGTCATTAGTTTGTCATTCCTATTTTTTTCCCCGAAAAAAAAAAACTACAAAATGGCGAATTCTTCTTCAGGGAAAAAAATAGAAAGGACAAACTTAACGGAGCCTTAACGGAGCCGGAAAATTCCCATTCCTATAGACCGGCTCCGTTAAGTTTCCGTTTTCCGTTTTTGGGGGAGAGGGGGAGAGGGGGAGAGGGGGAGGGGTTATAATAAACCCTGATGTCAGCTGTGGTACTACTATAGCCGGAGGTAACCATCTTCCCTCTACCCGAATAGAACGTCGAGCGGTCGTTATCGATATATCGAAACGAAAAGTTGCCTCAAATACAGGCTTAATGACCGTACGTTCTATTCGAGGGGAACACGGTTGTACTTTTCAACCACCACCAGTACATCTGAAAAAGGAGATTGAGCCTCTCCTGAAAAATAGGAGGCCATGAACCGCCGATGCATTTTTATTGACGGTCCATGGCCTCCAGATTTTTAAGAGAGGCGCAATCTGCTTTTTCGGATGTGTACTGGTGGTTTAACGTGAAAACCTCATACATCCCGTAGACTGCCAATCTATCTAATCTATCTATCTATCTATCTATCTATCTATCTATCTATCTATCTATCTATCTATCTGTCTATATCTAATTTAATCTATCTACCTAATCGAATGTAATCTTATCTACCTATCTGATCTAATCTATCGATCTATCTATCTATCTATCTATCCATCTATCTATCTATCTACCTACCTATGTATCTATCTATCTATAAATCTAATGTAATCTATCAAAACCAATGTTATCTTATCTATCTATCTGATCTAATCTACCTATCTATCAATCTACCCATCTGATCCAATCAAGGCCGCTCTTTCTGATCCAATCTATCTGATTCAATTAAGACTGCTCTATCTGATCTAATATATCTGTCTATCTATCTAGCTAGCTACCTATCTATCTATGATCTAATCTATCTAGCTAGATACCTACCTATCTACCTAACTTTCTGCTAGGTAATCTAATTTTGTCTATCTACCCATCTATCTATCTATCTATCTATCTACCTATCTATCTATCTCTCTATCTCTCTATCTATCTGTCCGCTATCTAATCTAATTTAATCTAATATATCTTTCGGCTTTTACCCTACCTCATCAAACTACTCTCGCCTAGGTAGTGACACATAGATTATCACCTCAATCCTACGCCCCCACAGGCTCACTCCAATCCTACTCCCTCTGATCTCTTTCTTATCCCCGCCCTAGCCCTCCACTACTGTTCCCCGTCCTCATTGTCCTGCTCCTCCTCTTCCTCCTCCCCCCTCCCTCCCTCTTCCTCCTCCCCCTTCCCCTCCCTCTTCCTCCTCCCCCCTCCCTTCCCTCTTACTCCTCCCCTTCTCTCTCAATCCCATCTCGCCTGTGTCTCCACCCGCGCGCCCTTCGCACGTACCATCTTCCTCGTCTTCCTCATCTTCGCTTTCCTCGTCCCACAGTTCCTGCTCATTTACCATTCCATGGGCATACTCGCAGTATGGAGTTTTTTTTTGCTTATGAGCTCTGGACGTGATTGCGGTCAGGTTGGTCGAGGTCTGGCCGTAATTCCAGTCAGATACATTTAGCAAAGGGCTAGTGTGAGTATGCCCTATTTCAGATTTTTCATGTTGCATCCTATCCTATTCCATGCACTCCGGTTCTTCTTCCCCTTAATCATCCTATCCATCATCGTCTGCTTCCTCGCCGGCCTCTTTCCTCCTTGGCGTCGTCCTTATCCTTCTCCCTTTCTTCTCCTCATTCTCCCCTGCCTCCTCCCTCCTCCTCCTCCTCCACCTTCTCTTCCTCCTCTTTCCCCTCCTCTTTCGCCTCCTTCACCTCTCCTCATTTACCCCCTGCCTGCTCCCTCCTCTCCTCCTCGTCTTCCTCCTCCTTCCCCTCCGCTTACCCCTGCCTCCTCCCTCCTCCTCCTCTTGCTTCTCCCCCTCCCCTTCTCCATCCTCCTCCTCCTCCTCCTCCTCCTCCTCCTTCTCCCTCTACCCTTTTCCCTACTTGTCGTCTCCTTGTGTCCTCTCATTTTCACTACTCGTAATCATTCTTCTGGCTCCCACCTGTTACTCTCCGTCCCGCTGCTCTTTGCTCCTCCTACTTGTTCTTTTCCTCTTCCTCCTCATCATCCTTCCACTCATTCAAATATAAAATCTCTCTCCCACCTGTCCTATTCCTGCTTCCCCCCCTCCTCGTCACCATACAGACGCTCTCTCTCTCTCTCTCTCTCTCTCTCTCTCTCTCTCTCTCTCTCTCTCTCTCTCTCTCTCCTATCTCGTCCTTGCAGTGGGTAACAACAGCGACTGCCTTTGGGAGCAGCCAGGAAGAGGAGTGGCGGTGTTTGAGAGAACATGGGAGAGGAAAGAGGTGGTAGTCCGGTGAGGCAACAGGATATGAGCCAGTGTAGCAAAAGACGAAGGACAGAAAGGACAAAAAGCCTGAATAGAGTCAAAAGACAACAGACAGAAAAGGACCCAACAAACACGACAAACCAACCAAAGGACCGAACAAGCAAGGAGACAAACAGGTGGAGGAGAAGAAGGAAAACAAGGAAGAGCGCTAGAGGTGTACGACGAGTACCCGAGGAGCAGAGCCGATGATCTGAACGGAGGACCTCTGAGAGCCTGAGCTACGATGACCGTCCGATCGCAGATCATGTCCAGTTCTCCCCTGCTCAGTGTCTGAAATCTGGGCCATTCTCGAACCAAACAATTCTGGGACCACAAAATTACTACTCTCTTTTTTTTCCACACTTTTTTTTTTGTAGATCAAAATAGCCAATGGTACGATCAAGGCACCACAGAGCGCGCGAGCGAGCGAGCGAGCGAGAGAGCGAGAGAGAGAGAGAGAGAGAGAGATGGAAGCTGAAATAGAGACGAGGAAATGAGAGAGTAAGGATGATTATTAGAGACGCTCACATATGAAGGATAGGAGAGAGTAAGGATGAGCAGGGATGATTACTAGTAATAGAGAGTAATAGACCCACTCACATGCAAAGGATAGGAGAGAGTAGGGATGATTAATAGAGCCCTTCCGACGCAAAGAATGGATAGTAGAGGAAAGCTGAGCAAGTCGATCGCGATCGCATCCTCTGCAACGCGATCGCGAGCGCGATCGACTTGCATAGATCGGTGTGAGTGGGCGCCGGGAAGTGTTGCTGCTCAATATCGGTGTGAGGGACGATAACGATTTCACTAATCTAACGGCGATGATCCGTCGCCGCCGCCTAATGACACGCGATTGTTCCAGGTGTGGGAAAGATACCCACCGTAAAAGCGGGGGTTAATCTCTCGATGATATCCATCCATTTATTACATGATAATAATCAAATCCACATCTACCTTACTCTTTCAAGGGAAGACACAACGAGAGAAGTCAACGACTCTCTTTCGTGTTGTTTGTGTGTGTGTGACAGAGTGATGGTATCGTGTGCATGTGTGTTTTGTGTACGTTCGCTTTCACTGTGGGCATACTCATCACACTAGGACTCTTCAGAATGTACCTGTCTGACCGCAATTACGGCCCCAGCTCGATGCATCCGACGTTTGCATCTGACCTCAAACGCGTCTACGTAGAGCTCAGTCGAAGAAGTCCTGCCGGTAGTGTGAGTATGGGCATCGCCACACCACGCTCGAAATGTGCAAAATGAGAATGAACTTCCCGCTAGAACAGGACCAAATGCACCCGGCACATTTTTGTCTTTTTCACATTTCGAGAGTGGAGTGGGGAGGCCCTTTGCCGTGTGTGCCTCTGTGAGCACGTGTGGAGCCGTTTCCAGAAAAAAAAAAAAAAGTCAGAACGGGTTGAGTGTGGTGTGTGGGAGAGTGTCGGCTCTAGACACTACTGTTACTCGATGGGGGTGGGGGAAGATGAATAGGGAGGCACAGTTACCGGCAAAATGCTCGGTCCTTGTGTTAGCCGGGCCCCCACCGGCGGCCCCAACCCTGCACCCTAAAACGCTAGGGCAAGGGGCAAACATGCCCTTACCCCTCTCCAACGACCGAGAGAGGTAAGGGGTCCCCTGTATAGCCTTAGGAGTAGTGGTAGGTAGTGAAAAGAAAGATATGTGAGGTGAGAGAAAAATATATGGCTGTCCCCCGATGAGGAGAAGGCAGCTTTGGAAAAAAAAAAAAAAAAAAAAAAAAAAAAAAGAACGGGAATTTCGCCAAAATAGAATCTTGATAGGCCAGTGTCTGAAATAGAAGCTTTCGAGGCCTTGAAAGCCATGCCCGCTGGAAAAGCCCCAGGGGATGACGGCCTCCCTGCAGAACTTTATACTACCATATGGCCTGAAATTGGTGGCTGTCTCAAGGAGATTTACAATGAAGTTCTAACAGGAGGTAGACTCTCAGAGGGGATGTGCAGAGGCATCATTTCTGTTCTCTTCAAAAAAGCTGACAGATCGGAAATTCGAAACTGGCGCCCCATTTCAATATTGAATGTCTCATATAAGATTCTGGCAAAAGTGCTGGCCAGACGCCTGGCGCACTACATGCCCACGTTGGTGCACTCAGATCAGGCCGCATTTATTAAGGGGTGCTCAATTTTTGATAACATCATAACAGCTGTCGAGACTCTGGAGGTCGTACAGAATGAACATTTGGATATTGCAGTCCTCCTGCTTGATCTGGAGAAGGCGTACGACCGGGTAAACTGGTCGTACATCCTCACCACGTTGAAATGGATGGGCTTCGGACCAAATTTTTGTACTTGGACTAAAATGTTGTACACAGTTTCCACATCAGCAGTGATGGTTAATGGCAGGCGAATTCTCCTTGACACGCTCATTGAGACAAGGGTGCCCATTGGCCCCCTTGCTCTTTGCCATTCAAATGGAAGGGGCCCTGAACAACATCAGGGCTCACTCCCAAATTTATAGGGCTGCAGGCGGGCCCTTCTCCATATAAGGCAAAAGCGTTAGCGGACGACTTATTTGTCGTCTCCCATAACACTCCGGTCTCTTTAGGAGCACTCAAAGCTTGCTTGGATGAGTACTCAGAGCTGTCTGAAGCAGCCCTGAATTGGCATAAGTCGTTTTTTTTTCTCCCTAACGAATTTTGACTATGTGTGGAATGGGGCATGAAGCGCATTAAAGATGACGAATCTGAACGCTTCTTAGGAATCCAAGTAGCACTAAAACATTGTACAGAGATGCAAGAGAGCATTCTCACTCAGAGGGTGCTTCTTCGACTTGGATCTTGGGGAAGAGTTCCTCATCTTTCACTGTTTGGGCGGGCCTTGGCAGTGAATACTGCCATGTTTGCCTTGTTATGGTATGTTGGGCGAGCCCGGGGCTTAAGCGATACTTCCTACTCCCTCATCAAACGGAGAGCAACAAAATTAATATGGATGGGGAATCCTTTATTTCAAAGGTCGCCTGGAAGATGCTCTGTTTCCCTCGTAATGAGGGAGGGTTGGGTATGTTAGATCCGCAGAGACAAATCACAGCAATGCTCTGCAACTGGGTTATTAAAGTTAGTCTCGCCTCTCCACCTCCCCACTGGGTATGCCTGGCAGAAACGATTCTAAAGTAATGAATGGAGTATGAAAAGGCCAAAGGATGTTTGGATTTGTTTGCAATTGTACTCTTATCAGAGACGGCATATCAAATCCCCACTGTGGGCCACGATCATTCATGCCTAGAAGAAACTTAGGCCCAACGTCTGGACAGAACCCTGCACAAAAGCAGAAGTTATGGCCCAACCCATCTTCGAAAATCTCAAAATTCGAGATCAAACAGGAGACTGGTTTAGAGCTGACTCCTCCAGAGTGAGTTTCGGACGCTCTTGGATTGAAAGAGGAGTATTGCGTATAAGGGATCTGTGAGATCCGATTCTTGGTACATGGAAAACAGACGAAGATTTAAGACGAGAATTGGGTTAGGTGAGGCATTTGGTGGTTCGAAAACAGGCGATCTTGAACGCGATTCCACCCCAGTGGAAACAAATTCTAGCCCCTGATGGGGTTGACCCTCCTGGCATATGGTTTGCTGCCTCAGAACTCCCATTGCAGCAAGTGTGGAAACTGGCTTCAATTGACGAGAACGGTGGGAGGATTTTCCAATGTTGGTCGGTAGTGCAATCCAATTTGATATTTGACGAAGAAGAAAATCCTCCACCACCTGTGGGCAAGTTGCTACACCAAATAAGGGTACAGGAATGTCCAGAGAAGGACGGGATTGTTTTTTGTCAACTCCTTAACCAGGGACTACCAGTCAATCAGCTCAAGTTGGATCCCGCCACGTGGGAGTGGATGATAACCGGGCCGAGAGGCTCCAACGCGAACCTAGCAGATTATACGATACAGATCGGTTACTCTGCGAACCAACCAACGAAACAACCCATTGTGGTTGCTCGGGTTAGATAGGCTCAACTTCTGCAAATAAGTTAACTAAATCTGGACGCGGCTCTTACCTCTTGTTGGGAACAACTTGCACTAATTCCAAACCAAAGGCATGCCTCCCTACTATGACTTGTCTCTATGGTCTCGATCCCCTCTGCAGTGTGGCTTGCAGAGAGAGGAATGAGTATCAACCTCAAGTGCCCTACGTGTCAATGGGCGTTTGAATCGTTTATTCACCTTTGGTGGGACTGTCCGGCTTCGGACAGGGTCTGGAAATGGATCATTAAACACTGGAATCGAGTCTCAAATTCTTTCATGATCTGGTCCAAAGAATGGACCCTTCTAGGAGGCCTCCCAGCCAATATCTCCAAACGAAAAGGTTGGGGTTATGTGGCATAGGTCTTTCGAGCTACTGACTTTGCAATACTCTGGCAACATCGGAATGAAACAGTTTTTGAAGACAAGGACTGGACAAACAAGCAAATACACAGTACCTTTTGCTTGTGGATCAGAAGAGCAATTCAAGTCGACTGGCGAAGAAAAGTCAGTCCTTCTAAGGTCTCATCCTCTGGTCTGCAATGGTTTCAAGAAACATGGACAATTGGCAATACCATGGTGAAAATGGAAGGTGAGCGCTTCACTTTCTGCGATTGGCTGCTCCAGGTTTGAATAGGTAGTGATGTTTGTTTTCTCTGGTTTCCATTTTCGGGGCATTTGGCTGTAACCTGTACGCTCGGTTGCTTTGGGTTTTTCAGGTGAGTCGCAGTAGACAGGCAGTCTTGGCCATGTTCAGAGGAGGGAGCGATGTTTTCTTCCCCGCTGTTAGGGGATGTAGATAGGAATTTAGTTCTATTAGTAGGTATTAGTTTTTCTTGAGGGTGGTAAGTGTTGGATTTTAGGTATTTAGAAGTAGTAGATAGGCTTTATTGGTTTGTGTGTTTTTTAAGGCCGAGAGGGCAGGTTATTTAGGTTTGCTGTTAGGCTTTGTTCTTCTGGTTTGTGTGGCTTTTGAGGCCTTGTAGGCAATTTTATTTACTTCCCAGGGTTAGAAAATGACAGGGCAGCGGTCATGATTCGGCCATTTCTGCCTCTGGACTAGAATTCCCAACGCCTGCACCATAAACTAGGTAATGGTCCCAGAGTTCACCTTTCCGGGTTGTTTGTGGAGGGATTCTCGGCCTCCTTCTTTTTGTAATGGAATGCAAAATTGGTTTGTAAAAAAAAAAAAAAAAGAATCTTGCCAAAATGTGGAACGACACGGGACGGAAGGGACCCCCTGTGGCAACGTCCCAATAGCACAGAGGATTGGATTAAGATCCTGAATCTGGACATGTTTTAAGCAGAGGTGCAGAAAAGCAATTCAATCAGATTCTCCATTTTCTACACCTTTCTCCCAAACATGTCCGGGTGCAGGTATTCAATCCAATCCTCTTTGCTAGTGGGACCTCGCCCCTGAACTGTTGATATGCCAACCAGAGTTCAAAATCTGTTGGAAGCAGATAAGTAAAACAAAAAGAACAAAGCCAAGAGCCTGGTAGCTCAGTGGGTACACCCATGAACTATTGTTGAAGTACAGGGCCGAGTTCAAATCCAGATGCTTGTACTTAATGAGAAAAACCAAATATTTTCTTCTTTTCTTTTTCTAAACAAAAGATCTTTATTATTTGGGTAAATTTGTAAAATACCCCTATAATGCCAAAATGCCCCTAAAAGATGTGGGTAGATCGAAATACCCCTCTGACACAAAAAACGTTTTACAAAATGCCCCTGGCGTTGGTTGGACCTGTCACCTTTGCAAAATACCCCTACCAGGTACTGTCCATCTTTGCAAAATGTTCCGCTACTTGCCAACTTTTCCCAGGCGATACGTATTTTCGTTTTACCCCTAGTGGCCAAGGTCATTTCTGCGTTTTGCCCCCTTGCAGAGAGAGAGAGAAGAGGGATAGCTAGAGCAGGATAGGTGCGGGGATAGAAGGATAGCAGGAAAGATAGATAGATAAATAGATAGATAGATAGATAGATAGATAGATAGATAGATAGATAGATAGATAGATAGAGAGAGAGAGAGAGAGAGAGAGAGAGAGAGAGAGAGAGAGAGA
>BFEA01000361.1:37648-57965 GCA_003427395.1 Chara braunii | reverse complement strand
CTTGATAGTTGAGCGAGGTATTGGTGGTTTAAATTTTTATGCCACTAGCCTTTGAACTATTTTTCCTAGCCCTCGGATCATTTGCACTCCACAGCTGGATGGAACGTCACATCGTGTGGCATAGGACCAACCAAAACTTTTCGGTTTGCTACTGGGACTTGGCACCGGGTCCGGCAATAAAACCAAATATTTTCGAATTGTTCGGGCCCGGTCAGCTCAATGATGATATCTCAAGGCCAAAAATGGAAAAAAAAAAAGAAAAAAAAAGAGGTCGTGGCTGGTCAATGTGAAAGGGAAAGACCAGAGTATTAGGGTTCCTGTTTTTTGCAGTTTTGTGTTTTTTTGGAAAATTTGTTATGCACCTAAAAAAAATGAGGTAAATGTCAAAATGCCGCTAAAAAATATGGATAGTGCGAAATGTCTTTTGGCCCGAATTCTCTGTGATATGTCCCTGTCACGCTCGTGTTCAAATTTGTAATCTGCACCTCGTGGTTCAGATCTGGTCCTGCACACTGATTTACCTGATTTCCCCTTCCTACCAGGGCGCCAATTGTCCGAAATACCCAGGCCCAATAGGCACAACAATCTAGCTCTTATATTCAACTTTGAAATTCATAACCGCGTTGGAAATTTTTGTCGTCACCTCACGCTGGGTTCCTTACCTTCGTCGACGCATGTGGCCTCTGCCCTGGTATGTTACATCCATCTTCGAACTCCTTCACCCCAACCATTCCTTCAATGTCTTCTCCCTTGCCCTCAACCTTCCTAATATCCTCGTTTCGTTTCATTCGTTTTGTGCTCGCCGCTTTACCCCCCATACTACAACATGCCTGTCTGCATTTGTACTTTGTTGTTCTGGTGGAATCTGGAGGACTTAAGGGTGATGTTGTTTAGAATGCAGCATCAATTATTTATATTTGGTGCATGGGTGGCGGATGTGCGGACTGATAAGGATGTGCAGGTGAGGAATTAAGATTGGGTGGAACCTATAGTTAATGTGCATCTCTTTCCACCAGTATCAGTGGCAAGATAGTAGACAATAAACTTTGTAGGGGAATTGTTCGTTGTTATGTGTTATTTTCTTGCTACGAGGTGCAAGAACTTGCCTTTCAATATAAAAAAATTTCAAAATTAAATAATCATTCTATAGTAAAATTATATTATAAATTTTAAAATTTCATTCCGTCCTAAAAAATGTAATACCAATTTTTTTTTTTTTTGTCTTACTTGAAAACTTTTATTCAAAGAATAGGGTATCCCTTTGTATTTGAACTGCATGCTAGAGATGTAATGAAAGTCTGGATGAGTTCATGAAATATTTTACTTGGATTGTCATTCCATGTAAGGATTTTCAGTCATAAATAGGTTAATCCAATATAAATTATAAGATATTTGTTGTAGTAGAATTAAAGTTTAATCAAAACATTTTATAAACTCGTCCAAACTTTCATTCAATTTTGAACAAATAGATGTAGTTGGAAGGGAAAATTCGTATTTAGACAATAATTTATTAAATAAAACTGAAAATTTTAGAATTAGACGAACATTGGAATGATAATTTAGAAATATAAAGGATTATTTTGTTTTATGGACTGTTTTTTTAACTTTTATTTCTCGAGGGAATTCTTCTGTTGTTGGTCGACCGGGTGGTCCAAGATGGTGGGTGGGGATGAAGTGCTTTGAGGCTCAATGGCAGGTTACCCCTCATTGTCAAACTGAATCCAGATAACTTCCAGAGGAGGGTCATTAGGCTGGGTCATAATGGAGAGGCGGGGGTGCGAGGTTGATATGGTGGGGCAGGTAGTTGTGACCACATGGAATGTTCAAGGAATTTCGAGTAGGGTGTTGAGAAGCAAAAAAATGGAAATGGAAAGTCCAATGGGGATGAAAGAGGTATACACTAAGATTAGTAAAATAAGTTTTACGGGTAGACTGGTCAGGTGGAATGGGCAACAAGTTTGGTCTCCAACAGACTGGACAACAATGTTGTTTGTCCGTCACTTTAAAAGAGAGATGGTGGATTTGATTGTTAACATGAGGCGACGTCAGACTTGGGTTGTGTTTGAACCAGGGACGACGAATGGTTATTATTCAACCTCTACGCACAAGCTAACCGGACAAATGGAAAGTGGTTTTGTAAATCCTTACCTATGATTTAACCTAAGGTCGATCGTCGCAGCGGGCCTTTAGCTACCCCGACCTAAAGTCAGGGCTATTTGGATATTTTGCCTGTTCGAACCGTGGGACCAGGTCGTGGCCTGACCCCACAGGCCGTGTGTTCATTCAGTCTAATCCAGTCCAGTCCAATCTAGTTCTTCCGTTGAGGGTATACCTCATCTGCAGTCTGTATTGTGGCTCATTCAAACTGGGGAAGAGTACATCCAGAGAGCCCCAATGTTATGTCCTACGTGGACAGAATTAGGGAAATAGCACAATGGATTATCAATAAGGCAGAAGACAATATTATCATTCGGGGCATAACATATAAGATGTTATTCAAACTACGGATGACCAGACTGGAGCTTCAAGAAAGGACGAAAATGAAAGAGGCAACCGAGTTTCGGGTTATGGTACTTTGAGTTCCGCTACGAGAGATGTTCTCAATCGCAGATGCGATTGGACATAGCATGAGAAAAACTCTATGATCCCTCCGCAACCGGATCCGACGAAACCCAAGTTCATGAATATGAAGTTCGAACTGGTGGCAGAAGCAGAGGGTGCGTTCGTGTCGATGCAGCCTCGGATGCAATCGGGGAGCAAGCCCGACAAACATTGATCTTAGTTATAACAGGTATCCTATAAATGGAGTTAGGGGGACAACAGACAACAAATCGTTTGAATGGTCAGCCTTCATTACAACTACCAAGAATAACGGAGGCGAGAGATTTTGTGGTGGTCCAAGTTGTAGGAGGAAGCGGCGCTCAACTTGGTGAGAGGCAGGGGGCAATTAATCAGGAGAGGAGACTTCGAGGAGATGGAATACGTAGAGGAGAAAGCAGAGAGTTGGTCACATATGGCGGGGGGGAGAATCAAAACGATCAGATAGAGGAGGAGAGACAAGTAGAGGAAGAGGATGGGGACGAGCAAGACAGCGAAGAGGATTTCCCACGAGATATACATGATGGAGCCTTGAGTAGGATAAGGAACGTTCAACAGATGGAAGACAACTTGTCGATGTCACTGGTCTGTACACTCCAAGGACATGAGATTTTCATCCTCGAATTACAATCAGCAGACAAAAAGTTGTCTATCCCTTCGTGCCATGTGGTGGAGAACCCGTCACTTCAATTTGTAAACATGAAAGTGCACCAATCGTACTTTGAACGATTCATTTTTCAACTGTTCAGGGAAGGTTAGATTCATCATCCCTCTGGTGGATGTTTGCATATCGCCCAAGTCATGGAACTACACATCGAATATAGGCCTGTTTGGAATTCCGCTGTGGCTGTTGTTAGCAGACCCGAATGGCGAATTGGATCGAATCTCATGGGCGGAATCATTGTCGGCCCCGGGGCATATCTAATCCGCAGCCCATCTCCAACTTGGATATGGGGAAAATTAAAGTTGCCATTTGGAATATCCAAGGACTGGGGGACTCCCGGGGAAGGAAAAAAGGGGGGAGATTGAAAACTTGGGCGCACGAACAAAAAATAGATGTCATCTTAGTGCAGGAATCGAAGTTGTCTGTCGATAAATTAAGTCAGTTGAGAGATTGGTGGATAAGACCACAACTGTGGTCACCCGCTCAGGGCAGTCGAGGTGGTGTGGCAGTACTAATCCATAACAAAGTCGAGACCGTCCTATTGGATTCGAACTGTGACCTGTGGGGCCATTGGAGCTGGGTTAAACTGAAGATAGAAGGGGAGGATTGGACATTTGCAATAATATATGCCCCAAACGACCCACTCGACATAAACGAATTCATAAAAATGTTCTTGATAAAACTGCGGAGGACAGAGCACCTATTAATGGGGGGAGATTGAAACACGGTGTGCGCATCAGGACTTGACTCGAAAAAGGAGGAAGAGATGCAAGGAGACAGGCAGTATTTATTAATGTGGATGGAGAAGTGGGGCTTGCAGGATATATTCAGAGTAATAAATTCATTGTTGCATGACTTTATCTGATTTGGGAGAACGCCGCAATCGACAGAAAAAAAGTGGCATTTAAACGTTTTCTTACTAGTCTCGGACGCGGTAGCTGCAAACGTCTACATGGTCCAAGAGACAGATGCCGACTATCGGATCACAAGCCGGTCATACTGCCAACAAGTGTGGGGACGATAAGTGACAGAGGTCGTAGTTGTTCCACACTCAATACTTTTCTCCTCGAAGATGAAGGAGTGTTGAAGTGGGTGAGAACATTCTGGCAAGACAGGGAGTCGGGCAACGAGAACTTTAAGGAAATGCCTGGTTAGATGAATACAGACATCAAAATCATCTCCAATAAAATATAAACGTTTTCGGTTATTGTAGCCTTCTTAAGAAACAAGGAAGAAGCAGACTGCAAGAGGAAAGTGGACCAAGCAGAGAAATGGATGACACGCCACCCGATCTCAGAGCTGGTATGAATAAAAGAGAGGGTTAGTAGAATACATCATGTTTGGGAGCAACTGCAGCTGGAGAAGCACAACGGATGGGAGCAAGTACTGGCAAAAAAGAAAATCGTGGTTGAAGATCGTTTATGCAAGGAGACGTTCCAAATCTTACTTCCCGTAAGAAAATCGCCCCAGATGTAAGAATTGGTGCACCCCGCCTCACGTCTCTCCTACTAGCCACAACCAACGATGATCTATGCGACTACGCTATGACCTATTTTCACGAGATCTTGACCTCACGCTCGAGGGTTGCAGATCTAGAAACAGACTTGTCGGAGCACTTGGACGTCTGGGATTAGTTAGGTGTAACTCTAAACTCACAAGCTAGAGAAGCGTTAAGCAAGCCAGTTACAACGGAGGAACTCTGACAGACCATGGCCACAGTTGCAAGAGGTAAAGCGCCGAGCGATGACGACTTCAAGTTGGAGATGAAATTTTATAAGGTCATTTAGGAGGTAATGGCAGAGGACCTGGCGGTACTCTACAACGAGGTTTTAGAAGGAGGGAGATTGGGGCAGACCATGACTCGAGGCATAATAACTTTATTGTACAAGAAGGGTGACCGTAGCGAGGTCAAGAATTGACGCCTAATTTCCCTACTCAATTTCTCGTGCAAATTGTTGGCCAAGACAATGGCTAACAAGCTTGCAGGTTTTCTGCCGGGGTTGGTGGGACTGGACCAGGCGGCATTTGTGAAGGGAAAATCTATTTTTGACAGCCTGGCCATGACAATTGAGGCACTAGAGGTCATCAACAACAAGAACTTGGGAGTGGCCATGCTGATGCTCGACATGGAGAAAGCCTATGACCGGGTTAACTGGGCATTCGTCCTAACGACTCGACAAAAACGAACTTCGGAAATGGATTCTCCAATGGGGTAAAGGCACTGTACATATTTTCCACAGCTGTGGTCTAGGTCAACGGGTGGCACTCCAAGGAATTCAAAGTGACGCGATCTCTGAGACAGGGGTGCCCACTGGTCCCCCTGCTGTTCGTAGTACTACAACTGGAAGTGTTGTTGAATGACATTGGGTCTCGCTGCACTACTCTACTTTGCGCAAATTCGGAGAGTTATGCATCGCCGCACGAACTCAACTATAGAACCCCAAACGAAATTTGGAGAGCTGTCAGAAACCACAAAAGAATTGCACTCTCCGCCGTCGGAGAGTGCCCAGCCTGCAAAATCCGTTACGGGGAGAGACCTTCGAAGGAACCACCGATTTGCTCTAAATCTGGAAAGTGAACCTTGAGTCTGGGCAGACAAACGGGGACTTTGAGCTGTCGTTTTGTACCCTCGATAGTTGTAGAGTCTGAGTTTATAGAGTTAGTGCAGCGATGGCCCATTAGGTCGCACCCTCTGCTAGAAGGTCTGAAAATGTGCGAAGGGACGAAGTGCAGAATTAAGGCCTCAGCGGATGATCTGCTTGCCCTGTCAATTAACGAGAAGACCTCAATAGAAGCGCTGAAGGGATGTCTGGCGAGATACGCAGAACTATTGGAGGCGGCACTAAATTGGATTAAATCCATTTATTACTTGCCCCCCGACTACGAACTCTGCGTCGAATGGGGAATGCGCAGGATACAAGCAGAGGGGAGGCAGAGGCAGAAAGATTCCTGGGAGTACAGTTGGTGTTGAAAGATGACAATGGTCCTTGGGGACATCTGTTAAAATTGGAACGATACAGAGAAGATTAGCATGGCCCCTGCACAAGGATGACACACATAAATCGAGAAATGATCGAAATTAAAAAAAAAAAAAAAAAATGGATGACACTCAATGCATTTGCCCACACATCCGGCCAGGTTCAGGTGCGAACGCGTTCACTGCAGCTGCCCAACGGAAGTGATCACAGTTGTGAACGCAAGAACAGATCGCAACCGCTAAAAAAAAAAAAAAAAAAAAGATGACAACGTAGAAAACGGCCTCAGCTTCAACAGCAAACTGCAAAACGTGTGAGGCGGGATTCGAACACATATTCTACTGGAAGAGAAAGCCAGAGTCCCAAAACACATGAAAAAAAAGGATAAAAATGCTGGAGATAGAACATGCTACCGGTAGGAGCTAGAGAAAAGGCCAAAGTCCAGTCCTACCGGAATCCGAGAACGGATAAAACTGATGGAGATCGATCATGCGGCCACCGTTGGAAAAAGTACAGGTCCTGAGTTCGAACAACATGAAAGCCAGAAAAGGATGACTGAGGGCCTCGCCACACCACTCTCGAAATGTGAAAAAGACAAAAATGTGGCGGGTGCATCTGGCCATATTCTCGTAGAAAGTTCATTCTCATTTTGCACATTTCGAGAGTGGTGTGTCGATGGCCTGACTGATCGAGTCCAATCAGAAAGTCTCATGTCGGACATGATTCCTGTGAAAGTCTATTGGTATGGCCGGTATGGCATTTTGCCTCCTTCTGCGCCAGAGGATGCCATGCACTCACAGATGGAGAAATGGTAGGTCCAGATTTGCTTCTGAGGGAACTGCCGACGCACGCGAGCGAGCCCGGGTAGCACCGTGCGCACCACGCACCCACCACCTCCGTCTCCCGACCTCCAATCGGTTTGCGTGTGTAGCCGTTCCTTGGACCGAGGAGCGGGCACGAGTGCTGAGCTGTCTTGCGCCGCCGCGGGCACAACGGCGGGGGTAGGTGTGCGACACTCGCCGTCTGTACACGTGTCTGCTCGTCGTGCGCACGTCCCGACACCAAGGGGAAGGGGGGGGGCCAGCACGCAAGGCCGACTCTAGTGAGGGGACTGTACTACGCGCGCAGCTCGTTGTCGCACTAGCAGCGGCGCCGAAGGTCAGTTTCACGCTACCGCCGCCAGTCCGCTCTAACACGGTCGCGCTGTGCTCGCGTGTTTCCCCGTCCCCTTCATTCCATAGCCGACGCGGCGGCAGCCGCCGGCCGCTCTCCATAGCCAAGTGCGGCGGCGCATCTGCGCCCTCCTTCACTCCATAGCCAAGGCGTGAACAGTCGAGGCCGGCGGCCATAGCCAGGCAACCATGGCAGTCGCCACGGTGTCAGGCTTGGTGGCAGGAGTTCTGCGGCTGTCGGTTTCCGATCCTGTCTCCTCCCCCACACAGAAGGCGCGCTCCTGCTCTGTTAGGGCATCATCATCGCCGATTGGTAGCTACACGGGATTGAGAGCAGATTCTTCCCGCCAAAATCCCTCGTCCTCGTTCACGAGTGTGAGAGAGAGGGGGGCGGCGTCTCCTCCCTCTCCCTTCTCTCTTGGCCATGGGTTGACCATTCGATGCGCGCGAATTGCTGGCGTGGAGGTTCCTAACAACAAGAGAATCGAAACGTCGCTTCAGTACATCCATGGCATCGGTTTGACGACCGCAAAGGCAATCCTTGCAGATACCAACTTGCTCAATAAACGAGTTAAAGATATGTCGGAGGAAGAATTGACCGCAGTTCGGGAGGAGGTTACCAAATACATGGTGGAGGGTGATTTGCGGAGGTTTAACAATCTGAACATCAAGCGATTGAAGGACATCCGATGCTATCGAGGGATGCGACATATCAACAATCTTCCGTGCAGAGGGCAGCATACCAAATGCAATGCGCGCACCAGGCGAGGGAAGAAGGTCACTGTCGCTGGCAAGAAGAAGGCGCCGAAATAAGCGGGTCAGCGATGGTGGCAGCTGGCTGGCTGGTCTGAGATGGGGCCGGTTTGCGGGTTCTCTGCTGGCAGTTGAGAGTTGGGGTTGGGGGTGATGTGCTATAGTTCTTCCCCTGATGAGGCTATGTGGCTTGCTGCTCGTTTGTCTAAATGGTGGTGGATCGTCAACCTATACCTGGCTGTGGCTATTCTGTCGCTAGTTGGCTGTATGGCTATTTGGGTCGTTGGCTATTTGGTTATGTGGCGGTGTAGCTATGTTGCTACTTGGCTGAGTGGCAATGTGGCTATTTGTCTACGTGGTCCGTGTGTCCCTAGGCAGATGATGCGTCTACGTGGCTAATTGGCTGTCTGGCTACGTGGTTATCTGGCTGTTTGGCCATTTGGTTATGTGGCTATGTAGCTATTTGGCTATATGGTTACGTGGCTATTTGGCTATATGGTTACGTGGCTATTTGGCTATATATGGTTACGTGGCTATTTGGCTATATGGTTACGTGGCTATTTGGCTATATATGGTTACGTGGCTATTTGGCTGTATATGGTTACGTGGCTATTTGGCTATATGGTTACGTGGCTATATGGCTATATGGTTACGTGGCTATTTGGCTATGTATGGTTGCGTGGCTATTTGGCTATATATGGTTACGTGGCTATTTGGCTACGTTGGTCATGTGTTTCTGGACTGGTTATGTATCTACGTGATACGTGGCTATGTGACTATTTGGCGACGTTGCTCTGTGGCTATTTGGCTATTTGGCTATTTGGTATGTGGCCGTAAATGGGCTGTTCCATTCAGAAATGTTTAACTCTCCGGCCATGGGTTCCGGCTGGCTAGCTAAATAGCTGGGGGGCTATTTAGTGAGTATGCTATGCCTGTTGGGCTGTTTGGTTATTTGGGTTGGTGGCCCATACATAGAATCTCGGGACATGAGAAGATTCCATATCTGGCGGCGATTGCGCCTCATACATAGACATTTCAAGGATCCCAGCAAGCGAGGGAATGGGTGTGGGTCAAGGAGGAGCCCACTGTAGGTAGAGTGTCCGAGAGAGAATGGCAGGGAGGGAGAGGTATGGAGAGGGACAAAGGAAAGAACGGAGAGGAGAGGAGAAACAAACGCAGAGGCGGGAGGAATCAAAAAGAGAGGGACTCGGTTGGTTAACGTATGGGAGGGGCCCTTGAAACGTTTAGTCAGTGACACGTGTCACTTAAACGAGTCATAGGCATCGGATTGATTGCGACCAACCGAGGTATGTGCATACGTGGCGTATAGAGATTTCCTGATAGGAGTTAAAGAGAGTTAGTGTTGTTCAGTTCTAAACCAATTGTCCATTTCCTTGTTAACATATTTGTGTTGATCGATTTTTTTGCCGACTTTTTCTGTGCATTCGTGCGTGTGTATATTCATCTTTGTGTGTGTGTGTGTGTGTGTGTGTGTGTGTGTGTGGGGTGTGTGTGTGTGTGTGTGTGTGTGTGTGTGTGTGTGTGTTCGCGCGCAGGCATTTCAACGTACTGTGATTCGAGTCGGAGGAGAAGAGGTACGACATTTTTTGGGAAACGAAGAAGCAAGAAAAAGGTACAATTGGTACGCAGAATTGGAAAGGGGGGAGGAGGAATTACAGCGGGCCCTAGGTGGAAGGTTATTTTTAGTCTATCTGCACCTGGTCACCCCAATCCCCGGTCTAAGAGCCGTCATCTCTCTCTCTCTCTCTCTGTGTCTCTGTCTGTGTGTGTGTGTGTGTGTGTGTGCGTGTGCGTGTGTGAGCCAATAGGGTTCAGAGTGTCGGCTCCGTTTTGGCCTTGCCTCTCTTCGAGTTTCCAAACGGAGTTTTGCAGTCCGGCTTGGCCGAAGAGGAAACGAGAAAATTCCCTTTCTGCTGTCGTCAAGGTGCCGGATGTCTGCAATTCAGGAAATGCATCACCACCGGCAGGGCTGGGCCGTGTCGAGTAATAAAAGTAAGACGTAGAGAAAGAAGTGCCTCAATGGGGGTGGAGCAATCGAAAGAAGAATAGGAGGAAGAAGAAGCAGCAGCAGAAGAAATGTACCCCCAGGAGGAGGTAAAAGAAGAAAAAGAAGAAGAAGAAGAAGAAGAAGAGGAAAAAGAAGTAATGCCCCGGAAGGAGGAAGAAGGAATACAGAACAAGGAGGAAGATAAGTAATGCCCCGGGAGGAGGAGGGGGAGGAGGAGGAGGAGGAAAAAGACGTAATGCCCCACGAGGAAGCAGCGGCAGCAGCAGCAGCAGCAGCAGCAGCAGAAGAAGAAGAAGAAGAAGAAGAAGAAGATGAAGAAGAAGATGTAATGCTGTAGGAGGAAGCAGCAGCAGCAGCAGCAGCAGCAGAAGAAGAAGAAGAAGAAGAAGAAGAAGAAGAAGAAGCAGAAGAAGAAGAAGAAATGCCCCACTAGGAGGAAGGATAAGAAGGAAATGGAAGAAGGAATGGCTTACGAGGAGGAGGAGGAGGAGGAAGAAGAAGAAGAAGCAGAAGAAGAAGAAGAAGAACAAGAAGAAGAAGAAGAAGAAGAAAAAGAAGACGGGGGGAGGAAGGGAGAACGGGTAGTAGGAAAGTGCAAAATGAAGGGAAGTAGAGGAATACAAAGAGAGGATTGAACAGGAGAATGGGAAAGATGACGAGGAAGGAAAAGACATTTGGTGAATGGGAGCCGCAGGCTGCTGGGGGTGGGTTACATCCCTATCCCTAAGGAAAGCCAGGCCCCTATATGTTTTGAACCATGGCCAGCTCCACACCGAAAGGGCGGACACCGAATGCTCCAACATCACCCATAAACCTAGGTCCTTTGAAACATGAAGGTAAGAAGAATCTTCCTCCTCCTCCTCCTCCTCTTCTTCTTCTCCTCAGTCCCACTCCACTCCGCCGCATCTTGTTGTTGAACCTGTCACCATCATTCCTCCTAGACGGACCGTTCCGACATCCCCCAGCACGTGCACTGGTGGTATGGGGATCTTTATTTTGCAATTCATACGCCATTTCGTTTTTCCTTTTTTTTCTTTTTTGCTCGCACTTGTTAAGCCGTAGGTTGACAGAGAGCTGGTAAATTAAATTTCGTTCGAGTATAGAATTGGTTCATAATTCGTTCAAAAAAATGGTCATAAACGTTCTATTTGTAAATAAATGCTTATCCCCAAAACAATCGAGTAATTTCAGAAACGTGTAGCGGAACCATGTCAAAGTTGAATGAATCGTAAATGTGTTGGAGGTTTGGAAGCACTTTTTTTTTTTTTTTTTTTTTTTTTTTTTTTTAAGCACATTTTTCATGTGGCAAGCGCATTTTCAACACTTCCGCCCGAATGCTTATCACTCAAGCCTTTAAATACAGCGCAAAAAAAAAATGTATCCGCAGTTGTATAATAATGATTGCAAGAATCAAATATATACCCTTTATCCCTCTGCCACTCTGTGCGATGTAAACTAGAGATACTGAGGCGTCCATCTGCATCCACACACAGACAGAAAGAGCGAAAGGGAGAGAGAGAGAGAGAGAGAGAGAGAGAGAGAGAGAGAGAGAGAGAGAGAGAGAGAGAGAGAGAGAGAGAGAGAGAGAGAGAGAGAGAGNCTGCACATTCGGATGAATGAGCGACAGCATTCAATCTATAAAAGCTTGGGGTGGTTTGTCGGCAGGGCAGGAACTACCCCTAATTCCTCCCGCCTCTGCGTTTGTCGGCAGGGCAGAAACTAAATGTTGACAAGATGGAGAACTTGTTCATCACGTAGTAACTGCTCCATCTGGTGCAGTGTCAGGACAGATGCAGCTTGCTGTAATAGTGAGCATGCCATGTATTCACTGGTGGAAAGGATAAGGTGCTCTTCACCCGCAGGCAAAAGATTTACTCCACGAGGGAAAAAAATGAAAGTTTATCTCTGGTCAGATAACTGATGAAATGTATCTTTGAAGCTCATGTCGGGAAGAAAAGAGAAAAAAAAAAAAAAGGATGCGACAAACAAACTCCTGTCAGTTTATCGGTTCACTTCACATGACCAAGTGGTCCCCACTTCTGACATTGTTGCAGATTATGTACGCCGATCAGATCATTCTCTTACGCTTTTTTTTTCCCTTCTTTTCTGGTCGGATTTGATTTATTGCTTGGATAGTGTCCTTATGGCCCTGATTCCACATTCGTAATTTGAGGACAAATTTTATACTGTAGTCTTGCTGCGGCTTGCATTCCTCAAATTTGTGTTCGTCTGGGATGCAGCGAGAGTACAGCCCATGAAAGGGGTAAAAAAAGAAAAAGGACTACGGCACAGAAGTTGGTTCTCAAATGGAGAATGTGGGATCAGGCACTAAGACACATCCAATAGAACTCAACGTTTCTTCTGGTTTACCTCTCTCTCTCTCTCTCTCTCTCTCTCTCTCTCTCTCTCTCTCTCTCTCTCTCTCTCTCTCTCGCTCGCTCTCGCTCTCAATTTATAAGGCTGTGTTTGGCAAGGGATTGTGGATAGCCAAGCTAGTTAAAAAAGGATAGTTCCGGATTGGGCCGCGTTGCTGGAGGAGGAAGCCAGGTGATCTATGTGATAGACAGGTGAAAGATTTGCACCACTTGGCTGATATGCTAGACTAAATGTTAGATGGGTGTCGATTACGGTGTTGCTGGAAGGGAGGATTCTTCTTAGATCGGAAGACGGGGTCATATTGTGGCAGGAATGTGGCAGGAATCACAGACAGATTCATCACAACGAATTGTCACGCGGTTCAATCTTCCAGATTTGTGAGGTTATGGACTTGTAGAAGCTTGCCCTAGCCTCCTCATCACAGTGTAGAAACTTGACTCCACAGCCTTGGGTGTGGATACTCTTATTTTAATTCTTAATACCCCCTTCAAGACGTAGCAATGTCGGAAGGAGCATAAGAGAAGAGTCTCCAAAAATAGAGGGAGTATTAAAAGTTAAAATAAGAGTATAAGAGAAGACTCTTCAAAAAAATAATAGAGGGAGTATTAAAAATTAAAATAATAGTTTGAAAGGAGGCGACGGTACAACATGTTTGGATCACAGGAAAAAAAATAGCTGAACTCGAATTTGGCAATGGGAAGAATGGAAGACTTTTTCTGTGAGAAATTCTAAGGAAAAAGACAGATCTGGGACTCTGGGAGTCCTATCATAGAGCAGTAGTTCCCGATATCTAGCGAGACTGAGGAGGAGAAGGAACTGAAGGTACGAAACGGAGGCAAGAGGTGCAAATGGACATGGACCATTGTACTTGAATGCTTCACCGGTTGCTCGTTGCGTGTGTCACACTGGCGCCCATAGAGTGGACACCAAATAAACCAACGGCAAAAAGACTAAAAAGTAAAAAAATGGATCAAAAACCCGAAGGCAAAAGTGTGTTTTCATGCAAAATTCACTATTTTCAGTTTCCAGGATTTTCAGGATTTTCAGGGCTGGCCAAAACAGTCGTCTCCAAGACTCCAACGAACACCAAACTCAGTAAACGTACTGAAGAGATTCTTTCGAATAATAATTCTTATTTGTATTTTTTTATTTTTTGTTCTTTTCTTTTTTTGGTGGACCTATAGCAAAATCAGCTCAGTTTCCTTTGCATATATGGCTACCAGATGCAATGGAAGGACCTACGCCTAGACCAAAAATAAAACAGGGCCAAAAAAAAAAAAAAAAAAAAAAAAGGCTGAAAAAAAAAAATCCCCAAATGCACTCTTCAGTGCTGGGGGGGGTTAACCAGTGCTGAAAAGTGGGGGTCCTTGTTAACCGCTGGCAGTGTTTATTTAAGTTTGTGTTGCCAACCAAGTAGCCGGTGGTAAATCAGATGTGTACTCCCCCACAGAAGTATTGAGTCGTCTATCAGACGGCCATGTAGGAGAAAGCAAAAGTAGAAAGAAGACTTAGTTTTCAATCCATCAGTTTCCTGCTTTGATATGCATAGCCTTGGAAGTGATCTCTATGATTTCTCAGTTTGGCTTTTCTGTCTTTGGAATTTCTCAGTTTGGGTGTCCTGTCTTTTTTTCTTTTGTTTTTCTGCACCACTGATGGTTTGGACATGTAGGGCAACTGTGTAATACGTATGTATAGGCCAACGTAGGCCACGTACTTAGCTAACATATAGGCATTATCCAACTTAGGCCACATACTTAGCTAATGTACAGCCTGCATTAACGTGGATAATGCCTATACATTAGACAAGTATGTGGCCTACGTTGGCCTACATAGGGATTACATACGTTGGCCTGCGTACTTAGTTAATGTAGGCCTACATTAGCCAACGTAGGCCACATACTTAGCTAATGTAGGCCAACGCAGGCTGATGCAGGCTAAGGTAGGCCTCATAATTTACGTTGGCATTATGCACAGGCCAATGTAGGCTGATGCTGACGGCAAAAACACGCAAGAACAATGAAACTACGATCATACTCGGACTATGACTGTCGGGGGAGATGCACCAATAGATGGAGCCATCCAAGCATGCCCCAGTTAACGAGGATGCTCTTATCACCTCGGTAAGTACCCTACCTGCACTGAAGGTTCACCAAAAAAACAAAAAAAGAAGACTGTCCGGGGAGATGGGTGGGGGGAAGCTGATGTGGACTAGGGGATACCGGGGAAAAAGAAAGCAGATCTGCTGGAGTGTCACAATGGGGATCGGGGAGAGGAGGGGAAGGGTGTGAGTGTGGTGGATTGCATCCATGTGGCTGAATGTATGAAAAGAAAAAACTACAGAAACTACTCTACACTACTCTGCTCTATTACAGTACGGTGCTTCATGGCCAACAACACGATCTGCCATGAGAACAGAAGTTAAGCGTATGCCACTTTGTTTCTTCTTTGCCTTATGTCTTCTTGGAAATGCTCTGCTCCCAAGATGCACGGACAGCATTGCTGCGATGTTGGACACCTGCTCAAATGTATGACAGTGAACATCAAATACATGAAGATAGGGTGCTGAATACTCCATTCAGACAGTACAAGGTGCCCTTAACAACAAAGGGACTCTTATATATTGCTACTGGCATTGATACTTTTGAGAATATAGATCAGGTCTCACGCCCTTCGTACGGGAAAATAAATAGTACATCAATGATTCTCATGGTCCATACTTGCTCGAGTACGTGATGCAGGTGTGATGTATAATATAGACATCTTTGCTAATGCGCTAAGTGTGGAAGGTTTAGCTTTGGGCGATCTAAAGCTTATCTTGCATTGCCACACATTGCTGTAAAGGTGATTGCGGCGTGCCATTTGCTCTAACAAAGGGCCTATTATATGCCCAAATTGGAAAATCCGCTTCTGTGGAGCTCCACCATTTGAATTTTGTAGTCTTTCGGGAGTGCAAAGTAAAGATGAATGCCATTTTCCCAAACGTGGACACCAAAAGAAAAACTCCTTTGCATTGGTTTCCCTTACTTGGTTAAAGGAAATGCAAACCTCTCAGGGCTGGATGTATTTGAGAATTCAGCCATTATATGCACCGTTAGAACAATGACCACATTATGCTTAAATCTATGTGCATGATTGGCGATATGTTGAAGACGGTGCAGAAGTCAGACTGGGCTTTATGAACCTCCCTTAGTCGATGAAAAATAATGAAGGAAATGGTCTGAAAATTCTTTCCATGTGGATGATTTAACTATTGATTCAACACGATCCTTACATGCAAGATTTCAAGGGTGTAAAATGTTGGGAATATTGATCAAATGCAAACTTTTGGTTATCAATTCTGATGTCAGGTTGTACATGACCATACTAAAAAGGTTTGCACCCTCCTATATAGCGACCCTCCGCCTCAAAGGATTGTGTTGCAAACCATAAGTGGTCAGATTTCATAAAGTCGGCAAGTATAATAGTTAAGATAGTTCATTTAACTTCATTGTATCTTGCTCTTTCACATGGTAAAGATAAATGGTTTTGTGTACCTGATGTTCAGTGACACTAATGACATGCAAACCTCGCTTATTTGAGCTATTATGATAACCACGGGTTGCCAATCACGAGGAATATCAAAAAATGTAAGAATTTGGAATTTTTAAGTTATATCAAACTCATAGATTGCAAAGGAATGTTTTTGGCCTTTACATTTTACTCACACAAAGACCTTATAGAGGTGTAACTTATGTGAAGAACTTAAAATAATTTATGTGGTTATGCAAAAAACAGCTTAAGACCTGTGTACAAAGTTTTATTTGTTTGCAGATGGCAAGTAATGAGAGGAGTGCATAATAAGTATGGTGTATATGTGATGTCCACAAATATTATACGAGTAACTCGTAACAATTAAGGTAGTTATATAAAAGGTGGTTTAAAACAACACTCCATTTGCTTGTACATGACAAGTAATGCGAGGAGCACATGAAGAGTAGGGTGGCATATGTAATGTCGAAAAAAAAAAAAAAAAAAAAAGAACTAATTGTCATATTCCTCCTATTTAATTGTATAAATTATCCAAAGATGGTATTTCATCATGCATGTTATTTGCAAATGTAGGAAGCATGCATGTGAAAATTCAAAAATATTAAGATTTTAACTAGGCTACCAGCCGGGCCGCCCGGATCACCTTATTTTTTCGGGCGGAAGGTCCTAGCCAAAAACAAAAAAAAAACAAAAATAATTTAGAAACTACAAAAAAAAAACTAGTTATGCAGAAAAATACACTGAGGAAATTTTGCCTCAGGGTCATATCGAAATGCTTTACCAAATTAAAAATAAAAATTTAAATAAGAAATATCTTTTATTATTTTATTGTTTTATTTCTTTTTGGCCCGGTCGGGAAGTGGACCCGGGCCACTCTGGTAGCTTAGGATTTTAAAATATATTTTACAGGTATTAGCTATAAATTATAATGAATGTACAACGCATTTAAAAAAAATAAATAATAATCAGGGTAACCGGTGTTCGGGATGGGTCGAACGCTCGAACGTATGGGACCCTTTGGGGATGCGTTCAGCCGTTCGGGCCGAACGTGGATCCAAAAAAAAAAAAAAAAAAAAAAAAAAAGTCGGTAAAACAATCTGAAAAAAAAACATGTTATGGAAAAAAATCAATTAAACAAGATTTGCCTGAGCATTACATCCGAATTCCGTACCAAATTGGAAATAAAAATAAATAACAGAAAATAAATACTAATAATAAAAATAAATAAAAATAAAAAGAGAATTAAATTTAGTGAGTGCGCGAGCACGAATTCGGCACTGCCATCTTTGGCGATGTTTCATTTTTTTTTTGGCATGACTAAATGCCCTGAAAATTTACAGATGTGTACTTAACATAATACAAAACCCACTAAAAAAGTTTCGAAAAATAAAGAAATTGTTTAGACCCCGAACTAAAGTGAAAACAAAAAGGAAAAAGTGAAAAAATACGTGGGCGAGCACGTTTTGACACCGCCATCTTTGGCGATTTTTAATTTTTATTCGGCTAAGCCAAATGACTTGAAAATTTACAGGCATGTACCTCACTTCATAGAGAACTCACAAAAAACAATTCAGAAAAAAAATATTATTTTAAGGCCCCGAAATATTTTTTGGCGGGGGCTGAACGCCGTTGAGTTCGAACCCCGTATGGGACCCCGAACGCCCGAATGTACGGAGGTCTGCCCGGGGAGCTCCGTACGTATGGGCTGGTGACCCTGATAATAATAATAAAAATAATGAATCTCCATTGTTAGAGTTGTATAAATTAAGGACTGTCACTTCAACTTGCAACGAATGATGTTTCCACAATTTGATACACGAGTTTTATGACGAGTTTACTTATAAATTCCAAATAATTTAATATATGAGTCGTTAAACCACAACTCCTCTGGACGTTGAAAATTAGGGGGGACGGGGAGCACGAAGTGAAGGGTTGATAGACTGGTGAAAATGGAGATTACAAATAATTGCCGCCACAATTAACTTTGTGGTTGAAATATATATATATTTTTAATTTTTTGAATATTTTTTCAAAAAATAACATGGCGACATTCACGGACACTCCTAGGCTACCAGAGTGGCCCGGGGTCACTTGCCCGACCGGGCCGAAAAAATAAAAATAAATAAATATTATTTTATTTTATTTTTTATTCTAAATTAGGTGAAGAATTTTGATAGGTCCTTGAGACAAAAGTTGTTCAACTTATTTTTCTGCATAACATAGTTTTTTTTCAGATGTTTTGAATTTTTTTTAATTTTTATTTTTAGCACGTTTTTCCTTGCATGGGCTGGCCACCCGGGACCGGGGCGGCCCGGTTGGTAGCCTAGGGACGCTCACAATTTTATATGTTTTTACGTATTCTTCTGAGCGTGAAAAATCGTTGACATTGGGGTACTTGTCCTATTTGCTCACAATTCATAGAGTGACAAAAATGAAAAAGGATCCGAAGTGGCGTGACATTTATTTCACGATATAACCCAAATTTATGGACCCTCAAATTTTCTTAGTTTTTTAAGCATTCTAATAGGTGCTAAAAATTACGGAATTTGGGGTACGTTTTTCGTTAACCCACACATTGTAAAGTGGCAAAAATATAAAATGTGACGAATTGACGCGATATTTATTTCACAGTCTAAACAATTTTTTCCCTATTTTTATGATATTTTTTCGCAAAACATAACGATCTAATGTACAAGATCTTAAAATTTATGTTTTGTTTGATACTTGTTTTGCGTGCAAAAAATCGCTGAAGTTGGTGATTGAAAATGGTCGAACTGGACCTTATTGGCCAAGACTCCCTTTATAAAACCCATCCTAACTCTCCAGGGTGGTATTTTTTGATTGTCTAATGGAGTTCTGCTTTAATACAACAATTAACTTATTTGTCTTTTCTTTTATGCATCATAAGGAACGGGCAAAATATTTTTGATCCTTGTTAATGTTATTGTTTTCTTTTCAAGAAGTTAGATAATACACTGAGTAATTTTTGCGACTCACTGCTATCTTATACTGGTAAAGTGATAGTGATGTTTGAAGTTTCCAAACACATGTTGTTAGTGATCACTTTGAACTTTATTGCAATAAACTTCGTGTAAGTGAATATATACATGAAAAGGTTCAAATTCATAGTCGCTTTGCTACAACATGCAATTATAAAAGATACGCGAGTCCTTTAACGACGAAGTCCATGAAACCACCTTTCAATTGAATAATGACTCCTAGTTAAGGGAGATAGAGAGTATGAAATTTCTAAGTATCAAAGATAAGGTTATGGTTCAACTGCCTGCATATATTTATATAAAGGATAACACTAGTCATCTTATAAATTATATATTCTCATATCTGAAAGACTGTGGTTTTCTTTCAAAGTAAAAAAAAAAAAAAAAAAAGTGATTATGTGTTTGAAAAATCAAGAAATAACCTATATTAATGATGTTGCGGATAAGGCAATTGAAAATGATATTAAATTAAAAATATCAATAAATTTTATTAACTCTTTATACCGTTTCTAACTGCCTTTGCAAAAGTTTCGCCTCAAGAAAAACATTCTCACTATATTGATCATAAATATTGGTTGCAAAAGTGGTGTATATACTTATAATAAGAGGTGGTTAAAAACTATTTTCACAAAGTTACATATTGGTCAGAGGCAAAATAGTTTTTGTACATAAAATCAGGTTAACCGACGTTCGAGACGAACCGAACGCCCGAACGTACGGGACCCCTTGGGGATGCGTTCAGGCCGAACGGAAACCGGAAAAAAAAAACTATAAAAAACAATGTTGTGGAGAAAAATAAAATAAACAACATTTGGCTTAGTATTACATCCAAAATCCTTACCAATTGTGAAATAAGAATAAAATATGGAAAATAAATAATAATAATAATAAAAAATAAAAAATAAAAAAAAATAGTGAGTGTGAAAACACGTTTTCAACACCCTTATCGTTGACTATTTTTCTTTTGTTTTTGGCATAGCCAAATGCCATGAAAATTTACAGAGGTGTACTTCACATAATACTAAACTCATTAAAAAAGTTTCAAAACATAATAATATTTTTTTTAGACCCCGAAATAAAGTGAAAACAAAAAGTAAAAACGGGCGAGCACATTTTAACGCTAACATTTTTTAAGATTTTTATTTTTGGTTTGGATTAGTAAAATGGCGTCAAAATTTATAGGCACATACCTACCTCACATCATAGAGAACTTAAAAAAAAAA